>CM053574.1:65388972-65410877 GCA_028646485.1 Cryptoprocta ferox
CCTGCACCACCGGGACCGCCCGTCCCCTAATTTCCCAGATCACAGTCACTCACTCAGGCATCTTTGAGGTTGTCTTCTTTCTGGCGTCTGTTTCTTCTTTCCCCCACTTGCAAATCCAAGTTTTATCCCTTCAGTCCTTCTCAGTTCAATCCATACGGGCGTGCGCGGATTACAGAGCTCCCTGCTCTTCCGCCATCTTTCGAAATCCACCTTTTATTTTTAAATAAATGTTTAATTTTGAGAGACAGAGCATGAGTGGAGGAGGGGCAGAGAGAGAGGGAGACACAGAATCTGAAGCAGGCTCCAGGCTCTGAGCTGTCAGCACGGAGCCTGATGCGAGGCTCGAACTCATGAACTGCACCCGGATGGTCAACCAACTGAGCCACCCAGGCGCCCCTCTCCCTCTCTTTTTTTAAAAAAAAGAGTTGCATGCTTACTTTAAAACTATCAGAATCACATACTTTTCTTCTTTTTTTTTTTGTCTTTTTAAATTTATTTTTTATTTCTGTAATTGTGGTTAAATATACAAAACATAAAATTTACCGCCTAGGCTCTGTGCTGCATATGGAGTCTGCTTAAGTTTCTCTCTTTCTCCCCCTTTCTGCCCCTCTCCCCTGCTTGTGCGTTCTCTCTTTAAAAAATAAAAAAATAAAAAATTTACCGTTTTAACTACTTTCAAGTACATGGATGAACGGTATTAAGTACAATCACATTGTTGTATGATTATGACCACCATCAATCTCCAGAATTTTCTATCTCACACTCTGTCCCCAGAGTGCCTTATGTTTTCTTCTAAGAATTTTATAGTTTTAAGATATATTTTAATTTGTATAAACAGGATTATATGTCTCATTCTGTTTCTTTTTTCACTCAATGTTATATTTTTAAGACTCATCCATGCTCCTACATGAAAATTGAATCTGTTGCTTCTAACTATGGCGCAGTCCTCCATCAGTGTTTGCCCTCACCTTTCATCACTGACTCTCCATGAAGGACTTCAGATGCCTCTATAATCTGCTACCAAAGCCCTTACATAGGTCCCTTAAGGGCCTATAATGAGAATTTGCAGGGGCAACTCCAGGGAGGAATGGCTGGGCCCTAGGGCATCCATAGGCTTAGCTGCGCTGAGCAGGGTTCCAGTCTGCTTTTCCATAGCAGGGAGGAGGGACCCCCAACCTCACACCCTTGCTGAAGGTGGATATCATCCAGCTCCCTGATTAATTCCTCGTTAATGGGCACAAAGTGACGTTCCATTACTTTATTTGCATTTCTCTTTATAATGCTTGAACATCTTTTCATGTGTTTATTAGCTCAAAGAGTTTCCTCTTCTGTAAACCGCTTCTTCTGTATCTTTCCCATTTTTTCCTGTTGGAGTATTTTGTTGTGGATAGGCACAAGTTCCTTGTGTATTCTGGATACTAGCCCCTTGTCAGATTAGACATTACAGATTAGACATTCTAGATACTAGCCCCTTGTCAGATTAGACATTACAGATTAGACATTCTAGATACTAGCCCCTTGTCAGATTAGACATAATGTCTACAGATTAGACATTAGACACCCTTTTGTGTCACCTGTGATCCATAGAACCACAAATGGTTTATTTTCACCTTATCATATTTAGTAATTCTAAATTTTAAAAATGCATTACCTTCCCAACAATAAAAATTACATATTCTGTGTTGCCTGTTCTGTCTCTTCAATTAAATTAGTTCATGTAAGTGATGCACTTAGAACAACCTGGTGTATGTTCAGCACTCGCTGCATGTTACTGTGTCATCACGAGTTTAATTCAAATTTATGCTTCTCGGGGAGAATTGTCTCACATGACACACCTAGCATAAGTGCTTTAGGATACATTCAAATGACTGAAAATTCAGGTGACTGTAAATTTTTTTTAACTTTTTTTAAAAAGTTTATTTATTTATTTTGAGAGAGAGAGGAGAGAGAGAGAGAGGAAGAGAATTCCAAGCGGGCCCCACGCTTTCAACACAGAGCCCCGTGTGGGGCTCAATCTCACCAACCATGAGATCATGACCTGAGCCCAAATCAAGAGTCGGACGCTTAACCAACTGAGCCACTCAGGAGCCCCACTCAATTCTTTATCAGCAAAGATGATTCAGTTATTTAGTAAAATTATTAGAAGGCAAGAAAAAATAAAAGAGACACAGTCCACTATTTTAACTCATGTATCATCTTTAGGGATTTGAGGGTTAGCTATGGCACAGAAATCATAGCATTTTCAAACTTTTAAGAAAGAATGTATACCCTGTGGCATTATTTCAGCCTCTCTGTTCCATTGCATTTATCACCCTGATTCTCAACTTTTGGCACACCGGTCAAAAAAAAAAAAAGAAAGAAAAAAAGAGCTCACAGGTAAGGTGACCCCTTCCTCACTTTAAATTCACCGTCCCCGGCAAATGCTATCACAGTTCACTTCCTAGAAACACAGACTTCCACGAAGGACTGAAGTGTCCCCATCAAAAGTCCCCTCTATCATCTCCACAAGGACCCTCGGCCCTTCTGCCAAGCCGCACCCTCGCCTCCTGGTCATGACTCTGAACTTGCTCAGTGTCCTTGCCCCCTACCCTCCCCATCATGATCAGAACACTCTCTACCATGTGTATGGGTGGGATGATGCACCAAGAGAATTACAGACATGTGCATGTGGTGTCTGTGTAACACAACAATGTTTCTCACCCAAGCTTCTGCTCAGAACATCCTATTGAAGACTTGGATAGGTTTGTGCGCAGAATAAAATTTTTAAAAATATTTTTTCAGAACTGTGCTTCAGACAATTAAATATAATTAGGCAAATGCATTGATTATGATGTCAGGAAGGCATTTTCTAACTAGATTTCCCATTTCTACAATTCCTGAGATATTCTGATTAACTATGAGAGTGCTATCTGTAATTACACATATAGTCAGCAGACATTAAAGTGTATCTGTTCCCTTTATATTTGGAGAATGAGGTCATATGGAAGTGAGAGGTTTTCTTGCACAAGTAGTTGAACAGTTTTCATGTAAACAATAATTATTTCCTAATTCTTTTACATATTTTTCATTCATACCATATTGCCTAGCAAAGTTTTAGCCATCAAATATTAGGAGGAAGATGATTCCATCCCACAGGGAATGCAGTGGGATGCCCTTCACATCAGCTCCACTTAAGGTTGCCACATGTAACCATTCCCCCAGAAGTATTTTACTTTGTGCATTTTAATCCAAAAAAAGAAACTGCTCTGAGCAGCTAACTGGGAGTGTTGTTGCTTTTAAAAATGATGTCCAGGGTTTTCTTTGTCCAGGTTAGAACACTGTTACCTTATGAATCAAAACATGAAAGAAAGGGTCCAATTTTAGCAGTGAACTTTGTTTTAAAATACATTGAGTTTGTTTTCTTAGTGGTTTTGTAAACTTTGGCCATCTGTTGCTGAGCTGTGAGGACCACATATTTTCTTTGCAAATGAAGAAGGATGCAATATATTTAACTACCATATGTGTAAGACCAACTATCTACAGAGCTAGAACAATGGATCAGAGTCAAGTTGGAGTCAAAATGCTAATGTTTCAGCCGTTTTTCTAACAATATTTCTGCAAACATCTTCACAGTATGTTATTTGTACCATGTTGTTATGGACTGACTGTGTGTGACACCCTAAAATTCATATGTTGAAGCCCTAACTCCCAGTATTGACTGTATTTGAAGATGGGTCTTTGGAGTGGTAATTAGATGAGGTCATGAGGGTTGGGCCTCGTGGTGGGATTAGTGCCCTTATAATAAGAGGAAGAGACACTTGAGCTCTCTCTCTCTCTCTCTGCCATGTGAGGACCCAGCAAGACATCCACCATCTACAAGTCAGGAAGCAGGCTATCACCAGGAAGAGAATCTGTAGGCACCTTGATGTTGGTTGGGCTTTCTGAGCTCCAGAACTGTGAGAAATAAATACCTGTTGTTTTAGTCACCCAGACTGTGGGATTTTATTCTAGCAGCCCAAGCTGACTAAGAACACATGCAATTGGGGGTAACCATGGGGATTGAACAGATACATTCAGCATTTCTTTAATGTAAATTTTTATTCAAGATTTCTTGGGTTACTTTCCCTCCACTCTGCATATGAAGTCCTATACTGAGGAGAAAACAAAACCAAAAGAATCTGGCTGGCTGATTGAAGCCTCTGGAATCTTGCACTGACGATAGGAACTGCTATTTGGAAGAATATAAAACATATCTTCATCATTTCCAACCTCCCCTTTTATGGAAAATGATCTCAACTCCCCCCTTTTTTTAGTGTATTTATTTATTTGGTGGGGGGAGAGAGGGAGAGAGAAAGATCCCAGGAAGGCTCCACACTGACAGCACAGAGCCCTATGTGGGGCTTGAACTCATGAACCATGAGACCATGACCTGAGCCAAAGTCAGATACTTAACTGACTGAGCAACCCAGATGCCCCAAAATGATCTCAACTCTTAGTTCATAAGAGTGTTGGCACCCTAAGTATACCACCCACCCTTTCCCAACAAGAGTGTCTGCCTTTTCAAAGATACTTTTACCTGAAGGAATGGGTGGATGGTAGAATTCGGGGCACTGAACATCTCTGTAACTGATTAGTATCTCCTTACTTTTCCCTCGCTTGTGCTCATGACTGCTTGCTGTGTCTGCAGTTACATGCTCAGAGGCTTGGGATTGGGCTCAACTTTTGAACTCCTCAGACTCCTCAAACTGTCTGCTCCTTTCAGTCTTACCATCTAGGGCTGTTCTTTTCATGGTTTACAAATTTCCCCCTCACATTCAGTGAGTGAGATCATATTGAAACATCTATAAAAGGGCAACTTTCCAGAAAGAATAAACTGGTAAGCAGCTCTAGGTGGGGCTTTCTTCAGGAGAGAATGGACACCTTATGACCCAGAGTGTGAGCACCTCTTACATTTTTCATCCTGTGCGCCTCATTCAGGGGATGCTAGCCCTCAGTGGCTCAGGTAACACTGTCTCTCTCTTCTCCTTGCCCTTTCTATCTGCTCTATTCTCTTACAGTTAGTATTCCAGACGATCTAGTTGCAGACCTACTGGATAATTCTGATATAAATAATTTGAAAACACTGCATGTCTGAACTGGGAGATTCTTTGCCAATATAACAATAAAACAAGGTTAATTGTTTGAACTAGAAGATTTGAAATTTTACATATGTGCTTCTCCCCCAAAACTTTAGAAAAAGTTGACTGATCTTTATCCATTTTTGTGTCCCTCAAAATAACCTCAGACAGTCTTTTATGCTCACATGGCTATATATGGAGTCAACTTGAAGTAAAATGACAAATTAAAAGATACCAAATGTTTGGAGCACCTGGGTGACTCAGTCAGTTAAGCGTCCCACTTCAGCTCAGGTCATGATCTCATGGTTTGTGAGTTCGAGCCCCAGATCAAGCTCTGCGCTGGTGGTGCAGAGCCTGCTTGGGATTCTCTCACTCTCTTTCTCTCTCTCTCTTTCTCTCTCTCTCTCTCTCTCTCTCTCTCTCTCTCTGTGCCCCTACCCCATGTGTGCACTCTCTCTCTCACATCCTCTGTGATGGTCACAAGAGGTACCACTCTGTTCTCAGGGATGCTGGGGGCTGTATCTTCAGAGGAGACACAGAAAACTCTGGTGCCTAGAGCAACCCACAGGGACAGAAGGCAGGCCAAAACCAATCTGAGAGAGAAAAATGGACATCCGTCCACTCTGCTTGGGGTTAGTGATGGTTGGAATGGAGCAAGTGCAAGTCTGGTCCAATCTCAGTAGGCAGCACAGTGTGTGTTCCAGGCTCTGTATCCACTACTATATTGTGTAGTCCTTAGCAAATCCTTTTGGATCTTTTTCAAAGTGTGCTAGCTATTCTGTTGGCCTGCCCAGATCCACTGTCCCTCCCCTGCCGTATGCCCAGGAAGCTGGCCTCTCCAGGCTGCGTCTCCCAGCTCCTGGCCCTTGATATCTGCATGGGTTCGGCAAGAGGTGCTGGCAGGAAATCAGAGGGTTGGAGGAAAGAAAGATCAGGGCATTTCTACCACTGTTTCCTGCTCCAGTCATAGTCTCCTCCTTCCTACAACCCCTGCCGCTCCAGGACTCCTGGGCTCTGGAAATACAGTTTCTCTTCCTTTCTCTTCAGGCTGTTGTGTGGTAACCACTTCCTGCTAACCCTAGTTCCCTGAGGGCTCACCCACCTCCTTAGTTTCCTCACCCTCTACGCTTCTATAAACAGTCACTCTGCGGTTAAATTCTTTCAGTGGAATCCTACTTCTTGCTAGAATCCTGACTGATATCTTCCTATCTCTTTATTCTTATATACTCTTACATCTGTTTTTTATAATTTTATAAAATAAGCTATTTTAATTTCCCAATAAAAGAAAAAAAAAGCATAAAACACTTTTAAGAGTTCACCTTACAAAAGGTAGGAATTCAGGGAGAAAGGAAATGTAAACATAGGAAAGAAACTGTATTTGTCAGAGTTCTCTATGGAGACAGAACCAATAGAAATTAGGTAGATAGACAAGGACGAGAGAAGGAGAGAGAGAGAGAAAGAGAGAGAGAGAGAGAGAGAGAGAGAGAGAGAGAGATTTATTACAAGGAATTGGTTCATGCAAGTATGAAGGCTGGCAAGTCCAAAGTCTGCAGTGTGGGCCAGCAGACTGAAGACCCAAGAAAGCTGATGGTGCAAATAAAGTTTAAATGCAGTCTGCTGGAGAATTCCCCCTTGTCTGGTTCCCTCTTGTCTGGAAAATATTATTCTTTTTGTTCTACTCATGCCTTCATCTGATTGGATGAGGCCAACCCACAATATGGAGGACAATCTGCTATATTTAAAGTTCACTGATTTAAATGTTAATTTCATCCAAACAACCCTCCAAGTAACACATAAAATTAACCATCATGGGAACCTAGATAATTGAAAAACTATATAGGAACCCTCAATGATCAGAAAGTAATTAGACCAATTAAAACTATTTTTAGTGTTATTCCTATGTATAGAATCCTAAATTTAGCAGCAGTTTCCTCTGCTTTTGAACACATGTGGGACACATTTTTTTTCCTTGAGCATTTCATTTATTCAGACACATAGAAGAGAAATGTTCTTCATCTGAGTACAATGAAACATAAAGATAAACATTTATAAAAAATATCTAATATTTTTTATTTGTGCCACTTACATAGCTCAAGCTCTAGTACCTCTTGACATTCACTAGGTCTTGGTTCTGGAGTTACTGTCATTGTCCTTGCCACACACACACACACACACACACACACACTGGAAGACTCTTGGATGCAGCACGTGGGTGTCAGGGCCCAGTACATGGAAAGCTCTATGCCAGTGAGGTTTTGGGCAAGTGAAATGTGCTCTTACAAGCTTGCCACACATCTAGACAATTATACATTTAATTCCCTGAGTTCATTGTTGAGATAAGGCCCAATATTTTTAATCTTTGTAATAAGAGTGGGCAAGAACGTGTTTTTAATCCTCAGAGTCAAAATTCCTTTTGTTTCATAGGCACAAAACAACAATTCCCAAAAATTTGTACAATGAATCACTCATGTAGAAAAACTATTTTATGAGACTCTGGTGTGTGTTGCGGGGGGAGGGATTGGGGGATGAGAATCTTCATTTAAAAGAGATAAAATGGCTCAATCTTAAAAAGACCTAAATCTGCACAGAAATCTCTTCCTCAATGCTTTTTTCACAGCATTAGGTCTCATTCAGACAAATGAAATGATAGCATCATTTTTTTTTAGTGGAACTCAGAATGCAGCTCAATTCCTTGTGTCATTTTTCACACCCAAAGCACTGTTCCACTGAGTGGCAAAGTACTTCTTCCATTAATATGGATCTTGAGGTTGCCATAATATTTTTTTTAATCAAGAAAATATTTTACTCTTATGTCCTGATAGCTCTTTTACAGGAGCCCACAGGACAGTGGGCAGGAAATTGCACAGTAACTCCCTAAGTCCTACAGCCTGAGAGTTTTAACAGTGCAGCACAAGAAATGGTGTTCTCTTTTCTCTCCAGGACACAATCCATTTGTGAAAACACAGTGAATATCACAAACAGTAAAGGGACTGAAATATAGACCCGTTGGTATCACTATGCCCCCTAGACTCTTTACGCCATTAATCCACCTCTTTCTCCCTGCCCTGAACATCAGTGGAAGAGACAATGCTAAGTTCAACAAAAAAGTCCAGTAACACCTTTTCCCCAGAGCAGAGGCCCTGCTTGCCTTGCATTTTTATATCAAAAAGAGGTTGCATCAAGAAAGATGTACTCCAAATGTGAAACAGTGCAGCCACTGTGCAAAACAACATGGAGCTTCCTCAAAAAAATTAAAAATTAGATTACCACATGATCCAGCAATTCTACTTCTGGGTATGTATACACAATAATTGAAAGCGGGGTCTTGAAAAGATATTTGTACACTCACATTCATAGCAGCATGATTCTCAATAGATAAAAGGCAGAATCAACACGAGTGTCCATTGATGGATGAATGGATAACAAAAGTGGTCTGTCCATACAGTGGAATATTACTCAGCCTTAAAAAGGTAGAAAATTCTGACATAGGCTACAGTATGGATGGATCTTAAGGGCAATGTGCTAAGTGAAATAAGCCAAGCACAAAAGGACAAGTACTGTATCATTCCACTCACATGAGCTACCTAGAGTGGTCAAGTTCACAGGGACAGAAAGTGGAAGGGAGGTTGCCAGGGGCTAGGAGGAGGATGGGATTGGGAGTTTGTGTTTAATGGGTACAGAATCTCAGTTGGAGGTAATGAAAAAATTCTGGAAATAGATAGTGGTGATGGTTGCACTGTAAACTGTAAACTATGTCATACAGTTGCACAACATTGTGAATGCAATTAGTGCCACTGAACTCTACATTTAAAAATAATTAAAATGATAATTTTTATGTTACTATATTATACCACACACAAAAAATATGCTCCAAGGTATATGTGTATATATATGTATATACACATATACATACATACACACACATGCACATGTATATATGTATATGTATTTTTTTAATGAAAAATTGGACTCAGTAGGTCTTCCATTAAGGGATCCCACTTCATATGACCAAACTGGAGTTATTTGTAAACTGTGTAGAGTTTTCATGGTAATGTATAGTATGATTTTAGTCATCCTTAGTTAGTGCTATCATTGTCCTCAGAAGATCGTAAGTAGAGACCCTCCTCATTTCATAAGGCAAAGAGATTGGGACAAGGTCATGACTAATTCACTCAAGATTCTGTGCCCAAGTTTGGCAGTCCAGAATTGTACCCTTACACAAAGATGCCCTAGACACATTTCCTTCCTGTCTGTGAGTACTACACATTTCAACAGTAATTAGCAAAAACAAAAACAAAAAACAAAAAACAAAAAACCACCTAAAACAAGCAAAATAAAAACTGCTGGAGATTGACACTGAGCAACAACAACAAAAATTAAAACAATATAATAGCAAACTACCTCATACAGTCTTATTTTGTAAGATTGATTTTATAAATAGTTCCATGAAGGATATTGACCATATTTAGAAATAAATAAATATTTTCATGTTCTGGTTCACTGGCACCAAAGACAATAGCCATATGCATACATGAACTGTTAAATAGATGCAAGAAAAGATTTGATCGTTCCATTTCTCTACGGCCTGTTTATACAATTCTGTGAGCACCAAAATCCAAGAAGTAATAATACTATACTCCAAATACTATCGTAATGAGCCATAGCAAATTTGAGAACTAAATCTTTCAGTTGTGTCCAATTCAGCTGCCTGTTTACAGACACACTCTGTTAGTTCCCTAAAACAAACTTCTGCTATATGAAGTCATTATCCTTAACACAGAAAGCAACTATTTGTTAGCCATGGTTTGGAACCCTCTCTTAATAACGTAATATCATGAAAAATGTTTTCTAGTAGGTGGGGAAGAAAATCCATCCAATAGAACAAAATACTTGTCAGCTCTCACCAGTAGTTTATCAATGTAATCCAGAAATTCATTGGCAGATACAATTCTGAGCATTTATTTTCCATTTGTATCCTTTAAAATTTTTTTTACATATCTGAATTTCTTTTAGGCTTAGTTAGATTTCTCTATCATCCCTAGAATGCATGTCTAAGGTAAGCCCCTGAATCAACTTCTTTGCCCTTCATGTATATTTTGATCTGATTTAAAACCAAGCACCACTGATTACACAGACTATATAGTGATTCAAGTCAGTCAGTAAACCAATTCTGCTGAGTTCACCTGTTGGGCTCCATATACCCAGGGACTACTCAAATGCCATGGGTATGGGCACGGAACTTACTAATGCTAAAATCAGAAAATTATTCCTAGTGTGCTGAAGTCAGGGTTCATTTTGTTTTATTTTCCCCATGTCTCCCCTATAAATGATTCCTCCCCTGGTCTGAAAACTGAACCCACTTTCACAATGAATGTTTTGATCATTATGGTAACAATCACCCTTGGGTCCCAGCCATGAATATTCCTGTAGGAGTGTGGGTGTCATCCTGTCATTTCTGAGTTATTCAAACAATTATTACCTCAAAATGGAATATGTGTCTGGTACTTAAATCAGTGATTGAAAATCCCACTGGTAGAATATTCCTCAACATCATGTTCTGGTTTGGTGTCTATGTTCTTTTAGAGATTTTTAGTTTGCCACTGGTCAAGAAACCTATTTAAGGGCACTTGAGCTATACAATGCAGCATTTCAGAATGACTTCACACACCTAATTATTTTACATTAATAGATGTGTGTTGAGCACTTTAGGGCACCAGGCACCGTAGCAGGCCTTGGGGATCTGCGATGACAAAAATAGACATTGTTCTGCCCTCATGGACCTGGCAGACCCAGCGAGGAGACATGGCCCTCATGGAAGGCAAAAGTGATATTCAAGCGTTCACTCTTTGGGAGGCAATAAACAAGGCCCTTTTTTCATTAAAATTTTTCTTAAATGAAGAATATATATAATTTCTTTGATCTATGATCCTATATAATTAAAATATGTAAATGAGTGCAAAGAAATGACAGCTGAATTCTTCACGTTGGACTCCCCCTCCCCAAAGAATCCATAACTCCTCATTTCCTTGACTTCAAGTATCCCTGTCACTCATCTTGGGTTCAGTGCTTCTCATGAGAGAAATCAGCGCTTTAGTTCCATAACTCAGAATATCAAAACCCCCCTGGAAAAGATTCACATGTAGATGAACATAACAATGTGTTTGCATGTATCTAGATACTTGAAGCTGTAACAGGAACATCATGTCGCCAATCCTCAGATCAGCTCAATCTGAAGGGGCTGAGCCTGGGTCCCTGCTCTAACTCCTATAGGCCAATGAGTTGGGGCCCCTGTGGGTCCTCCTGGGCAGCGTGTCCCCTAATGGACGCTCTTATATTTCCTTGAGTAAAGTTGATGGAGTAAAATATTGCTGGGATTTCATGGTAGCAGTATGTATAGAATGAATATGAGACAAACCTGGAGAGAGGGAGGGAAGAAGGAAGGAAGGAAGTCACAAAGTGATGGAAGCCAAAAAGAGAAACCTAAGCCAAGGTGAGGAGACCAGAAGATCAAACTGCATGACTGTAGGAGAGATGCAGGATTACATGGTAGAAACTTCATCCTTCTCCACATCTCATCCACTGAAGCCCACAGGGTCATTCTCAGCCTCTTTCTAGCAAGTTTCCCAGTAGGCATTAAGCCAGCCAGCCAGCCATCACACATCTAGAAAAGACCTTCTAGGCCCTTGGGCCCACAATACTTGCCTGCAATAACCCAAATAATCCTCACAACAGCCCCAGGCAGGAAGCAAGGACTAGAGAGCCCTGTGCTGGACCCAGAGGAACTAATCAACAAGTGTTTGTTGAATCAGTAGTTTCAATAAAATGTCACACCAGCTGTGATGGAGCACAGAACTCCATGGACGGTTTCAGATTCAAGAGATCAGAGTGTCCTTGAGGGCACCGCCCCATCTCCTGCCTTTTCCTCCAATTAGCACAGATGGCAGGAGCCAGTGATGGCTGAATGAATCGACAAATAGAAGAATAAATTCAAACAAATCAATAAAAAAGCTCCCCATAGACAAATCAGATTCTGTTTCAAAGCTTTATTTCGCAGTTTCTAATTACAAAAATTCAAACTTCTTTCCTTAAGGCAGGCTTCCACTCTGATGGTGTTGCCATTGCTGAACTTGAATAAAACATTGCAAGCTCTTTCTTTTTAAAAGCAAGTTTGAATTTAATCTGTTAAACAGAACCAGGTTTCAGTAGATTTTTCTCATCTCCTCCCCTGCTGCTATATATCCTGTGTCCACAAACAGAGGATGTAAAGGGGAAAAATTCATTTGAAAGTAAATTCTTTGCATGAAAGAAAAAAAAATATAAAGAAATTTTAATGTTTTTGCCCAAATTGGTTTTGGGAAGAGTTAGTGGAATTGATTTCTTTTCCATTTTCTATAAACAGTCTTATGTTTCTCTATAGTTTTATCCCCTGCAATCAGAGGTATCACGAAGCTCTTTACCAATTATACAGCAAAGATATTATATCAGTATATAATGCCGCAGATTGTGACAACTCGAAGTTAAAGAGCAGTTTACCATACTGACAATTCTAACAGGAAGGAAAGACACTGACAAGTGAGCTCATCCGGCTTATTATAGACACCACGGCTTCAATGTTTCCATTCTATAGCAACAGCAGGAGGAACTATCAGCTAAGATAGTGGGATGCACACACAGCAAACAAGAACCTTAAAAGCTCCAGTGCTTGTGGGCAAACCCAAGTTTCATTTCTTTGTAGCTGAGTCAGTTCAGCATGGATTTGGCCTTCTCCCAAAATGTCCTCTGAGGGCATCCCACCCTCCTAATTTCCTTCTAATATTACATTAATGAATCAGAGGCCGGCAAGTAGTCAAATTTCCAAAACTCATTACAAATGTTTGCTGCTGATGGTGACGGTGCAGGACCCGCTCGCTGCTGACAAGATCTCTAGCATATGAAGCAAGGAAATGCACTCAGCAGAGGGGAATTTTTGATTTCCACACATGGCTGATCAGTGGGGTGGGAGTGGGATTCCCATGCATTCAATTACTGGCCTAGATTTTTCAAAATATACTTATGTGCTTCTCAGACTCTTCGCATTTTACAGTGTGAGGCTCCCTGAACTGTTAGCTGGTTTCTGTCAACTTTTAGCACATTCTGGAGAATATAATCTTTTTGGCACTGGATTCACATGATTGGATGGAATATCTGAATAGATGATATCTAGAAGAAAGGAAGCCAATGCTTCCGAGCACCTGCAATATGCCAGATTCATGGCCAGATACTCTCCATACACAAACCATGAAGCAGGTGTCACTGGTCCTCTGCATGGGAGAAAGCCTGAGACTTCAAAAAACTGACTCAACAGGGGCACCTGGGTGGCTCAGTCAGTTAAGTGTCTGACTCTTGGTTTTGGCTCAGGTCATGATCTCACGGTTTCATGACTTCAAGCCCCGCATCAGGCTCCACACTGACAATGAGGAGCCTGCTTGGGATTCTCTATCTTCCACTCTTTCTGCCCCTTCCCCACTGTGCTGCCTCTGTCTCTTTCAAAACAAATAAACTTAAAAAAAAAAAAAAAAGAAACTGAGTCAACATTCCACAAAATATGATCCATGGGGTTCATAGATCAGAATCCCCTGGAAAGTTCTACAGCGCAGAGCCCTGGGGCCCACAAAAAACCCACTTAACCAAAATATCTGGCAAGGGACCTTGGACTCTGAACTTTAACTAGCCCAGTGATTCTAACATATTGTTGGGCCGGGGTCACATGCCCAAGATCATCCTGCTGGGAGGGAGGAACCAGAGGTTGAATTCCCACTTAAGTGTGTAGAGACCACAGTCTGCATCTTTGCTGTGCCTGAATCCCCTTCTAGTTCTAACATTCTAACATTGTATTAATATAACCAACTTATGATATTTTAGTAATAATGATGTTAGCTTTTTATTGAGTGTTTACTATATGCCAAGACTAGAGTTATATATTTAACATGCATTATCTCAGTAATCCTCACAACACTCTGTTGGGGTCAGTATTGTAATTATAATCTCCTTTTTATGTATGTGGAAACTGAGACTTGGAGAAATTATTTTAACCCATATCTATCTGAGGCAGAGGTGGTGCTAAGAATTGGGTAGAGATACTTGATCTAGTCAAAACAAGGTGATTTCTGTGCAAATGTAATTTTAGTACACATCCCCTTGTCCTCTCTCCCAAATAGCCAGCCACTCCTAAACCCATCCAGTGTGGAAGTTCTGGAGACTTCATTGGTCTGACTGGAAAGCTTATGCCCTTAATCATTATGTTATACTGCTATAGACCTTAGACAACCATTTTTGTAGCATAATTCAATTCAATTTATTTCATTTCAATTCATTTCTACCAAATGGTTATGGAGCACCTAATATGTAATAGGCATATGCTGAGCCTTGTAGAAGATGAGAAGGTAAATTAGACAGAATTTTGTGCCCCTGAGCTCCACTATCTAATAAGAAAGAGAGGTACAGATAAGAAGCATTGTAAAAAAAAGTTTACAAAAACACAAGAAAAGAACAAAGAGGGAATGGCTAATTTTACTGCTCAAGGCCCAGCATCTACCCTTTTCTCCATCGTTCTCCCTTGTTCTAAACTACCTGGAAAAATCGACCAAAGACCAGCTACAACAAAAGGCAAATGATGGTGCTGAATACAGTAGAAAAAAGATCAGACCCTGAAAAAGGCATTGAGAAGGGTCTAGGGTAGAAGCTTCTCCATGGGGCTCTTCCCAGCTCTATAGGGCAAATGCTCTGATCCCTCTTCCACAGAGTTTTGACTCCTATTTGAGAAAAACTTCTCCATGTGATACCATGCTTGTCTCACTAGTTTTAACTCACTGTGAACAGGCCACCTGGTAAATGACTGTGTTTTATTGTCAGTATTTCTTAGACCTTCACTTTCTTGGGGTGCCTGGGTGTCTCAATCAGTTAAGTGTCCAACGTCGGCTCAGGTCATGATCTCACAATTCGTAGGTTCAAGTCCCATGTCGGGCTTTGTGCTGACAGCTCATAGCCTGGAGCCTGCTTTAGATTCTGTGTCTCCCTCTCTCTCTTCCCCTCCCCCACTCACACTCTGTCTCTCTCTCTCTCTCAAAATTGAACATTAAAAAAAACAGACATTTGCTTTCCACTGTTCCCTTCTTTCTGTTGTGCCTTACCTCTATGGCTTCTGCAGAGAATACCACCCAAATAGGTGGTCAGAGCATCCACAATCCCCTCCCGGGACATATTGATTTCTATATGCCCCATATCTCAAAGGTGTTACCTTAAATACTTCTTTGTTATTTGTGCTGGTTGAAGACTGAGTACTATTTATTGATATTCTCCAAGTGTTATAAAGTAATAAAGAGAATTATGGAGTTCCAATCTCCAATCTGAAAGGATTTGAATCCTAACAAGTAAAAAACTGAACAAACTGCCATCAGCAACTCTTGTTAGATCTGTCAGAAAATGGGGATCATAAGACAAATTACTGCCCCCCAAACTAGAGAGAGATGGGTAGATATAGAGAGTCATATCTGGAGCAGAGAAACTTTACTGGAGCGGAAACCTACTGGTAGAAATCCCTAAGGTAACCAGTAGCAGGGTAGGAAAACCTGAACTATAATTAACAAATTCCTGGAGGCTCACAGTGGACAAGTCTGAAAGATAAAAACTCCAGGGAGGGCTCAGTTTTAGGGGGATGTGCCCACATTTTACCTCCTGGAGCTCTACCAGGTTCTCACAGTGAATATTGGAGAAAATTCCTTTTGAGCTTCCCACTGGAGAGAGAAAAGGTAACAATTTTGAAATACACCAGAGCATTCTCTTCTTAACAAGGTCTACCTTCAGGAGAAACTATTTTACCAGAGCCTAATCTATTGGGTTCTTATCAGAATCTAATTGGCTTAGGGGTTAAGAAATAACCAACTCCAGCTCCCTCTAGCCATCCTGTCCCATCTAAGATGGGATGGGGATGGGGTGGAGAATCAGATACTGAAAAGCACTTCTGATGTTCACAGCCCAGAGGCAGAGTCTCACTAAAAGACTGAGACCCAATCATGTTACTATAGAATCTTTCCCCTCCCCCACACCTCACCACGGTATTACTAATGGCCAATTCACAAAAATCTCTTTTACCCTGTACATCATATCTGGCTTTCAACAAAAAATTACAAGGCAAAATAAAAGGAAGGCAACAGTTTGAGGGACAAGGCAAGCATCAGGACTAGACTCAGATATGATAGTAATATTGGAATTATCAGAACAGGAACTTAAAACAACTATGATAAATATGCTAATGACCTTAATGGAAAAGGTAGACAAAATGCAAGAATAGATGAATAATGTAAGCATGGAGATGGAAATTCTAGGAAAGAATCAAAAGGAAATGCTGGAGATCAAAAACACAGAAAGAAATGAAGAATGCCTTTGAGGGGCTCATTAGTAGACTGGACATGACTGAGGAACAAATCTCTGAGGCTAAGGTGTGTTAATAAAACTTCAAACTGAAAAGCAAAAACAAGAAAAAGACAAGAAAGAGAAAAAAGAGTGAAAAGAAAGGAAGAGAATATCCAAGGACTGTGGGAAAACTATAATGGGTATAACATACATATAATGGGAATACCAGAAGGAAAAGAAAGAGAGAACAGAGCAGAAAGAACATTTAAAGCAATGATGGTTGAGAATTTCTCCAAACTAATGTCAGACACCAAACCACAGATCCAGGAAGCTAAGAGAACAATACCAAGCAGGATAAATGCCCCCAAACTACACATAAGCATACCATATTCAAACTGCAAAAAAATCAAAGATAAGGAAAATATCTTTAAAGAAGCAGGGGGGGTTGGGGGAACACTTTCCCTATAGAGGAGCAAAAATAATAATTATATATGATTTCTCCTAGAAACCATGCACAACAAAAGAAAATGGAGTGAAATATTTAAAGTGTTGAAGGGGCTAAAATCCTAGAATCCTGTACTTTGTGAAATGATCCTTCAAAAGTGATGGAGAAGCAAAATATTGACAAGCAAAAAACGAGAGAATTTGTTACCAGTAGATCTGCCTTACAAGAGAGATTCAAAGGAGTTCTTTAGAGAAGGAAAATTATACAGGTCAAAAAATTCAGACCTACATACAGTAAAGAAGAACTTTAGATAAGAAATAAGTGAAAGCAAAATAGAAACGTTTATTTTTCTTATTCTTAATTCATCTAACAAATAACCGTTTGCTTAAAATAATAATAGCAACAACATATTCAAAGATTATAACACTCCAAGAAGATGTAACAATCCTTAGCGTGTGTGCTCTAACAACAGAGTGTCAAACTCATGAGGCAAAAATTGATAGAAATTGGGTGCCTGGGGGGCTCAGTCGATTAAGCAAACGACTTCAGCTCAGGTTATGATATCACAACTCATGAGTTCAAGCCCCATATCGAGCTCTGTGCTGACAGCTCAAAGCCTGGATCCTGCTTCAGACTCTCTGTCTCCCTCTCTCTTTCTGCCCCTCCCTTGCTTGTGTGCTCGCTCTCTTTCTCTCTCAAAAATAAATGAACATTAAAAAAATTTTTTTAATTAATAGAACTCAAGGAGAAATAGATGAATCCACTATCGTATTCGGAGACTTCAACCTCTCTCTCTCTCTCAGAAATGCACAGATCCAGCAGATGGAAATCAGTAAAGCCACAGCTGAATTCAACAATACTATCAACCAACTAGATATAACTGACATCTATAGACTACTTCAGGCAACAATAGAATGCCCATCCCTCTCAACTCATGGAACATTCACCAAGACAGACCACATTCTGGCCTATACGACCATACTTTAACAAATTTGAAAATGGTTAAGGGTGGTAAATTTTATGTTGTATGAATTTTGCCACAATATAAATAAATAAATAAATAAATAAATAAGTAGATAAATAGATAAATAAATAAATCTTATATGCAAACATTTATATCAGCTTTTTTCATAATTGCCAAAACTTTTTAAAAAATTTTCTGGATGTTTTATTTATTTTTGAGAGACAGAGAGAGACTGAACACCAGTTGGGGAAGGGCAGAGAGAGAGGGAGACACAGAATCCTAAGCAGGCCCCAGGCTCCTGGCTTACGGCTCAGACATGGGGTTCGAACTCATGAGCTGTGAGATCATGACCTGAGCTGAAATCAAACACTTAACCAACTGAGCCACCCAGGTGCCCCATAATTGCCAAAACTTTTTAAGCAACCAAGATGTCCTTCAGTGGTACATCTAGCCAATGGAAATTATTTAGCATTAAAAAGAAAGGAGCCATGAAGCCACATAAAGACATGGAGGAAACTTTAATGCATATTACTAAGTGAAAACGCCAATCTGAGAAGGCTGTACACTCTATGATTCCAAGTATATGACATTCTGGAAAAGCTATGGACTATAGCAGTAAAAAAAAAAAAAATCAGTGGTTGCTAAGGATAAGGGGTAAAGGAGAAAGTGAATAGGTTGAGCACAGAGGATTTGTAGAGCAATATGATTATTCTGTGTAATACTGTAATGGTGAATATATATCATTATACATTTGTTAAAACCCATAGAATGTGTAACACCAAGAATGGATGCTAATTAAACTATGAACTTTGGGTGATAATGATATATCAGTGATGCTTCATCATTTGTAACAAATGTACCAGTCTAGTAGGGAATGTTGATAGTGGGGAGACTATGCATGGGGATGGGGGGTTGGGGGTAACATGGGAAATCTCTATACTTTGTGCTCAATTTTGCCATGAACCTAACATTGCTCTAAAAAATAAAGTTCATCTTAAAAAGTGATGAGGAAAAAAAGCAAATGCTCTATTTGTAATTGGAAAGTTATGAAATTTTTTATCCTAATTCCCTTGGACCTCTTTATAGCAATTCACAACATTTTTCACCCATTCTTTCTTGAAACTCTCTCCTACCTTGGCCTTTGTAATACATCATCCTGGTTCTCTACCTCATACAGTTTGGGTATCTTCTCTGCCTTCCTTCACTGATGCTTCTGCTTTCCTTTGTAGCCTTGCTGTAAGCCTTCAAATGGTCTCCTTGGCCACTCTTCTCTCCAAACCTCCTCCCTCAGGGAACACACTTACTCGGTTTTCAGTTACAGTTGACCTGCATGCAGATGACCCCCAAGACACCATTCAGCTCTGATCTCTTTCCAGAATCCACCACCAAAGCCTGCCAGACATTCCTTTTAAAATAGCTCCTGTCACCCCAACTTGCCATATCTCAAGCTCCTTACTTTATTTTCAAAACTAACATATATTTCCACTGAGAACGCTGTTCTGTCTCCTAGGATTGGAGCTGCCTCTGACTAACTCTTTTGATCTCCACATTCAATTGGCCACTAAGTTCTGTGGATTTTTCCATTTGTTCTTACTCCCCAACCCCACCGTCACCATGAGAAGACAGTTCTCTTTGCCTTCCGTCTGGCATTTTGACGTCATCTCCCTTCATTCATGCTTCCATCTGCAACCAAATCTGTTTATTTAAAGTATCTTTCTGTTCCCTGTGTCTGAAAGCCTGTGTGTTTGGATTCCTGCACGGATCTGCGTTGCCCACAAAGATCTCTTCCCATGTCTGAACCCCTGAGACCTCATCACTTAGATCTTTCATCTGGCATCTACCACAAACTGCACTGAATTTGTTATCTTCTTACCTGTGTCTACACCCCCTTAACCCTTAACTAGAGTTTAATGGCAGGACAAGTATTTGTGGGTGATCTGAAAATGCCCACAAATACAATAAGGCACCAACCCCCAACATTCCCAGGAGCCCTGAAAGCTTTCTTTTACTTCCCAGTGACCACAAATAAATGGTGAGAGAGTATTATAGCCAGTGTCAGTGAGGATAGAGCCAACATAAGCTCACAGAAGACTAAGGCCAGAGGAGGCCAGTTTGTTTCTTCATTTCCCACGATGGACCTACCTAGATTTCCTAGCCCATTTTTCTGTCCATGCACTGTTTGTGTGGTCCTACCATTTCTAATAGGTGCCTACCTTACAGCCTCCATCTTATTGTTTCATTTGTCAGTGTCTCCTACATCCGGATGCCCTGCCATTTGCTGCCTCTACTTCATGTCATTCTACTCTGTTGATTTCAGTCTTCCCATCCCCAGACATCCATGCTGTTGACTGCAAAATTTTATTACCTTTAAAATTACACACATGTACACCTACATGCAGAGAGTTGTCCACCCATTAGTCTAAAGAAAAGTCCTTTTCTGTTTTTTGGACAGATATTTTGAGAATGTAGGGTAATTCCGTATTGCAAGCCTAAATTCCAGTTCAAAGACCTTGTCCAAGCCCTTATCCTGATGGAGGTTCTGGTCTCTGAGGTGGCCTTCACTTTAAGAATCTGTGTATTTATATATATTTCCTTACCATCTTTTTGTTAGTTGTTGGTTTAAAATGCAATTACCATTTTATTTTTTAAATACATATAATTAGCATGTCAAAAAAGGCATGCATTGAAACGGTAGTAGTAGCTATCTGTGAAAGGTAGACTTACCAGTGACTTCTTTTTTCCTCTTTATATTTTTAAACTGTCCCTACTCATGTAAGTGTGGCCCCATCAGATTCATAAAAATGATTAAAATGCAAACCCCAGGATTGAAAGGCATAACGCTCCTAAGACTGCTAAGTACAGACTCAGTTTTAATAATATCTCCTTAGGTTCTGACAGAGGATGGTTCTTAGAGGCTTACTCTAATCAAGGTGAAAAGTCTCATGGTGATGTCACTGCATATTCCAGTCATCAAGCTCCAGTCTCACCCAGATTCCAAGGCCATGCACGTTCACACATCATGTTCTATCAGCACGGCCCCTGAAACCTCGGCCTCTTCTCTTGGGTCTGTATGTCACATGAGCCATCCCTACAATTAATAGGAGTGGCCCATTTCTACTGGGTGATGAAGTCCCTATTAGAATTCCAAAATACTTTGCCAGGCTTCAGTAAATTTGCTAGCACTACCCAGTTTCACACATTTCAATCAGAGGCATTTGGAAACCGGGAAGTCACTGGCCTTCCTCTTAAAGAAGGAAAAGAAGTAAGCGAACACTCACATGATTCTGACTTGCTCCGAGTTCCGGCAGCAGCACCACTGAGGCCAGGAGCACAGGGCTCTGCATTGGGGATGTGATCAGCAAACTCAACTAAATCTTCTTGGCCCGGCATCACGCTCTGACTCACTTCGGCAGTCTCCTGGCCCTGGGCACCCACAGTGCAATTATTTGTTAAAAGCATTTCTGTCACTTCTCTCCCATAGTTATTTGGCATCCACTCAGTCCTGCAGGACTCTATTCATTGCACTTTTTTCTGAGTCCCTGTAAATTCATCCCTAAATTTGATTCTTTTATATTCAGATACATAAACAGCATACCTAAGCTCTGCCAAAAGGCAATTTCTTTTCAATGCATAACTGTAGCTCACTGACCCATGGACTTGCCTTCTTGCACTGTAATTTTTTTCTTTTATACTTTATTGTCAAGTTGGTTTCCATGTGACACCCAGTGCTCATCCTGACAAGTGCCCTCCTCCATACCCATTACCCCCTTTCCCTCCCCCCCTCCCCCATCAGCACTCAGTTTGTTCTCAGTATTCAAGAATCTCTCATGGTTTACCTCCCTCCCTCTCCCCAACTATTTTCCCCCTTCCCTTCACCCATGGTCCTCTGTTAAGTTTCTCCTGTTCCACTTATGAGTGAAAACATATGGTATCTGTCCTTCTCTGCCTGACTTATTTCACTTAGCATGACATCCTTGAGTTCCATCCACATTGCTACGAATGGCCAGAT
>CM053574.1:65410977-65585020 GCA_028646485.1 Cryptoprocta ferox
GCCATCTGGATGTCCTCTTTGGAGAAGTGTCTGTTCATGTCTTCTGCCCACTTCTTCACTGGATTATTTGTTTTTCAGGTGTGGAGTTTGGTGAGTTCCTTGTAGATTTTGAATACTAGCCCTTTATCCGATATGTCATTTGCAACTATTTTTTCCCATTCTGTCAGTTGCCTATTAGTTTTGTTGATTGTTTCCTTTGCAGTGCAGAAGCTTTTTATCTTGATGAGGTCCCAATAGTTCATTTTTGCTCTTGATTCCCTTGCCTTTGGGGATGTGTCGAGTAGGAAATTGCTGCGATTGAGGTCAAGGAGGATGTTTCCTGCTTTCTCCTCTAGGGTTTTGATGGTTTCCTGTCTCACATTCAGATCCTTCATCCATTTTGAGTTTGCTTTTGTGTATGGTGTAAGAAAGTGATCTAGTTTCATTCTTTTGCAGTTTGCTGTCCAGTTCTCCCAGCACCACATGTTAAAGAGGCTGTCTTTTTTCCTTTGGATACTCTTTCCTGCTTTGTCAAAGATTAATTGGCCATACATTTGTGGGTCCAATTCTGGGTTCTCTATTCTATTCCATTGGTCTATGTGTCTGTTTTTGTGCCAATACCATACTGTCTTGCTGATTATAGCTTTGTAGTAAAGGCTAACGTCTGGGATTGTGATGCCTCCCGTTTTGGTTTTCTTCTTCAATAATACTTTGGCTATTTGGGGTCTTTTGTGGTTCCATACAAATTTTAGGATAGTTTGTTCTAGCTTTGAGAAGAATCCTGGTGCAATTTTGATTGGGATTGTATTGAATGTGTAGATTGCTTTGGGTAATAATGACATTTTAACAATGTTTATTCTTCCAATCCATGAGCATGGAATGCTTTTCCATTTCTTTGTGTCTTCTTCAATTTCCTTCATAAGTTTTCTATAGTTTTCATCATACAGATCTTTACATCTTTGGTTAGGTTTATTCCTAAGTATTTTATGGTTTTTTGTACAATTGTGAATGGAATCTGTTTCTTGATTTCTCTTTCTGTTGCTTCATTATTGGTGTATAAAAATGTAACCAATTTCTGTATGTTGATTTTGTACCCTGTGACTTTGCTGAATTCAGGGATCAGTTCTAGTAGGCTTCTGGTGGAGTCTGCTGGGTTTTCCATGTAGAGTATCATGTATTCCGCAAAAAGTGAGAGTTTGACTTCATCTTTGCCAATTCTGATGCCTTTTATTTCCTTTTGTTTTCTGATTGCTGATGCTAGGACTTACAGCACTATGTTAAACAATGCACTGTAATTTTTAAGTATCATATTCAACCCTGTCTTTTACCCAGGAACTCCTGGGGCCTCTTCTTCAGAGCTCCATCAGGTTTCCCAGCTTCCTCCTCCCAGCATTTGGCTTTCTGATCAGTTATGCCTGTGTCTTGATGCGGCATGGGGAAGAGGTGGCAGTGAGCCAGCTATTGCTGTCACTGTCCCACCTTCTAGCCTATTTTAGGTTCCCAGTTAGACTCTGGTCTGATCTTCCCAGTGCCCCTTTGGCTAAGAGGGCTTCAAAAGTGCCACCTCCAGGTCATCATCACCATCTTCCTCCCCGTCAATGTACACACACACGCACACACTCCAAAGGTTATTCCATAGGAGAGACATAAAATCATATTATCAGAAGGACTTCAAGAGGTTATCTGGATCATTCCTTAGCCTTTGTTGATTCACTCAGTTATTCACTTATTCCTTCACTCAGGTATTCATCCACTTGTTTCTTCCTTCCTTCCTTCCTTCCTTCAGTTATTGAACAAACAGTATTTGTTCTACATGGTTCAGGGCCTGAGGATTTAATAACAATGAAACCAGGAACTTTAAGGTGGTAAATACCCTTTACCCAACAATGGGAAATACCCATTCTTTGGTTTGTGTTTTGTTTGTCTGGATCAGGGAACAGTAAGAATTCCCACTTTTGCTGAAAATAGCTTGTAGATTTCCTTTTGGTGAACTACTTGCCCCTCATTTACAGTCCACAGTGCTTCAGGGGGGGGCTGATGGACAGCCCCAGCCCCAGCCCATGAGTGGGGGCAGGCCCATCACCCAGTAGCTCTGACCAACCAGAGATACTATAATTGGTTTAGAGCAGTGCCTCTCAAACATTTTGATCTCAAGAACACTTTACACTCTTAAAAACTATGGAGGACCCCAAGACCTTTGGAGTAGATGAGCTGTATTTACACATGTTTACCACATTTGACATTTAAACTAAGAAAATTTTAAAATATTTATGTTTTTATTGTACTGACCCAATAGTCACATGCACGAAGTAGCCATGGTGCAGGGATAGAGGCCATGCATGGGCCCAACAGTACAGCCTCTCTCCCCGCAAGGCTAATCTCGCTACTGCCACTGCTGAATGAAACCCTACAAAACAAACCAACACTTGGCCCCAAGATGGCACCTTCCCCCAAGGAGATCAACCAGCCCAGCCCCTAGAAGGCGTGTGATTCTTTTTGATAGAATTGACAATATTCTGATGTGGGTTTGCCTTTCTTGTTCACAGGGACTCAACCAGCATTACTATATAAAGGAAGGTTCTAGAATGATACACATTCTCACAACCCACATGACATTGTAGCCCACATAACATCAAGAGCCCCACTTTACAGCAGGAGATATGTCAGTGAGCACATGACCATGGGACCCACTGATCTCTCACATACTACATCCTAGGGAAGTTGCTGGCCCAACAGAAGGACAGAATTATCTGCTGAAAGAACATGTGATTCCCTGCATGGAGGTGTTGCATCCTGCAGGACACAGTATATACACTAAACCAGTGACCAGTATAGTGCTTTGTCCCAACTAGGGAAAAGGCATGTGCCCAGGAACCTAGGGATGAGAGCGATATTGGCCTCCCTTATCACCAAGTGGGAAAGTTTGGCTTCTCATCCCAGCATCTCTGAGCTCTGTAGGTTAACAGGTTCTGGCTCTCAAAGGGGGATACAGCTACTGGTGGACACAGTAAGAACCCCACTGAACTTTCAGCTACATCTGCCACCAGGGCACTTTGGACACGTTATGCCAAGGGCAGGCAAGAAGAGGATCCCCATCGCATCCTCAATGCAGTAGGGGCTTTGGAGGACTTTAGAATGTAGAGGGTGAATGAAGCCATGACCTTGGCTGAGAAAAACCAAGAAAACTGCAGGAGAGGTGATAGTCCATTAGTCCTCAAAGTCCATTGGAAAAGGGGATGGCGGCACCTTCCTCCCACAGCAGTCCCCTTCTTTGGAGCATAAATCCTTCATGAGGTTGTATAATGATTTCTTCTCTGGTTCTAACTTATGTAAAGCACTTTGCATTCTTGACAATATTAATTCCTCCTCAATCTTTTGGAACAACAACAAAAAAAACCCCACTCCAATCCCTTTATTTTTAGCTCAGTAAGATCAAAATTTTATTTTAAGAAGCATACCTAGATAAGTTAAAAATTAATTCCAGGAGGCTACTGCAGGCTTCCAGGAATCAGTGAGGCTCAACAGGCCACATGCACTGCCTGGTGACCTTTTTTTACTTTTTTCCAGTCAATGTTCTAATCAACAGCAAAGCACAGATGGTAAGCTTTTCCCAGGGCCACACTTTGCAGAATGCATGCATGACTTTATTATTTCAAACCTGGAAAAGATCAAGGATTATGTGTCCCTTAAAAAACAAAACCATGGGGTGCTTGGGTGGCTCAGTTGGTTAAGCGTCCGACTTCGGCTCAGGTCATGATCTCGCAGTCCGTGAGTTCGAGCCCCACATCGGGCTTTGTGCTGACAGCTCAGAGCCCAGACCTTCTTCAGATTCTGTGTCTCCCTCTTTCTTTGCCCATCCCCTGCCTATGTTCTCTCTCTCTCTCCCTCTCTCTCTCTCTCTCTCTCTGTCTCTCAAAAATAAATAAATGTTAAAAAAATTTTAAAACAAAAAAAACAAAACCAAGCATCTTATGTAGGAAGCTGAGCCCCTCCTCTCTGTAAGGACCATGTGCTGTGTATCCATCTGAGACAATGTGAGGGTAGCACTCAACATACCACCACAGAGTGGACCAAATGCTGAACCAGAGGCCTGGATTCAAATCCCAACGCATTCCCTAAGCATGTGACCTGAGTCTGTAAGCTGTCTCTGTGTTAGTTGCTCTTTGCAAAATGACAGGATTCGGCTAAATGACAGTGGCGGGCTCTTGAAGTCAAGAAATTCTATGCTATGGTTTGTTGCCTTAGGACTTCACATTTCCATGAGGGTTCCCCACCCAATAATAAATCCTCAGTGCAGACACGAGGAATTGATTTTCCTTTTCTGCCCACGTAGCACGGTACAAGTTTGTTTCTAACAGCGGTCCTCAAACTTTACTGGGCTGAACAATTCCCTAGAGAGCTTTCTGAGGGCTTAGAGTTGCTGATACTTTCAGTCTTGTCCAGACATCTGGATTTGGGCTGAGATGAGCCCCAGGAATTTGCATCTGGGACGAGTTTCCCAACTGATCGTAGTGCAGGTGGCCCATCAAGCTTCTCTGGGACCTGCCCTTGTACACAGTGCCTACAAGCAGATGCGGTTGAGTGACCAGTGATTCTGGCATCTGTCATCTCCTGCATTCTAGGCCCCAGCTTCTTCGGTGGATGTGCTTCAACACTACCACCTTTTAGGGATTTAGAAAGCATCTCCTTATGATGAATATGTGGTGAGGTATATCATTATTTGAACCGGAGACAATTCTGATTTGTTCTGCTTTGCTGTTCCAAATTTTTATATAATCAAGTATAGAAAAAGAAAATGAACTTTCAATAGCTAAATAATGCCATTTTCTCTCATCTTTCTTTCTCTAAAACACTGACAAATCAGAGAACCATACTTTAAAGGACAGCTAGTATCTGTTCACTTATTTTTATTTTAAGTGACTTGCAGCAAAAAAATTCAATAATACGAAATCATTTTATTTATCTGGTGTTTTCATAACTAAGTTACAAAAATCATTCCCTTCTGCCTTGAGAGGACTGGGGAACTTTTGGCGGGGGTGGGGGTGGGGGGCAGGGTTCTTTTTTAAACTCAAACTTGGAGATACTGCTCCAATACAAAATTTTCTAGTGCCTCATCTGACTATTTAAAAAGTGTAGCTTTAGAGCAGTGTTTAGATTTTCATAGCATTAGAATATTCTGCACGAAAATGCAATAAAGTCCTAACAGGAGGTGGAAACGCTGCTGGAATGGATGTTACATGTCACAGTGCGTGGTGTAAGCCAAGCCTGGCCTATCAAGGCAGCTTCAGCGGGGCCTCTTGCCTTCACTCTCTTCTCTTCTGGTCATTCACCACCCAGTAGCCAGAGAAGGCTTTGCAAACATAAATCTGCTTGCACTCTGTTCTGGGCTGAATTGTGTCCCCCTATTCCAAGCTCCTCCGCTGAAGTCCTAACCCCCAGGACCTCAGAATGTGACTGTATTTACAGAGAGTATCTTTAAAGAGGTAATTCATTTAAAACAAAGTCATTAGGTGGGCCCTGATCCACTATGGCTGGTGTCTTTGTAAGAAGACGGGAGGACACAGACATGACACCGAGGAAAAGCCACATGAGGACATAAGAAAAAAGCCATCTACAAGTAAAGGAGAGAGGCCTCAAGAGAAACCAACCCTGCTGACACCTTCATCTCCTGTAGCCTCCAGAACTGTGGGAAAATTAATTCCTGTTGTTTAAGCCCCTTAGTCTGTGGTATTTTATGATGGCAGCCCTAGCATAGCCTCTCTCTCTCTCACTCTCACTCTCGCTCTCTTGCTCTCAACCTCTCCTTCTCTCTCTCACACCCCACCCCTACTGCCACTCTTCCTTAAAAACCTCCAAGATTTCCCATTTCTCTTAGGACTACAGCCGACACCCTGCAGTCAGCCTGTGAGGCATGCAGGGCCCTGCCAGGCCTCCATGGTGGCCTGTAACCACCCTCCGTCTCTCCTCTCCAGTCACACTGATCTTCCTGTGACCTATCCCTCACACCAGAGCACTTTTGAACAAGTTCTTTCTCCACCCTGAACACTCTTGCCCTAACTCCCTTCACCTGGAAGTTTCCAACAGCCCTTCCATTCCAGCTCAAGTGTCACTTCTTCAGGAATACCATCACAGACACTGTCACTATAACACACCTGGCCAAAAATTCTCATGGACCCTAGACATTTTCTTCATGGCACATACAGACATTTTTAAATTGTATATATACTTATTCAATTACTTCATTCATGTCTGTCTCTCCCACTTCATCGTGAGCTCTAAGAGGGCAAGGGCATGTCTGTCTTGCCTTCTGTTGTATTCTTATTCCCAGGGCTTCACAGAGAGCCTGGCAAGTGTTCAACCAAAGACTGTTGACTCAACAAATGACCACAATTTACACTCACTGCTGGTCTTGGGAAATGGCTGGGTCAAAGGGAATGAAATGAAACTAATCTCCAGGTCTAGGGACACTATATGAATGAAATGGGAATGAAAAGGGAAACTAATCTCCAAGTATAGGGACACAGTCAACAGCATGAAAGCTGACCCTATAAATAACGTACCTTCCTTTGCAAGATAATCAATTACCAGAACTAGCAAGTACTGATTCTGTGTCCTCTCCTGATACAGACACCAAATACCCCAAATGGCCCTCAGTTGGGCAATGGGTGGCCCTGCATTCACCCTGCAAGGCACGGTCACTGGCCTTGACTTTGACATCATTTCCTATGAGCTCCTCCCTGCTAAAAACCAAGGTTCCCAGTATCCCCCATCCTATGGCTTCCTTGGCCACTCCTTTGCCTTCTGGCCATTTGTTTCCCCAGCCCTACCCCTTTCTGCTATCCCCTCAGGAGGCAGCTTTCCCCCAAACTTCTCAAACCTGGTGGAACAACACAATCACATGTACATTTTCAATAACTACATTCCACCCATGCCCAAAGACTCTGAAGGTCACCTGGAAAGAAAGCATAGTCTGTTGCCATCCGTTCCTAAGTGATGAGCCACCCTACCTTGGACTATCTCAGTATTACAGTAAATTTATGTGAATGGTTAAACTAGCTTAATTGTTTTCCAAATGGTAGCCTGGGGATGATCCAAAATTTGATAAACACAGCGTAAGGTTCTAACTGCATGATAACCAACATTTGTGCTGTGCCTCCAGGCTGCCAGATGCCTTTTCACCCCACCTCTCATTTGATTCCCCAGACCTTGTGAAGGCAGGAGAGGGGTCATGGCCACCACCTCCCATATGGGTAAGGACACTGTAATGAGTTTCTTGCCCATGTTACACATCACGAATGGTACTTGTGCCACAGCTCAAACCTGCAAGTACACGGGGCAGAGGTGCGTCCTTACCTGGCATCCACAGCCCTCCTCCCTGCCGTTAAAACCACTACCTAATGCTTCCTGAATTCCAAATTGAAGCTGAGGGGAAGTTAACATGGACTAATAGAAATGCATTTATTAATTATTTCTTGAATGTCTCCTGCATGCCTAGCACTCTTTTCAGAGTTGGGTGACTGCAGCAGTGACCAAAGCCGATTAGGACCCCGCTCACGCTGAGTGCTTTCTGTAGGTGGACCCCACGGTGGCTGCCCCTTTCATTTTATTTATTTTTTTTAAGTTCCTTTATTTATTTTGAGAGAGAGCAAGCGAGCAAGCAAGGGAGGGGCAGAGAGAGAGGGAATCTGAAGCAGTCTCTGCACTGTCAGTGCAGAGCCCAATGTGGGGCTCGAACTCACCAACTATGAGATCAGGACCTGAGCTGAAATCAAGAGTTGGATGGGTAACTGACTGAGCCACCCAGGCACCCCTGCCCCTTTCAGAGCAGGCTTAAGGGAGGCCAAATTCATGACAGTCATGAAAAGGATTCTATAAGCATTTCTTTTTGAAAAACCATTTCTTTAAATAGGTTATCCTTAGGCTAATACACAAAATACACATTTCCACTAAAACCAGAGAGCCAGAAGCATTTTTAAAGCATGGCTTTACTACTGCCTTGTAACTCTAGAGGAAAAGAAATATAATATAGAAAGACCCAAGGGGATTTTTTTTTTAATTTCTAGACCATCTGTCACGTGTGTGCCTTCTGCAAGCCACTTCATCCCTTCCTGCCTCAGTCTCCTCACCTGCACCTACCCCGTCATGTTACTGGAAAGAATAAATGAGCTACAATTTCAAAGCACCCAGGACAGTGTCAGGAGCACAATAAGCCAACCTCTGAAAGCCTTATTATTTCCACACAAATCATTTCGAAGGGATTTCTCTTCACCCACTGATACTGAATTTTCTTTTATCTTCTTGCATACTCAGGTTGCCTTTCTGCCTTCTCTGAGATTCACAATCACTCCCGATTTAATATCCACCATGAATTTAATTAAAATTCGGTTAGCATCTACCTCTTCTAGGCCATTAATGAGGCTGTTAGATAAAATGTAATAAAGACCCTTTGAGCAGCTCAGCAGACATTGCTATTAATCATTGTTTACTTCTCCACAGCCTACATTTGCACTTCATGGACATTTCCAAACCCATCGGAATAAACTCACCTAATATGACTTTGCTTTTCTAAATGGTATCAAGCACCTCTCAAAAGCCATGGTGCACAGCATTGCTGGGGCGGGGGGGACCCTGCCCTCTCCCCTTCCTGCGCTGGCACTGCCTAGGATGGGTTTGAGCACCTGCGGGCAGCCCTGTTTCCGCCTGAGACTCTCCCCCATCCCTCACCCCCTCACGGATGAAAATATCTCATATTCCACTTTTAGAAATTCTGTCCGTGAAGCTGAACAATCTCTTTTCAAATAATCCCCCAGCTACCCTGGAAAGGGTAATACAGTAAGTGCATATTGTTATTAATGTCTTTGAATTACTTCTGGAACAAGGAAATAATAAATACATCTCATTTTGAATTAATTCCAGTCTGCTCACTCTGGGCTTACCAGGCCAGGCCACCATGACCAGGCTGAGAGCAGCACGTCCGTGTGTGCGGCTGTGTATGGAGAGGAAGTGAGCAAGAAAAGGGAAGCACCAGGAGGAGAGGGTCACACTGAAAACAATCTCACCTCCTTGGCTTTTCCCTTAGAGTTGACTGATCTATGCCCCCTGCCCAAACAACCTGTCCCAGCCCCAGCAAACTTATCAATTCTGAGTTTACAAACACCTGCTACCCATCCCTTTCTCTAGGGTCTGCAAAGTGTTTCTCTGTGGTTTAGAGCCACAATCCATGACTTGAAGGCAAATGATAAGAGTTCCACCCCTGACTTCAGTGCTTACTGCCCATTTCCTCACCTTGAACATAAAAATAACGATAGCTACCTCAAACAGCTGTGGCAAAGATTCACAGAGATTCCATACCGTGGTATCAGGTGTCACTTTGAACCTCATTGCTGCTGGGGGGAAAAATTAGGTTATATTGACAAGGAGTTTTCCAGACAACTAAAGGGAGTGAAATTTAGTGAATCTGCTAATTTTAGTGCCTTTGATGGCTTGAATTTAAACCACACTCTGGCCCCAAGTAAGAGCCAGGAAGGACCTGTGAGGTCTTCTGGCCCAATTCCTACTCCAGTCAGGAAGGGGCAACAGCCTTGCATCCTGAAGTGTGGTCCTTAGACCATCAGCATCAATATCACCTGGGGGCTTGTTAGAAATGCAGAGCCTTGGGCTCGAGCCTCGATCTACCAACCCCATCCAAGAATCTGAATTTTGACAAGATGATTTACATGCATATTAAAGTTTGAGTCATTGCCTTATATAATACCCTTCATAGGTGGTCTGAGACTAACTTAATGAAGCCACAGAGTGTGTGTGTGTGTGTGTGTGCGTGTGTGTGTGTGCACACATGTGTATAGGGGATGGTGCCCAAGCCCTAGAACAACCAAAAGTCATAAAACTCCTATTCAAAAGCAATGAACTTTTACGGGGGCTATTTTAAAAATGAAGAGATAGCTTACATTTTTGTAAATTTTCACCTTACTCACTTTGACCTTGAACCAAGCTTCTTGATTCTTTCCCACCACCTCTTTCCATTCTCAGAGTCACTTGATCTCCCCTGTTTGTTTCCAGGTTCCTAATATATATCTTTGAAGGATTTATAATATATGTTATATATTATATATATAATAAAAATATATATTATATATATTTTTTCAACCCAGTTTCTGAAAAGGTAGATGTTTGTTCAGCAGCCACTACCTATATGTAGAGGTGGGTGTGGAAGTAGACCCTCCCACACCACAGGTTATAAATCTGTGAGTCTGAAGTTCAACCAAAACCAAAATCAAGTTTCTCAACTATATCTGTTTTCCTAATGAGCAGAGAATGTGTCTCACACAATTCTGGGGAGGCACCAAAGCGACACTTAGAGCCTCTAAGCAACTATGTGTCTTGGAGACACAGACTTCCTGAGCCTCTATTTCCTCAGCTGTGAAACAGAAATAATAGGATTGGAGCACCTGGGTGGCACAGTAGATTAAGAGTTCAGTTCTTGACTTTGGCTCAGGTCATGATCTCACAGTTTGTGAATTCAATCTCCGCATCAGGTTTCACACTGATAATGCGGAGCCTGCTTGGAATTCTCTATCTCCCTCTCTCTCTGCCCCTCCCCCATTCATGCTTTATCTCTCTCAAAATAAATAGATAAATAAACTTAAAAAAGGAAATAATAGGGTTATCATGAGAACTTAAAAGTAAAAAAAAGATTAACACATAGAAAGTGCACAAGAAAGACGATTGCTTCGTTGGCCATGAAAATCAGAGACCTACCCCACCACGTCCTTTTCTCTCCTTTTATTGTGGGATCAAGAAGGAAGTAGAATGGCTATTCCCACAATAAGAGATGGCTCCTGGTTTCCCTGGCATCCATCTGTGAATTTTTCTTTGCACATCTAACAATTTTGTATGTGTGTGAGAAGCCTTGAAAATGACCACAGAGAGCTGGCTTAATATACCCACAGAGACAAATTCTCATTTTCCTGTTCTCTGCAATGCATGAAAAATTTCCTGCAAGATTTAGGTCCTCTCCTGTGTAAGAAGAGCACCTGACCATCGAGGGTGTGGGGAGTGGGGAAACACTGAGATGGGAAGCCTGATGCACACAGTGAAGTGAATGAGATCGAAGATAATTAGATGTTTCTGAAATACCTACATGTTTTCTAAAATCCAGCAGAACACACGGACGGCCTGCAGCTGACAGATTGCATCTTGTTGCCTAGCACTGGCCTGAAGTGACTGGGAGCTGCTAGGCAACCCATCCTCCTGGGCTTGGTGATCCAGCAAACACTAGACAGATGTCGCTCCTCCACTGCACGCCGCCCCTGACAATTTTCTCATCTGCGAGATTCACACCTGATTAATGTTTCCTCTGGACTTTTTTCCTGCTTGGACACTGCAGCTGCGACGTGCAGGATTGCCTGTGCTCAAGCGAGCTTGGCCACCAACCTAAAGAATGCCTCTGGGCAAAACAACAACCACCACAACAAAATGACCCTCTAAAAATTAAACTGTGTGGAGATTGAAGCCAGAACTCTGGAGTATAGGTTGAGAATCTGAACCATTTTTTGCAGAAATTATCAAATTACCATCTGCATGGAAGGCAGATTGGTCTGCTACTGATTGAAATGCCCTCAGCCAGATTGCAGTCACCCAAGTTTATTCTCATCACTCTGAATTGTTTGGGGGCAAGAGAAGGTACTTTTTCCCAAGCAGGGAGCTTTCTCTAACTGCTCAGAGTTTACACTTTCTGGCAAATCTGCTCAGGTCCTACGACAGAGCCAAGTATAAATATAAATGATTGATAAACTGTTTACTCCCACTCGCCCCAGGAGTGTTTACATTATTAGGATGCAGAGTAGAATTTCACAAAGGAAATTAACAAAAGAAAAAAAGAAAAAAGAAAAAAGTGAAAGGACAACCCATAACATGGGGGAAAAAATTTGCAAAAAAAAAGAAAAGGAATTTCACAAAGGAGGTAGAGAAGACAATCTTTTGTCCTCCTTCCTTCCCTCCCATCCTTTTTGTTGAACAAAAACTTGTAACACAAAGATGATGACTTATCTAGCTGGGCTCCATACTAGCTCTTGCTCTCCAGAGACTGCTGATGATAAAAGATAGTAACATGCTCAAGCTAATATTGTTGATCATACACTATTAAAGAATTGCTCATTCTAGTTTTTCCTGGTCTCAGGTTTATTGGAGCTTTCTGGATTAATAAGATGATGGTTTTCTTTCTGAGCAGGGCATTGCTCTTTCTTCCTTTCCATTTATTTGGTGTTGATAACTTTTCAAAATGTTTTGCTTTTTCTTTTCGTTCAGGAGAGAAAGATATTGAAGAAAACTATAGAGCATAGTGGAAATGAATTTCAGTCCACAATCTCAGGTGCAAAGGAAATACCACTCTATTTAGGTCACTTTAATTCTGAATTAAGGTCTATCCCAATGGATTAGAAGAAATCCACTATCAGAATTCGTGCTCTAGAATCCAGGAGGCTTAAGAACTGCCTGGAGAATGGAGTGAAGGCCCTTTACCTCCAGTCTATGGTAGGTATTGTGGTACTCTCAGACCCAAATTCATGTGGTCTCTTGAAGTTCTTGCCTTCCACCCCACAGGTGAGGCACAGAATCTTTGCCAAGTCCTGGAGGCATGGAGCCTCCACCAGCCCTTGCCTCTGAGGGGCAGCAGTCCTCCACCCTCTGATCTCTGTCCCTTCCTGTCCTGAGGGAATCATCTCTCCACTATGCCCCACCCCCACCAATCTTCAGCTCTGTCTTTGATGGCTTTAGGTTTCCCCAAAATGCAGAAGCAACTATTCTTATAGAACTAGGACAAGGGACTTTATTTTCATCCTGCCAAAGTTATGCTTTTGTCATATCATTAACACAATGCTTATTGGGGCCACTTAACACCTGCATGTTGCCCAAAGTGTTGGTCAGTTCTCTCTGCATTTTTTTACACATTGTCTCAGCAGCAGCAAGGCTGGCTGCTCCCTCCTTGAACACTGCCTTGTCTGGCTCCCATAATCACATCCCGCTGGTTCTCTTCCCTCATGCTCTCCCTTGTCCATCTCCTGCTCTCCGGCTCCTATACCAAACCTCGAATATTGGAGTCACCCTAGGCCTGTGGTCTTCTTCCAGGCCTATACCCTCCCCTACATTATCTCATCCGGTCCCACAGCCTGGAAGACTGTCCATACTGTAGATTCTGAGGACAGACAGAGAAGTAGGCTGTGTTTCAGGCATATCACAGACCCCTGATCCTGAGCTCTTGAAAAATGCCCTATTTCTCTCCATTCAGTAAGATAGAAAACATCTTATCCCTACTAACCTAGACTAGCAACTCACTGATCATTTTGTTTATTTTGCTTTATTGTGTACTACAATGAATGTAATGTAAATTTACCATTTTAACCATCTTTAGGTGTTCAGTTCAATGGCATTACATACATCCACATTGCTGTGCAACCATCACTACCATTCACATCCGTAACTCTTCCATCATCCCAAACTGAAACACTGTCCCTATTAAACAGGAACCCTCTATTCCCCCCTCCTCCAGTCCCTGGTAACATCTCTTCTACTTTCTATCTCTATGAATTTGACTACTCTAAGTGCCTCCTAGAGTGGGATCATACAATGTTTATCCTTCTGTGTCTGGTTTATTTCACTTAGCATAATGTTTTCAAGGTCCATTTGGGCTGAGGCATATACCAGATTTTCTTTCCTTTTTAAGGCTGAAAAATAGTCCATTGCATGTATATGCCACATTTTGTTTATCCATTCCTCTGTTGATGGTCATTTAGGTTGTTTCCAACTTATGCCTGTGTGAATAATGCTGCTACAAGCATTTTATGTACAAATATCTGTTCAGGTCACTGCTTTCAAGTCTTTGGAGCATGTACCCAGAAGTGAAATTGCTGGATTGTATGATAATTCTACTTTAATTTTGAGCAATACCCATACTGTTTTCTTTAGCAGTGGCACCATGTTAAAGTCCCACCAACAGTGCACAAAGTTTCCAATTTCTCCACATCCTTGTCAACATTTGTTATTTTTTGTTTGTTTGATAGTAGACATCTTAAGGGTGTGAAGTAGTATCTCATGGCGGTTTCAATTTGCATTTCCCTGATGATTAGTGATGTTGAGCATCTTTTTGTAGTACTGGCTATTTGCACATCTTCTTTGGACATGCCTATTCAAGTTCTTTGCCCCTTTTTGTATCGGATTGTGTGCATTTTTGTTGTTGAGTTCCAGGAGTTTCTTATATATTCTAATTACTAATCCCTTATCAGATGTATGGTTTTCAAGTGTTTTCTCCCATTTTTATGAATTGTCTTTTCACTTTCCTTATAGTGTCCTTTTACTTTTGTAATTTTTAATTGTTTCTAATTTTGATAAAATCTCAATTATCTATTATATTTTGGCTTTGGCTTTGGTATCATAGCCAAGAAATTACCACCACATCCAATGTCCTGAAGCTTCTTCCCAATGTTTTATTTGAAGAGTTTTATAGTTTTGGCCACTACATTTAGGTCTTCAATCTATTTTGAGTTAAATTTTGTATATGGAATGAGATAAGACCCAACTTCATTCTTCTGCATATGGACATGCATTTTTTTCCCAACATCTTTTATTGACAAGACTGTCCTTTCCCTCACAGAATGGTGTTGGCATCCCTGTCAAAGATCAGTTGATCATATACATCACTGACCATTTTGAATCCTGAAAATAATAGCACATCAGTCCTACAATGTGTGTAGCACCTGATGCATGTCCAGAACTTTGCAAAGTAAAGATGCAAACACAGGTGTGAGGAGCTCAGAAATGCACAGAGGAGGCCAGACAGAAACCCAAATAACTGCAATGAGGCAGCATGTGACACGGGCTCACATAGAAGCACAAAGAAAACTCTGAGGGGTCCAGAGGAAAGGAAGTTAATTCTGGCAATGGATAGTGGGGCAGTTTTCATAGTGAGGGCAGCATAGGGGCTCCACCTTAGCATATGGGTAGGATTTCCTCATGCAGAAGTTGGGTGGGGGAAACAACTTCAGAAGAAAGGTACATTGTGGGGAAATGCTCAGAGGTGGGAAATTGCAGAGGTCTGGCTTTGTCTGGAACACAGGTTGAATGTGGAAGAAGACTGATGGGACGAATAAGTTACTGATGTCTCTCCCATCAGCACCTCAGACACCTGCCCAGATTGGCAGATCCCTGGAGATAGGGATGGCAAGTCAGGCTTGGTATACGGAAGGAGGAAAGAGATGGGGAGCTGGGTTTCTGTCCCCATCTTAACAGCAGCTTTATAGGGCCAGTGTTCCTCCCAACAGTTTCCAAGTGATGTCTCAGACTTAGGACCAAAGTCCTGTCATTACATGTGCCCCTTCCTCAGCACTCCCAGAAGTAGGTGGAGCAAGATCTCCTTCAAAACTCCAGGCTACTAACTGTTTAAGGCCTCCTGGGCCACAAATGCTGACACAGGTCCATTTCCCACCCAGGCAGAGCACAGACAGCTAGACTCAGGGCTCAAACGGCCCCTGGCTGGGATCCGTGTGGTCTGGCCGGGAATCAGCAGCAAGAGGCCAGTCCACTCACGTGGCTCAGATGAGCCTCAGCACCAAGTACAGGAAGCAGATGAATGAAGAGAGCAGAGTGCTGTTTCCTCAGAGTCAGGAACCAGCTTATGAGCTAGGCTGCTGAACATGGAGCTTGGGGACAGAAAGAGACAGGATGGGAGGGGGTGTAACAGAACCCCAGTCAGCAGGCAGGGCTCAGGGAACCAGCTTTGTCTCTTGGGAAAGTACAGTGCACATGCGCAGAGCCCTGGAGAGACAGCCGGCCCTTTGGCCAGGCTGGCGTTTTCAAACACTCATGACTACAACCCAGAGTTAGAAAGACCTTTTACATCATGACCCTGTACCTATATACACATATATAATTGAATTATAAAATATATAATTTTGTAAAACGATGCCTTCCAGAACATAAACAATAAAATGCACAGAGGATGGGATGCTCCAGGGTTAATTAATTCAACACTTTAATTTCATGAGCCCTAGTCATAGGCTTTTATACATCTTTGCATTCTGCCTTCCCAGCATGTTGGCTGGTTCCTTGGTGTTCACAGGATGCCTATAGCAGCTTAAGTAACACACATGACGGGGCTGATTTAGGAGACAATAAAGGACCTGTTCTCCTCTCGTATCTTTTAATAATGTCCCGTGTGCTTAAATTAGCTATTATTATTATTATTATTCCATAATTATACACATAATAATAATTATTATTATACACATCAGTGTATAGTCTTCAAAACATCATATGAAGTAGGTATTATGTTTCTCATTTTTCTTATAAGGAAAAGTTTGGAAGGCACCATGCTCCAGGTTATATGACCCAGTGAGTGGCAAACCAAGGTTTGAACCAGTCTTTGACTTCACAGTGCCTATTATCATATGCCATCTCACTACTATGAAGTCTATTTTAAAAAGTTATTAGTGTGGGACACCTGGGTGGCTCAGTAGGTTAAGCATCTGGCTCAGGTCATGACCTCACAGTTTGCTCTGTGCTGACAGCTGGAGCCTTCCTGAAATTCTCTCTCTACCCGTCCCCAGCTCTCTCTCTCTTTCGCTCTCTCTCTCTCAAAATAAATAAACATTAAAAAAAAGTTATTAGTACAACTTCAGCCCATTGAGCTAAAATAGTAGTTTGAAAGACATTCTCCTAGATGATGATTCCAAAGACAAGACATAGCTCTCTTAGGCCTGAGGGAGCCTACAGTCTGAGGCAGGACAGAAGAAAGCCATAAAGCAGCATATGACGAATGCCATACATGGTGTTCATCTTGCCACCACGTTTACACCCTGGTGGGCTCCCAGCTCTTTGAAAACCCAGGGCTGCCTACTCTAAGAAGGTGCTCAGAAACCCCTCATTGACACTCTCTCCTTGGATCATCCTTCATCATACTGTACTAACTACATGCAATATATGTCTGTCTTCCCCTAGACTAAGAAATAAGGGTGACTGGCCATAACATCAGTCACTTTCTGGGATACCAGAGTTGGTCAGCTAATCTGGATCATATGATCCTACCCAAATATAAGGTTCATTGGGAAAAGATATTCCTCCAGCAGGACTAAAGAGGATTCCTAGATCAAGGGCATACTCAAAGCTTACCTGTCCTACTAGAATCCCTAAACAAGATCTTGGAGTCTATTTATAGAAACACATATAGCAGGCACCTCCATGAGATTGTCTACTTTTTTTATCTCTAAATATCCTATACACCAAGCACTTGGCTTGGCACATAGTAGGTGCTTGATAGGTATTTATTGAGTAGAGAATGAATGAATGAGTGAGTGAATGAATGAATGAAAAAAACCAACATAATCTCCCATTTTATTTATTTATTTTTTTAACTTTATAGTTTATTGTCAGGTTGGTTTCCATATAACACCCAGTGCTCTTCCCCACAAGTGACTTCCACCATGACCATCACCCTGCTTCCCCTTTCCCCTCCCCCTTCCACCCTCAGTTTGTTTTCAGTATTCAAGAGTCTCTTGTGCTTTGTCTCCCAAATCTCCCATTTTAAATATGATTTAGGAGATGGATTATATGGTATATTATATGGATTATATGGGATACTTTATTCATTTGAAAAGAAAAGTATGTTAATTTGTTTTTCAAAGATATTATTTAAACTGAAATTAAAATTAAAAATGAGAATATGTTAACTCACATTGGAATCTGGAAACTGGCCCTGGTAGTATGCTGCCGGGACAATTCCTTCCCTGTTCCAATGCCTTGTTTCTAGACTTCATTATGCTTCCTACATTTCTGGAATTCTATAGGGGCACTCACAGGATTCCTGAGGATTCCCAGCAAGGAATCCAGAATCCGTGAGATCCTTCAGTCCAACTCAGGCCTCGGTTCTCAGACCCTCCAGGAGGCACACACTGCTCTTACTACCTTGCATTACTCTTGTTTGTCTTCTAGAGTGTTTAACATTCATGGAGATTATCTTGTTGGTGATCTAAAAATCTCCTTAGAAGCAAAAACTGCCTCCTGCTTGTTTTAAGTTCACTATAGCCAATGTGTGCTAACACCAGCCAGAGCAAATAAGAGACACTCAATAAACCTTTGTTGAATGGCTACTAGTGTTTCACATTTTTATGGCAAATTCTCACTTACCAAAGAACATTCATGTATTTGATGTCATTTGAGCTTTAGATTAATGAGGTACACAAGGTTGATACTCCATTTTATAGATGAAGTAGGAGCACAGAAAAATGATTTTTCCAGCACAGAAAAATAGAAACAGGATAACCAATAAATTTGAATTTCAGATAAGTTTTTAGTATAAATTTGGAACTACGCTCCATTGCCAAAATGCATGGGACTTAATAATACTAAAACCTTATTCATTATATTTACCAGAAATTCAAATTTAACTGAGCATCTTGTGTTTTCACTGGCAACCCTAACCCGATATGGTTTGTTAGTGGCAAGGCAAGGGACAATTATTTCAACATGATTGAAGTGTTGAAATGCCCACATTGGCCTATATTGAAACCAAACACAAATGATGGAAATCCAGAGGGGCTTGAGTTGAAATAGTAATAATATGGGCCATGAAATTGTCACAATTTCCAAGCTTTTTAGGAATAAAGCAATTTACCCCAAAGTACGTAGGATATTTTAGAAGAAACTTTAAATGCAGCGAGGGTTTTAGCTTGTGCCTAAGATAAAATGTCGACAACTGACAATCTTGTGGGGCCAGCCCCAAGATAATTCTATTTGTTGAAAGACTTAAGAGCCCCAGGCAAAGAGATAACAAGCTTTTAGCGTGTGCCTACTCTAGTGATGCAGAGATGAACAAGAGAGGTAAAGCATCTGCCTTCCTAGAGCAGAGACCCTAACTCTGTAGAAAATACTCCTTAAGGGATTAAGTGGCCAGAAACATCTCATTTGGCCGGGTTATCAAAGCTCAGAAACAAGGGAGCAGCCACTTAGAGTACAGCGATACTATCCTACAGACAACTCCACATCTGTCTTCCTTAGGTCATATTCCAGAAAGAGAGAGGGCTACAAGGAACATAAAAGAGCTGTTTCCCTTTAGCCTCTATATAACATGAGAGAGTACAAGTAGTCCCACATTCCACCAAGACTTACAGAGTGTAATGTGGGCTGAAAAGGGACGTTCCTGCCCTCAACACGCACACATCTATGTCAGCCTTTGACATAGAAGAGAAGGAAGATGTGGACATTTTAGGAGAAGACTCATTCAGGAATGTGTATAAGAAAGCCCCAAAACTGGGACACCTGGGTGTCGGTTGAGTGTCCACCTTCAGCTCATGATCTAGTGGTTTGTGGGTTTGAGCCCCGTGTGGGGGTCTCTACTGACAGCTTGGAGCCTGGAGCTTGCTTCAGATTCTGTGTCTTCCTCTCTCTCTCTGCTCCTACCCTGCTCATGCTCTGTCACTCTCTCAAAAAATGAATAAAACATTAATTAAAAAAAGCCATAAACACTCAAATATACCTTGGGAAGACTTTGTAAAGGTAGGAGGCCTTCTGTCTGTAGGTGAGGGCAAGAGACAATGAAATGTAAGCCATTGATGTTGATATGACCCTGATAGTGCCCCTGGCTGATGAGTCGTGGGTGTCTAGGGCTCCACAAGCAGTTAATTACCCTCAGCTGTCAACCACTCCATTCTGGAATATCACCATGTCCAATTTCAACTATAACAATACCATGTAGCAGCATTCCTGGGCTCCCTTGTTAATGTTATCTTTCTGAATTTACCTCCAATGGTAAGTGATTTAAATAGTTTTAGTTAAATAGTTTAATGTTTTAAAACATTTTTCATCATCCTAATACATGTAATTTTTACTTACTTTTTGAATACCTTGGCAGGCACATTAAAGGACAGGATGAAATATTAAAATTTCCCAAGGTAAGACAACCTCCCAGTTCAAAAGAACTATATTGCAACAAGCCCTTTAAAAAGAAATATAATGAGAGGGCCTTGGGAATTAAATGTAACCGATCCTCCCTACATTTCATCTAATGAGACGCTCAGGACTTCACGTTTTCTTTTGCCACTGGCATATCTGCTGGTGATTAAAATGACTAAAAAATTGACTAGAGGAACAGGTGCAATAGTTAAGACTTTTCTTAGGAACAGACATTAAAAAAAAAACAGCCAGGGTGAAGCAGAATTGACTTTCTAGTGTTTTCCACGTGAAAAAGACTTCTTTACAACAAGAGAAAAATTTGTTAATTCACTCTAAATTTACATACTATGCAGAAACAAAAAGTTGTTTTTCTCTGTAAAGTGAGGCTAACGACTAGGTTTGCTAGTCATGGCAACATGATCAATTCTTTTTTGTTTATTTATTTCATTTCATTCCATTTCTTTCTATAAATGTCTCCAAGCATTTTCACCATTAGATTTTACCTAGTTCAGCTTACACTCAGATGTAAATAGTCAAAGTCTATTTCCATACTAACACAAATGTTTTGTTAATTTTATCTATTAATAAAAAAAGTGCCTTGGGGCACCTGGGTGGCTCAGTTGGTTAAGCATCAGACTTTGGAGTCAGCTCATGATCTCATGGTTTGTGGATTTGAGCCCCATATGGTACTCTGAGCCCACCTGGGATTCTCTCTCTCTCTCTCTCTCTCTCAAAATAAATAAACTTAAAAAAAAAAAAGCAAGTGCCTCAACTGAGTTTCTAAATTTTACCCACCCACCCACCCACTCCCCAATTTTCCTTGTCTTTCTGAAGCCATAGCTCATACACATTTGGACTTAGTTGTTCTGCCTTCTGAAACAACACTCCTCTCGTGTTCTCCAACAGCCATAATGCCAGGAGGAAGCTCTTGGCCTTTTGTGATCTCTACTTTCAAAGTCACACCTGTCCCTCCCCTCATTCCAATGCCCTCCTCAGACTTTCCTATGTATGGTCACTTTGAAGAGGTCAACCATTCTCTTCTGCAACCAACAGATATCAAAAAAAGTCAACAGCATTTCACCAAATAAAAACCAAAAGGAGTATTAAAATACTAATGTGGATCCACATACTGATGCAAGGTTCCTGTAGTAACTCGAAGTAAATTGTGATATGTAAGAGATGCATACTGTAAGCCCTAGAGCAAGCACCAAAAGCTAATGCAAAGAAATATACTTAAAAAGCCAATAGGGATTTAAATGGCACTAAAAACATTTCATTTACAGAAAAGGAGACAGAAAAGGAAGAACAGAGAAACAAACAAAGAAAAAATGATGCAAGTTAAAAACAAATAATGGAATGGAAGACTTAAATCCAACTGTATCATTAATTACATTGGATGTGATGGACTAAAAACTCTGATGAGAAGATAAGAGATTTTCAGACTACATAAGCAGCAATATCTAGCAGTAAGCTATCATATAAGCACTTAAAATACAAAGACAAAATAAGTTGAAAATAAAATTATGGAAAAGACATATCATGCAAACAGTGAGCATAAGAAAGATGGAGAGACTCTATTAATATCAGACAAGATAGACTTTAAGGCAAGGAAACTTCCAGAGACAGGAAAAAGTTAAGACAGAACAATCACAAATATATGACACCTAATAAAAAAAAGTTCCATAACACAAAAAGCAAAAGCTGTCCAAACTGAGATAGATAATAATTAGAACCAAGACTTTCATATTCTTCTCCCAGTAAATTGATAGAACAGGTTGACAGAAAGTCAGTAACAATATAGAAAACTTGAACAAAACCAGCAACCAACTTGACCAAATTGAGATTTATTGGTGCTCCACTTAATAAGTGCAATATTTTCAAGGGCACGTGGAACATTCACTAAGATAGACCCTATATGCCAGGCCAAAAAAATACGCTCAATAAATGTAAAAAGATTAAATTCATACAGCATGTGTTTTCTGACCCATCAAAAGAGTAAAACTAGAACTCAATAACAGAAATATATCTAGACTATACCCAAATACATATAAATTGAGCAATATATTTCTAAACACATAGATCCCAGAGATAAAACACACACACACAAAATTAGAAGATATTCTGCTCCAACTAAAAATGAAAACAAAACATAGTAAAGCTTGTGGCATTTAGCTAAAGTAATGCCTATAGGAAAGTTTATGGTTTCAAATGAAGGAAGGTCTAAAATCAGTTATCTAAGATTCCCCTTTAAGAAGCTAGAAAAAGAACAAGTTAAGCCCAGAATAAGTAGAAGAAAGAAAGTAATACCAGAATTAAATAAAAATTAAACAATAGAGAAAACTAATGAAACTAAAAGCAGTTTTTTTTGTAAAGATCGATAAAAGTGACACATACCCAATACATTGATTAAGAATGTGGTGTCTCTCGGGGAGCCTGGGTGGCTTAGTAGGTTAAGCATCATCTTCAGTTTAGGTCATGATCTCGCAGTCTGTGAGTTCAAACCCAGCATTGAGCTCTGTGCTGACAGTTCAGAGCCTGGAGCCTGCTTCAGATTCTGTGTCTCCCTCTCTCTCTGCCCCTTCCCCCCTCACTCTGTCTTTGTCTCTCTTTGTCTCTCTCTCTCTCTCTCAAAAATAAATAAGCATTAAAAAATTTAAAAAACAAACAAAAAAGAAGGTGGTGTCTCCCCCAATCAGATAGTTGCCCCCAGATGTGGGCCAACCTGATCCTATGGACGCCAGTGGCAGCGACAGTGAAAGAATTCACCTGAGGGAGAACAAAGGAGATAGAAATTTACTGAATACACCGCAGGGGAGTGGTGGGCAAGACAGCAAAGGAGAGACTGTCTGCCATGAGGCAGTGGATAGGGGCTGTTTTTAAAGGGGGAAGGTGAGGAGGTATGGGGATTATGGAATTTTCCCTTTTTTGGTAACTGCCTGATTGTAAGTAGCCCATTGGTTAGTTAGGGCCTATGGATACTTTGAGGTGGGTCACCTGATGGGCCCGTCTGTACTCAGCCAGGTGGTCACTGTGGGCCCTTTTGCCCTGCTCAAGTTTCCATCGCTCAAGCCTGTTGCCTGAACAATTTTGACCTTTACATCTTTAAGATTCCTGAAGGTAAAAGGTCTTATGTTTTGTAACTTCTTCCTGTTGAATAGGGGCACAGAGATGTCCCTACCTGTGGCTCAACAGTGGTCAGTTTGGAATTTAAATAAATATATGTTATGAAAGGCAGAGGCAGCTGAATCCAAGGCAGACCGCAGGTATGAATCTCCCTGAGTAGAAAGGATCACTGGCTTGAAATTCTGGCAGTGAAGGAGTCTTGGCACCTGCTAGAGAGACGTGGAAGGAAACAGCAAAGCATAATTAAAATAACAAAAAGAAAAAGAAGCCCAAATCGGAGCCCTTTGATGGCTAACAAAAATCCTCCTCTGGTCCAGGAGTTTAACCAATCACTAAAGGAAAGAGAGGGATTGTTTAAAGCACCAATTTGAGAATTTGGTCTTTTAGTAACCTTGTCACATTTTTGTGGTAATCCACTGCCTACACATAACACTCTGTTTTAATAAATCATAGTTCCTCCTTGAGCTGCAGTCAGGGTATCAAGAGCCATTCGGCTTTGGAGGGCCACCTTTTGAATTGGTGGGTGACTACGAGCTGGGTTTGGTTCAATGTGGCTGCTGTATGCTTGGCTGAAGGTTCTATTTGCAATTTTATATCAATAGAGTCAGCTCCTGGGACAAAAATGACTAAGGGATAAAACCATCGAGAAGCCCTCTTTGTTTGCTGTCTAGCCTTAACAATATCCTAATTACGAGAGATCACTGGCAAGTGGGAGAAGACTTGTCCCAGGTGATAAGGGCATCCCCAAATGTATTATCCAATCCAATTATCAGGAAAGTTGGGCCATCTATTATCTCCATGAGTCCATAATCAACTTCATGGAATGGGGTACACTCCAGCTTTTAAGGAGTGATTTTGTCATCCCAGACACACAGAATCGGTCAATGTGATAGTTGAGTTATACAATTCCTGGGAAATCCATCCCATTTTCCAACTGTTCAAAGAATCATATGTCCATGGGGTCCTGTTACTTATTATCCACACAGAATAACAGGCATGAAGATTCATGAACTATTGTGGCAATTTCTCTGAAGTTTCCCTTAAGTTGTCTAGCTTAGGTAAACAACAAATCAAAGACAATCAGAACCAGAATTTAACATCCACAAAGGTGTGTTACTGAAACATAGTTTTTCTCTCTAAAGTCACCCTTATTTCCAGAGATAGCCAAATCAAGACTAATTCATTCAAAAAAATGAATCCAATATTAATAAATTTGGCCTAACTATTTACATAAGTGCAGCAAGAAAATAGTGATTGATCAGATAGATCTTTTAAAATCTGCTTTGCTGGAATTTTTTGTTGGGAATCTCTAGATAGAACTTTTAGTAGACTCTCAAGGCCAGAAGCCAAGCCGAATACTTGCCATCTGACATGATGCAATACTATAGATTTAGGCGAATTCCTCTTCTCCAGGTCCCTAAAATATCCTGAGGTTCTTGTACCTACTGGGAAGTAACATTCTTTACTCACCTGGTAAGGCTGCTGGGAACTCTGTAAGCAAGGTATCAGGCCAACATTTCCAAGGGGCTTCCTTAGCTCCTTAAAGTTGAACTTAATTCCTTTAAAGCTGGCTGGTCATATCCAAATGTATGCATGTCTCTCTCAAAGACAACATTCCAGTCAAAGCCTTGGTAAAATAACACATGTTTCTAATGGTGCCCTCTTACAAGGATACAAGGAGAAAAGATTCTTACTGAATTTATGCTATTAGATATACTTGCCATAAAAGAATATTCACTGAGAGTTTCTGGATTTCAGAGGGTTCAGGTAGAGACAAAAGTTAAATGCTTCAATTTGTTCACAAATGAAAACTTTATCCCATTTTTGTAAGGCATTGATATCTTAAGTGAAAATTTCCTTAATCTAGAAGAGCAAAAACTAGAGAAACAGCAATGTTCAAAACAAGTCACAAAAACTATAATCATCTTCCTCAGTTCATTTCGTCCTATGTTACTAATTCTTGTTCAGTGTGAATGCAACTTTTTAGTTAGTTATGGAAATGTTTACCCATTTTAGTTTTATGATCTTAAAGATATCAAATACCTGTATTTGTCCCCCCCAAAAAGTCCTTTTCATGAATCTTCTTGATGACAAAACTCATTTTGCAAAAACATCAGAAAAATAACTATAAATGATCCCCCCCAAAGAAAAACAACCCATAGAAATGGACATTGTTAATGATCTGATATGAAAGTTCATTATGATGCAATTGACAAGGAAATTCAGTCACTGCTACGACACATGAAATCTCAGGGACGTTTGTTAAAAACCTTAGAAAGTTTTAAAGCACATGCTTAAACAGGACTGAAGATAATCAAAGACCTGATAAAGACAAAACACAGAAACTTTGGTTTTCTCGGAAGATAAAGAGAAAATTTTGTTTACATTTTCTTATCAAAAGCAGACCAACAATCCAAGAAAACTTTGTCTTTTTAACAAAGAGAAATGCAGAATTTCAATCTTATACCAGTGTACTTTTAAAATCCATTCATTTCAGTCTTAGTTCACCCTGACCACATATAAAATTCCTTCCAAAGATTTCCCTTCACAAACCTTCCACAAATTTCTTTTGCATTCAGATTTTGTCCCAAGCCATTTCTCTCCAAACAACCAGTCTCATTTTAGGACAAAATTATTTTCCTTTACCACAACACAGTGTATTTTCATTCCTTATATCTTCTTACACATCTCTTTCCTACTTTCTTACATAAGTTTTTTTCCTTATTTACATCAGTTTTAATTACATTTAGCCAAATTTTAACTCTTAGAAACCATAGTCTCCAGTGAAAACTAAGTAGTAACCAATTGTGAACTGTTACACCAGAATTCTTTAGATGGCAAATTTATGAATCAGCTAAGAACAAAGCATGTTTTCCAACAGACTTAAGTATCCTCAGCTTCTCGGAAATAAAAATCCAAAAGCACAAACCTATGTTCAGTAACCAATGCTTTAGTATTTTATCTCATTTGGAAAAGACTTAGATGTCCAATGAATTCAATACAATCTGTCACCCAAGCAAAACTCTAAAGTTTCAGGTTACCAAAGACTTTGAAAACTAGCTTAGCAATTACCCATGAGAACTTTGAGACAGACAAAATTAACCATCATTTTAAGTCATCTTTTTGCTGACAAATTGCAACAGAGATCATTAGCTTATTCAACCTTCAGTAAACCTTCAGTAAATATGAATAAAAATTTCATATTTAACGCTGATAAGTTTAAAGAAAGGTCTATCTTAATTAAACCAACAAACTTAAATTAGTTTAACCGAATTATGTTCCACCTAGGTCCACTTAGAAGTCAATCAATTTTTTCCCCAATGTCAATTTTTACCTGGGGCACCAGCAGGGAAATCTGAAGTGGGTGGTGTAAATCCAAGGAGGTGCTTGTCACTCCTTGATAGTAAGGGTAGGGGGGTAGCCAGTGGTGCTGGAGGCAACAGGGATGGTAAAGGTGTCAGTGATGCAGGCCACACTCAAGGTGGTACAGAAACAGGGAGGGAGAGGCAGAAGAGGTGAGGTACTGCCAACAAGGCTGGAGGCAGATAAAAATCCAGGGGGCAGAGAAACAGGACTCCAGGTTCTAACGCTCATCAGCTTGGATAGATGAAAAGACAGGTTTTTGTTCCACCAACAACAACAGTCTACATCAGGCTAGAGACGGCAGGGAATTTCCCTGAAACAAAAGTTTTGGCAGCTGCTTGGAATATTCCTTGAAGTCCCCATCCTGAGGTAGACTAACCACAGACAGTTAGCTCCAATTATCATAGCCATTAACCCAGGAAATGAATGAGGGAGTAAGCCCCACACTCAACAAGAGTATCCTGGCTATATTAGGAGGAGGAACAATAAGAGAGTGAGAGTCCCCTTCACCCTGGATGGCCTGTGATCCCTCCAGCAACTTGGGTCTATTAGAAGAAGGCCTATCTAGATAATCATCCATTATGTTGGGAGGAGTTTTTTTAGCCTGGTTAGTGGCCAAACACATTCTGCAATTGGCCTTTAGTTAGGATCCTGATTTAGGGCCATGAAACCAAATTAAACAGTTTTTGTTGAGGCCAGGGTTTGGGGACAATACCATGAAGGCTTGTATTTATAAGACTTCCGACCATTGGGAGATGTTCTGGCAAAGAAGTCAGGCTGGAAAGAGTATTATAAGGGTCCATGGAAGAGTGAGGGATAGTGGGAAAGACTGGCTGCAGATTCCCAAAGAGGCATCCCACCAAAGGGAATGGAGCTCTGACTCCTGATTGAAATTTCACTCAGGGCGTCTTGCTCACCTGAAAAAGGCCCTGACCTTATACAAGACGACTCTCTTCTGGGGTGTCCCACCAAGGAGAGTGTGGGGACAAATGGCAAATAACGACAGCACTTCCTGATGGGTCATCCCCTACAGCAGGGAGAGCCGGACATGAGTTTGGCAGAATGGGTCAGGAAAAGGATGGGGGGAGGACTCACCATTCAAATGCACAGGAACAGGTTGGCCTGCAGATCAAGGCGGCAGCTGGATCCCCAAGAACAAAGGAAAAGGGGCGGGAGCCAAAAGGAACAAGGCAGCTGAGAGTCAGCCTGCCTGAGGAAAGGGTCCCAACCAAGTCCTTGACATGTGCGGACTTGCCTTGAGCAGACTTCTGCTGCCAAATGGGCCGGACTTTGGAAGCAGACTCAGGGGATGGAATGAGAAAGCAGAGGAAAGGGGTCCTCTCTTTCACAGGTGTGGACAGTCCAACCTGCTCACTCTCGGACCTTCAGACCACAGCAGGGAGCTGCCCTGGCCGGAGGTCTTCAGTTGTCTGGGAAGTACTAGGGATAGGCTGCCGAAAGGCTATAAAGGGAAAGGAGAGAGAGGGAAGGATCCCTCTGAAGGCAAAAGGGAAAAGTCCCTCACCCTTTCCGGCAAGGGCAGTCTGGCTAGTTCCCCACTGGGGCTTCGGATCCTCCCAGAGGAGGTTGTCAGTCCCCCAAGTATTACTAGAGTCAGTCCATGAAGGGAAAGTACATGGAAATCTGGAAACTCCTGGAGAATCTGGGAAGATGCCCCAAATGTGTTGGGGGAACACAAAGTGCCCCTGCATGGGCCATCAAATGTGGTGTCTCTCCTGATCAGATGGGAGCCACCAGATGTGGGCCAACCTTATCTGGGGGAAGCCAGCGGCCAGAGCAGTGGAAAAAATTCACCTAAGGCCGAACAAAGGAGATAGAAGTTTATTGAACACATCTCAAGGGAGGGGTGAGCAGGACCGCAAAGAAGACACTGCCGTGAGGCAGTGGGTGGGGGCTGAATTTAAAGGGGGAAGGTGAGGAATTCAGGGGACTATGGAATTTTCTTTTTTTTGGTAGCTGCCTGATTATAAGTAGCCCACTGGTTAGTTAACACTTTTTCTCCTGATGGGCCTGTCCATACTCAGCCAGGTGGTTGCTGTGGGCCTTTTGCCTTGATCAAATTTCCATCGCTCAAGCCTATTGCCTAAAAGCTGCCAATACCAAGAACAAAAAGAGAATATACGAATGATCACAGGACTGAAAGAGAGGATGTTACCATAGATCCTACAGAAATTAACAGAACGATGAAGAAATATAATGGATAACTTTACGGCAATAAATTCAACTATATAAATGAAGTGGAGAAAATCTTCAATAGACCCACTAACCAAAAGTAACTCAGGATGAAATAAGAAACTTAAATAGCTCCATGTTAATTTTAAAACCTTGAAATTGTAATTTAAATCCTCTGCATAAAAATATATATGCCCAGATAGCTTCACAGGTGAATTCTACCAAGCGCTTAAAGAAATTATAATACCAGGCCTATACAAAATCTTTCAAAATATACAGAAGAAGGAATCAGTTCCTCTATTTGTTTCCTGAGACTGCTTACAAATTACCACAAATTTCCTATGTTAAAACAACAGAAATTATACCCTCAGAGTTCTGGAGGTGAGGAGTACAAAATCAGCATCATTGGATCAAAATCAAGGTGTCAGCAGAGTTTTGCTCCCACCAGCCATTCTAGGGCAGAATCATCTTCCTGACCCTTCCCAGGATTCCTCTGCATGTGGCCCCCTTACTCCAACCTACACCGCCATGGTTACACGGACTGTTCTCTGTGTACCTTTTCCTTTTCTGACCATGTCAAATCTCTGTCTGTCTCTCACTAGTATGGACATTTATGATTGCATTTACAGATGTTTTAAAAAAAAAGAAAAAGAAAAGAAATAACAGGCCCAAAGTGGAGTTACTTGCTTCCAGGACAGCAAATGAAGTCTTAATTGGCAGTTTCAGCCTCTCCCAGGAGTGGAATTTTAAACCAATCTGTCTGGAATTTCCTGGTCAGCACCAGTGAGGTAATCTGCCAGATAAGACCCCCTGCCTTCCCCTAAGGGAAGGTTACCTCCCCTGAAATAATTATTTCTTTTCTTTTGCTAATAATTTACTAGTCTTGATCCCCCAAAGAAGCATTTTGTTTGATACAGCTCTTCCAGCACCTATTTACTACAAGGGATGTTTGGGAATCCTTGAAGAAAGCCAATTAGATCTTCAAACGTATTCAGTTGAATTTTTATTTTTAGCACAAACAATCTTGATAATTCAAGACTGTTACCCCATTTCAAGAAATTTAGCTTCATTATTTTGGCAGGATTCTTTTTCTATATGAGATGACATTCAGAGATTCTGCGGATTTGGACATGGACGTATCTTTGTTTTCGCTTATTTTTCACCACACCACATTTTCCACATTATTTTATAAGCTCATTATTACTGATACTAAAAACATTCAAAGACATCGAAAGAAAACAATATCACATCACCATGAATATAGATACAAAAGTCCTTAAACGATATTAGCAAATCTGATTTTGCAAATGATAAGAAGAACAGTACTTTAAAATCAAATAGCTTTTGTTTCAGAAATGTGAGGTTGGTTTAACATTTGAAAATCAACTGTAATTCACTATATTAATATAATTCACTATATTAATACAGTAAAGAGGGAAAACCCTACGATCATCTCAATAGATGCAAAAAGTGCATTTGACAAAATTAAACACCCATTCATGATAAAAACTCTGAGCTCACTATAACTTGAAGGAAATTTTCATAACCTGATAAACTGAATTTATGAAATTGCTACAAATGACATCATTCTTATTGGTGAAAGACTGTAATTTTTCTACTTAAGATCAGTAACAAGCAAGGATGCCTGCCCTCCCCTACCTTCTCCACTGCCTCTCCCCCACCTCCACCTCTCCCATCCCGACCCCCATCACTCCCCAAGCTTACCCCCCCACCTCCACATCCAAACTGCAGTAGGTGGCTGATGTCAGCCACCTGGGACCATCTCAAGTAACCTCAAAAAGAAACCAAAAACAAGAACCAGAAAACCAGTTGAGTGGAGGCATGCAGTGGAGGCATTTTTGAACAATCAGAAATGATAGAAACAATATATCAAGATGACCTAAGGGTCTTTCATGGTCCGCATGGAAATCAGTAAGCCTTAATTTTTGCAACTGAACAAATTATACCTTATGATGTGCAACTATACCCTGGAGAACTGCTTGCAAGCCCACACCCTCCCCACCCTTTGTGCATATGATCGCCTGTTAAGTGGCAAGCTTTGGAAGCCATTCTTTCAGAGTGATCTCAAATACTGTTTCCCAGGCCACAGTCCTCCTTAAGAGAACTGTGTAAAGAATTTGCTCACCTATTTTGAGGTTGGCCTTTTGTTTACTTGTTTACTTCTATTATACACTTTACTAGAGGCCCTAGTCAATGCAATAGGCAAGAAAAGGAAATGAAACCATGCAGTTTGGAAAGGAAGAAATAAATCAAACCATCTATATTTTCAGATAACCAAATCATGTACATATAAAATCCCAAAGAATCTACAGAAATGCTCCTAGAACTAGTAAGCAAATTTAGTGAAGCCACAGGAGTCAAGGTCAACATACAAAAATCTATTCCATTTCTATATATCAGTAACAAGCAGAAAATGAAATTGAGAAAAAAAAACAGTTTTCTTTATACTTAGAGAATACTTACTATACTATAAAATAGTTAGGATAAATTTGACTCAACATATACAATAGCTTTACAGTGAAAACTACAAAACATTACTGAGAGAAATTAAAGACTTAAATAAACAGATAAATGTTTGTGCATCAGAAGATTCAGTCTTGTTAAGATGCCATTTCTCAAGTTAACCTATAGATTCAATGTAATCCCAATCAAAATCCCAGCAGATTTCTTATAGAAAATCCCAAGCTGATTGGCAAATGTATTTGGGAATACAAAGGACCTAAAATAACCAAAATATTTTGAAAAAGAAAAATTAGAAGACTTACACTATCGGGTCCCATACTTACTATATACTTCTACCTTAACCAAGACAGTGTGGTATTGGCATAGGATAGTTATGTGGATCAATGAAAGTGAATAGATAGTGCAGGAATAGACTCACACCTATGGTCAGTTGATTTTTTTTTTTTTTTGAGAGAGAGAGAGAAAGAGAGAATGTGAGCAGGTAAGAGGGGCAGAGGGAGAGAGGGAAAATCCCAAGCAGACCCCACACCTAGCTCAGAGCCTGGCAAGGGGCTGATCCCATGACCCTAGGATCCTGACCTGAAATAAATCAAGAGTCAGGCACTCAACTGACTGAGCCTCCCAGGTGCCAATTTTTTTTAAACAAAGATGTCAAGGTAATTGAATAGGGAAGGGATTTAAATATATGGTGCTAGAGCAATTTAATATCCATATGGGAAATAGACCCTTGACCTTTATTTCACATCATACATAAAAATTAACTTGAGCTCAGGGCATCTGGGTGGCTCAGTCAGTTGAGTGACCAACTTTAGCTCAGGTCATGATCGTGAGTTTGAGCCCCACTTCTGCTCTGTGCCCACAGCTCAGAGCCTGAAGCCTGTTTTGGATTCTGTCTCTGCCCCTCCTCTGCTTGCATTCTCTCCCTCTCTCAAAAATAAATACACATTTAAAAAATTGTAATTTGAACTAGATCATAATTCTAAATGTAAAAACTAAAGTAGGAGAAAAGCTTTGTAAGCTTGAGATAAACAAAGAGTACTTAAATGCAACATACACATATTATTTAAGAGCAGTGAATCTAGATTTTTCTGTTAACTTGCAGCCAAACACACCCTATCTGGTTTTGTCCTTTAGCTCTGTACTTTGAGAAGCACCTAATAAAATTATGCTTTGGACAGTCTGGCCTGGCTTTGTTCCTTTGTTGAACTCCCCCCCTCCCCCGCCCCCGCCCCGGTGAGGAGGGCTGCACAGGGATTCTCTACTAATGGTTTGCAGTATAATTGACCCAGTTTGTACTTTTCCTGGTCTCTCTAACATTCTGTGGTTTTGCCAAACTGCTTAGAGGAGGAAATCAAACGCTGTGAATCTGAGCCAGCCCTTTGCTAGTAATTTCCCTCCTTCTCTCCAAGATTTTGGGGTGCTTTCTCCAGATGCCCATCCCCACATCCTCACACCCCATAATCTATTGTCCTATTGCTTTTAGCAGTTATCAACTAATCCCTGTTTGGGTATTAATGGATCAATAATACTGGGTGTTAGATTTTCCAGAGATTTTTTTATTTTAAAAGCAGTATACAGGGGAATCTGGCTGGCTCAGTCAGAGGAGCATACAACCCTTCATCTCAGGGTTGTGAGTTCAAGCCCCACATTGGGTGTAGAGATAACTTAAAAATAAAATCTTTTAAAAAATGTAATATCCAAAATTAGGGAGGAAGAATGACTGAACTCTAAAGAATTAAGCCATTCTAGTTGGGGGTCCCCTCTGGCTCCCTAAGGCACAACCAAGGAGAACTTTCACACAGCTCAAGCTCCCAATGCCTTCCTTTCATCTCCCATTTCTAAAGGCTTCTGGTAACTCTATTTTGTTACTCCAACTTTATTAGGTATTCTTTTTTTTATCTATTTATTTGAGAGAGAGTGTGCACAAGCAGGTGAGAGGCAGAGAGAAGGACAGAGAATCCCCAGAAGGTCCCGTAGTCAGCACAGAGTCTGACGTGGGGTTCAAACCCACAAACTGTGAGATCATGACCTGAGCCAAACCAGGAGTCAGATGCCCAACCGACTGAGCCACCCAGGCACCCGTATTTGGCTTTCTTCTTACCCTACTGCTTTCTTGGTGCTGATAGCCCTGCCCCATAAGAGTAGCAACTTTTTCAATTTTGGATCACACTGGACCTTGACTTCCACTTTCATCCAGTCTCCCATCTTACTTCACTTCTGCCAGCACCCACTATCTCCTGCCTTCCACAGTCTTGATAAAAAAAGAATAGAACTTTGAAGGCAACTTCTAGGGTCACTTCACCTAGGGTTGGGGGTCCCCTCTAGCCCAACAATAGGGTTGGCCAAGATCTCCTAAGACCTCCTTCTCTAGAAGCAGCTTCACTTGAATTACACCAGGACATGGGGGACTGTAGCTGCAGGCCACCTAGACAACCTGACGATATTAGCCTCAGAAGAAAAGACCTCAGCTGGTGCAGTTTGCCTCGCCTTGATTTTGTTCCCATGGCACAGCCCCAAAGGCACCAGAATCTCCAGTTTCTCGAAATGCAGCTGATGGAATTTTTCAGCACTGGCTTTTCCTACTGTTGAAGGGACCAATCCAGCTGCACATAGAATCCCTGGGTGTGTCCCTGCCCCTGGTCACTCTACACCATCACTCTGTTTAATGTTCTTTATACTTTGGGTCACTGTGGCAGACACTTCTCCCATCCTTCCTTAGCAGCAGAAATACGATCTGATTTGACAAGTAAAGATTACCAGCGCTCCGGCACCCTAGGTGATAGGGCCATGTCACCAAGTTCTACCCTATCTTAGCTTCGGTTCCCAAGAATGCGGAGCCTGAGATGAAAGCATATGTACCACTAATTTATTAGGAAATGCACTCCCAGGGAAGTAGGGGTTAAGAAAAAGGGACATAAGGCAGGGAAGGAGAGAGAGCCAATATGAAGGTGTGTTCCCAAGCTGGACATTGCTGGGCATCAAACACAACTGATTTTTCAATTTCATGGGGCCAAAGGCAAATGAACTATGCAACTCAGGATGCCCGTCCTGGGGTGGGGAGGCGGGGAGAGTTGGAAAAGGGGACCTGGCAGGAAGGAAAGAGAACCAATCCAACAGCTTTCATTAATCCTTAGCAAAAGTTCACCAGGTGAGGCAGTAACCCGCCCGCACTTCCGGATCACGCATGCGTGGGCATCAGGTGGACCCGCGCTCCCCGGTGGCGATGCAGAAGCCTTGCAAGGGCAGCTACAGCGCGGAAGCGAGAGGCGAGGTCAGGCTGTGGAGTCTATGCAGAGTAAATCTAGTGGCTGAGGGCCACGGAGACGGGAAAGAGCGGGAGTTTCCTGGAATAGAGTTAGTTGCTGGGTGTAATTTCTGGGAAGATGCCCAGACCCTCTTCCTCCTATCTCGTCCCTGGAATGGAGACGCGATGGCTGCTGAGGCTCCTTCCATCTTGCACCATGAGGCAGGTTTGAGGATGAAAGCCACGTACCAAAGATGGAAGAACACGAAGTCACAAGGAGCCTGGGTCCTTGACGATGCACAGAGCTGCTGCGCACGTGCCGACATTCATCGTTCTCTTGTGGCAGAGAAAAATAACCTAATTTGCTTAAGTCACTACAGACAGGTCTCTGTGACTGCCAGAACAGAGAAATGCAATTTCTAAATGATACAATCATTGTCTGAAAGCATCTTGTTATTTGTTTTCCAATGGACGAAGAAAATAATACAGGTCCTTTTCTAAAAAAGGCAAATAGGGAATCAGAAACATGAGCCTCTATTTAAGAAGAGAGCTTTAATTAAAGGGAGACTATGAAGCAAATCACTTGGGCTTAAAGTGCTTTTGTTTATTCTGGAAGTTGTGCTATAAAATGCCTTGCTCTGTGCTGATAAGGAAGCTGAATTTATGCCCTAGTGAACTAAACAATTAAAAAGAAACTATTTGCTAACTAATCAGATTGAGGCAAAGGTCTCAAGGAATATAAATTTGACTCTTTCCTGTTTTCTTTCACAGGTCACAGATTTCTTCTGTGCTGTCTAATGTAAAGAGATAAGGGTCCTATTCTAAAATTATTTTACTATAAAGCCTATCTTTGCCCAATTAAAATGTATACTTTCTGTATTTATGAAGGGTAAGGTTTGTGAAACATGTTTAATAGTAGGAAGTCACGAAGCATGGCTAATGTACGTTTGGGGGTAATGTATGAATTTAACTTAATGTTACTTGTTTCATATATAACTAGCTTAAAATGAACTCACCAATTTTCTTTTCCATTTCCTGCCTTAAATTGAGTCGCTTGTTTTCCACTCACTGTACAAATTCTATGTGAACTTTTGATGTTTGGAGGTGACCGTTACTATATACTGAATGCCTGCTGCAGTTATTTTAACAAGCTTGAATCTAATAGAGTTGTACTAGACAGACTTGAAACCAGAGTCAATGTTATCTTCAATCCTTCCATGCCCCTGACCTTCCCCCTACAAGAACCCTCAACCCTGACCACTCCTCCTGCACCTAGCAGCTATCTCTAATCAGCAACGATGTGTTTTTCCCTCTACTGCTCCACAGTTCTCAAGACAGTGCTCAGGGTGGTCTCCACTGATCAACCAACATTTCCATGAAGAGTGACATATATTTGCCATCCCTGACATACATGTGCGTGGGGGGGGGGGGAATGTGGGTGTGTATTTCCAAGTCATTAAACTATAAATTTAAAGGAGAGGAGGAGGATACATCTGTCTCACATCACTAAAACTTATTATCTGACCTGTCAAAAGACAGCCCTGCTAACCCATCAGCACTCAGGATCAGGTTCTGCAGAAATATAGTCAATATATGTTCAACATATTCAATCACCAGGGGCTTCTACTGAGCTCTGCAGCTTGGTCCAGAAACAGTTCTTGATCAGGGGAGAGGTTTTCCTTCTCTCCTGGAAAGGACCAGTCTTACCCTCTGGTTGGGCCAATTCCCAACAGATTCCTGTCCGTTGACTTTAAGACAGAGTCCCAAACTACCACCATTTACACAATCCCTAACATATTTGTTCACAGGTCATCCAAAGAATAATGTGCTTATGCATTTAATAGCCGTGTCCAAGCACCTTACTTGCCTTGTAAAATATTAACCCGAGAAGCTCAGATCTGAAGTTTATCAATAAGGAAACCATTAAAATTTTAGATAGGATATCCAAGAAGCTAAGAGGCCCATAATTTTGTCAGAGCAAAGAATTACCCTTTAAAATATGGGGATAAATTTCATTTTGGGACTGGCTTTCTGGGGTCATGCCCATAGAATGTAAAAATTCAATAAATTGGCAATGTTGTGAGGCCACCAATCATAGAGGTCCTTAAATGTTCTGAAGACATGAAATGTTTCTGTGGTGCTTCATTGAGCTTCACATTGTTGCTGTTGTTGTGCCTTTAAGTGTACGGTATTTGTCAGGAGAGGGGTGGTCTAGCTCAGTGTGTTCTGGGATCGTCATAAACAGATGTACCTGCATCTAGCCCTGGATTGGATGGTAGACACATCTCAGAGTGCTCCCATAGTACCAGACTGTAGCACCAAACTCAAGCCCTCCCAATTCAATATACTGAAAGTGTTTTTCAAGATGTTTTTCAAGTTTTAAAATGAAATAACTCATTGAATAAAAATCTCAGATGGCCGGTTCCAGTCTTAATTTCACATGTGCTGCTCTAACCTGGAAAGAATTGCTTTTCTCCTATTTGATAGTCTTTGAAAGCAGGCACTAAGGGGATGATTACGATGTTGGCCAGGAAAAATGTGGTTAGAGAAGGGGTTTCTCAAGATATGTTATTATCTTGAGAATATGAGAATGTACCACACGTATTATATACATATATATACACGCACTCATATATATATATATATATCAACACACCCATATACAGAGACTATAAGCAGTTATAACACTATATATGCATATTTTATATTCATGGCTACATATGGATATTTGAGGTTTTTAGTAATGTCTGAATACAGCTTTTTGGTTTTCTTTTTAGCATTGGAAAGAGGCATTTGACCCAACCTGAGTGAAAGACTGGCCCTTCCTGGGAGAGAAGGAAAACCTCTCCCTTGAATAAGAACTGCACACAGCCCGTGTCCCAAACCTGCAGTTGCGAGCATGCAGGCTTCCCCTGGTGGGACTGTCCCTCCCCCTGTCCCAGGAAAGCCCTGTGGGATGAGCTGTTAATCCACCCTTCCCAGCCATGCACAGAGACTCCACCCCGCAGGGCCCTCAGGACACTTGTATGCAAAGGAGAGCTCTGAACACCTAACAGAGTCCACTATGCACATCCTTAAAGTTGACAGGGACCAGAGTGACCCACCCCATCCTGCCATTTTCTCCCTCACAGCAGGAAAGACAAAAGGCTTAGCTAAAACCCATAATACTAGCTAGGTAGCATCCACTACATTCTTATGAAATCACAGGCGACAAGTCAGCCTATCAAGATCCTCACTTTACTACCTAAACTGCCTGTCACTTTTTAGTCCTTGTATTAACATTAGACCCGACTGCTGGGGAGCCGCGTGTTTATATGCGAAGCTAATTGGTTTTTGGCATTGCCTCAGCTAATTATTTCTGGTCTGGAAGGTACCCGTTGTTGGGGAGGCAGGGGTCCGCAGCACGTCCTGCTCACCCTGGCTTCCCAGGAGGAGAGAGGGAAGGGCCTCCTACACCCTCAGGTATTGCTGAGATGCTGAGAAATGACGCAGGAGTCACCCCCCTTCTCCCAGCAGGGGACATAAGGGGGTAAACATCCACAGTGACCTTTGATTCACTGGGCACCCCTCAGAAGGAAACAGTGCCGCAACATTTATAAATTCTCTTCCTTTCACAGGAACTGCCTTCGGGTACTCATAATTTATGCATCGTTCTCTTTGCAGACACTTACTTAAATACACCGAAAGTGGGAATTAGAGCAGGAGAGGCGGCCCCACCCCACCCCGCTCCCCCATCTGCTGAAATCCTGGCTTACTGGCTTATTTGTTCTTCTTCATAAGAAATGAGTCGTGAGGAAGAGTGAATATCAAAACTCTCCCCTTGGGGTGGTTTTAGTACTTTTTAAATTTGAAAATAAAATAGTTAGCAATCCAGTTTCCATTCACTCACACACTTTACTGATTCATAACAACATTTAGCATTTACACAGTTCATGGGACTCTGAGACTGTTTATAAGCTCTCGTTTGTTATTATCCCTCAAGGGTCACCTTGCTTTATAAACCAGCAAGTGCCGTTGTAGACAGGAAGTGAGTAATATAAAGGGCTAGTGAGTCACAAACAGAATTGGGAATGGGGATTTCAAACTCTTGGGACAATACCAGCGTAGATTTGGAAGAAGAGGGGACAGAGTGGTGACTGGGTGGGGGTTTATGTGCACGTGGCTCTTCAGTATTCCTGTCAGCAGAACATCAAATCCCCAGTGAAATTGTGGTTTCTGTCTTTCATATTTCCCCCTGGGAATCAATAAATGCATCCATTTAATCAGCCAACACGAGCTGGGCACCTACTCTGTCCCCAGTACTGTGTTAGGGCTAAGGATGCAAGTCTAATGGAAGAGACAGACAAGGAGACAGATGAGGACGAAGCCACAGTGACTCTCAGGTAAGCTCTGTACTCACAGTCTGCTAACAGCTAGGGGGACAGAGACTGAGGAAGACCCAGTTCTTCCTGGGGGTAGGAGGGAATGGCCAGCAAAGATTCTCCAAAGAAGAGACAGCTAAGCCAATCATGAAAGGGAAGTTAGTTGGGCAGAAAAATGAGGGAACGCCATGCCAGGCAAAGGTTACAGCTTGAGCAAAGGCCATGTGAGCACTTGGGCCAGGCGTGTTATGCAGGGAGGGCCTCTCCACATAAGGGACCAGGAGGGGCTCTAGGGACACAAGACAGTCTCCCAGAGTGTGGGTGTCAAAGGAGTGAGAGCGAATAAAGACAATGAAAGCCAAGAGGAGGAAAGTCATAATGCAGAGGGCTGGAGAAAGATCTAGAAAAGAGAAAAAGACAGCAAATTTGGTGTACTGTCTCAAGAAGTCTGGAAGGGAAAGAGGTGGATACTGGCTGACTCTCCCACACATGCAGCTGGACTCAATCTTGATCCTTAACAAAGTAAAAAGGAAAGAACATCAGCATCCTTTATCCATTCTTATTGAAATAGAATTTAATTTTTAAAAATGCAATTTATGGAATAAATTACCGATTTCCATTTTGCCAAAAAATCTGTTTCAGAGGATGACCTTGGCTCTTACTTATTCAATAAAAGTAAATGTTACTCTGCTATAAAGTCTCTAGGAGGCAAGCCAAGTATATCCCACAGCTCCCTGTTGTCAACGGAGTCTGGACAAATGACCCGTCTGGAAGTGAGAACTGGGCCTGCATGCCGTATTCTCAACAGGGTGCACTTCCCAGACTCTAGGTGTCTTGAGGAGAAAAAAAATGTTGAATGATGACGCCAGTGGCTAAGTGCTGGCATAACTTAGAGAAGCTCTCCACAGACCACTGAACGAACTCAGCCACTGGAACATAGCAGAAATTTCTCCCTGTGGGAGACAGAGATTTCATGACAACTGCCACCCAACACCCCCGTTGCACAGGGCTTCTCATATACTGAGAGCAGGGGCAAACAAGCAGAAAGCATTCCATTCTGGTCTGGAATTTTCCTTCCGTGTTCTCTGGCTCATGACTGGTCAGAGCTTCCAGACTGAATTTTTTTTATCTGTTTATTAAAAAATATATATAAATGCATATATATAGTCATCATCCTATTTCTTTCTTTTCCTTTCTCAATTACTTGGCAATTTCAATATATTGGAAAACTGCCAAGAGCAAAAATTACCCTACCACTTAAAGAACAAGTATACGAAATAAGAAGTGAAAATCTCCCCATATGACTCTACTGAGATAATTTATGAAATGATTTATTGTTTATCCATGCTAATGTTTTCTTAGTAGATATATATCTTTTCTAACAAACCAAAAAAGGAATCATAGTATAAATTGGACTCCAGCTTACTTTCTGACTTACTAGATCCGGACAACTTTTTAGAAAATGCTGTAGATCTCCCTCTTCTTTCAGATGACTGCATGGTATTCCATAGAAAAGGTGTATTCATGTGTTCAAGCATTAAGTTAATCATGCCTATTTATTCCAGTTGGTTTTGATGTGTTACTGTTACCTACAGTGCTGCAAAGAACATCCTTGCAAATGAGTCTCTATCACACCAATAATAATAAAATGAAACAGGAAGAACATCAGCATCCAGACTCCATCCTGGTTGCTTTGATCATTATCAGCATTAGATGTGGACAGACATCTGCCTTCTTAAGACACCTTTTTCTCTTGGCTTCTGTGACTGCCTGTTTTCCTCCTACCCCACCCACTACTTCTCATTTTCTTTTTCATCAATCATTCATTCACAAATATTTGTCATGTATCCTCCACCAGACTAGGTGCTCTTCAGGGCACTGAGAATGCAGTAGGGAACAAACAGAGAGCCCCCACCCTCACAGAGTTTACTGTTATAGAGAGAAGGTGGTTGATGAACATGTAATACAATATAGACAGTAATAAGGGCTATGAAGAAAACTAAAGCATATCTTGGGAAACAGAATTGGGGGTGCTCTTTGTACAGGGTGGTCAGAAAAGCTCCCAATGAGGAGATGGCATTCGAGTAGGAATCTGAACAAAGCAATGGATGGAGCTCTGGGACTCCCTAGAAAAGGGTATTTGCAGGTAAGGGGACCAGCAAGTGTGGCAGCCCAGAGGGGAACATGCCCACGCGTTCAGAACAAGAAAGTTGGTGTGGCAGGAGTTTAGTAAGGAGGGTGGGGTGACCAGAGTAGCCTGTTAGAGGGGACTCTAGATTGTAGGAGTGAACCAGGTGGATGGCTTATTTTAAGACAGTGGAGGGGGGGCAATGATAAGGAGTGGTGGACATCCACAGGTCCTGCTGAGGCTTGGGATGTGGGGTGTGAGAGAAAAGGAGGAGTCACTTGGGTCCTTTGCCAACCCAACCTTGCCTCTTCTACCCACTCTCAAAATGTGAAAGGAACCCATTGGCCTCTCTTCTTCTCTACCTATACATTTTCTAGAGGTAACTTCCTCTTATCTTGAGCTTTCCATACCGCCTACATGCTGATGATGCCAGGTTGATATCCATATACCTTCTTGATTGTTCCATTGGGATATCCAATAATGTACTTAGGTATAACATGATCAAACAGAACTCTTGATAACACCAGCCCTCACCCCCTCCCTGAAAGCTCCTCCACCTAGCCTTCCCCATCTTAGTTAAAGAGACTCCATATGAATGATAAGAGCAGAGAACCCTAGAGCCAGCCTATCTGGGTACTGGCTTGACCACCTGCTAGTTATCTCATATTAGACAAGTTGCCTAGTGTTTCTGTGACTTACCTGTAGAATGGAGGGACAATAATGGAACCTACATCATGAAGTTGTTATGAGGATTCAAAGATTTATTACCTACAAAGCACTTAGCACAGTATCTGGTACAGCGTAAACCCAGGTGTAATTGTTTTCTGTTATATTTATGCCACTACTCCTGGTTGCCCACACTCTGAAATCATCCTGACACATCACTTACTTGAAAAAGAACAGGAGCTAGTCTAGGGTCTAGGGGAGAGTCGTATCTCAAGAGAGTGGCACCAGTTATTTAATTGTTATTTAGTTAGGTGAGACAGGGCAATGGAAAATCACGTTATTCCGAATCAATTAAGAACTGATTCCAAATCTTCTACCACTTACAAGCTGGGTATACTTAGAAAGTTATTTAATGTCTCGAAGTCTCCATGTCCTCATATTTAAAATAGGAATAATATTTCGTATCCCTCAGGGTCCTTGTAAACTTTAAATAGAATCATGCATATAAAGTGTCAGCTCAGTGCCAAATAATAGATATTATTATTAAGAGATTTAGCTTTCTCAGCCTCAGAGGAGTCATGTGGCATCAAAGGAAAGAAGCAATTGACAATAAATTCCTCTCTAACAGATCCATCGGTCATCTGGGAAAACAAAAAGGCAAAAGGCTTTTGTGAAGTCCCATGCTGCCTGGGAGAGAGCGTGCAGCCCCGGGTCACAGATCACGGTGTGGAAGGAAGTGTCTGTCCTCTGATTACAGGCTCCGTCTCTCAAGGGTCACCTTTGCAATCAGCCCAGACCCCAGGGGTACAGCATGTTGTGAGTCCATTTCGAGCTCTGCCTCCAGTTCTCAAGAGCAGAACAAAACCATTAATGTTTAATATTTAAACAAAAGCCTTCCATTATTAATCACCTTAAGCTCCAGTGATAATTATTAAAACATAATAGATAGGGTCTTATTTTTAAAGCTTGATTTTTAATGGCTGAGATAGAAATCAGAACTAAAAAAAAAAAAAAACTGAAACCCCTTGCTTTCTAGAAATTTCTCTTCCTGCAGGCCAGAGCCCTGAGAAGATGGTCTAGCTCCTCTGAAAATCTAGGGCAGCCTTTTTCCCTCAGTAGATTTCCAGTGGCATACCCCAGGTAAAAGAGTACTCTCAGGGAGGGACAAGACACTGACTTCCAGGCTCTGGGCCACAAGGCCATGGCCAGGATTAAAAGCCAGTAGTGTCACCTTTCGCCCCTCCCCATCAAACTCCTGACCCCTCAGCCACAGGGCACCTGGCCCAGCCTATGGAAATTGACTCCAAGGTACAAGGTCCTGGGCACTTAGAAATAAGATCATATTTTCATTGCCTGACACTTGTGGGGAATTTCATGAGGTAGGTTGATTCTCTCTTACTTTCTAGGACAACTGGGCCCACACCCACATCCTGGGGCCGAAAAGGAGGGGCCCAGAAAGCCAGGGAGAGTAAGAATGGGCCTGGCCCTATCTCCACTCTGCTGCTCCCTGTAGATACCCGTGCACGGGTGAGACCCGGAACTTCCAGAGGATCACGCACTAGGAGCTAAGTGAATTAGCTTACTTGGTCGAATGGCTAGAGAGCAATGAGCAGGATATCCCTTTGATAATGACAATAAAAAAAAAAAACAACCATAAAATTCCTAGGAATAAATTTAACAAGAGATGTTTAGGGCCTATGCGAAGAAAACGAAATTCTACTGAGGGACACAGGATATTTGAATAAATGAAAAAATAAATTCTATTTTTGAACATGTCCTCTATATTGTAAAAATGTAACAACTCTCCCGAAATCAATGCAAATCCCAAACAAAAAAAATTTCAGAGTTTTTTCCTTTATACAGAAAAAAAAATTGATATCAAACTTCTTCTGAAAGAATAAGCATGAACAAATAGCCAGGCAGAATAATGAGCAAATAATTGTCCTACTAGATATTAAACCATATTATCCAAATACAAAAACCAAAGCATTAAACAATAATTAGCACAAAGCTCAGTAGTACAAAATGCAGAAACAGACTCATGTATCAATGAGAATTTGACACAGAGTAAAAGTGAGTAGGGAAAACTGACAGTCTTTTGGAAAAAATGGCATCTCTACCACCAAAACCAGTTTCAGATGGAGAAATATCTGAATGTAAAAATATACATTTGAGTTAAAATATTGCAAGAAAACATAGGCAATCAACTTATAAACTTAGCACGCAACTTCTAGAAGGCCACTTAACGCTATGTATCAGCATTGCTGAGTTTGATTCAACATTTCCATTCGTGAGAATTTTTGCCAACAACCTCATGGGTCGACTTCACAGAGAAAGACGTGTAAGGATGTTCTTTACATACTGTTTATCATAGCAAAAACTTGGAAACAAATAAATGACGGCATATCCATACAATGACAACCTCCAGAGACAGTTAAAATAATGACACATAGCCACATTGTCACTGTGTTTCCTGCGTGTCCCAGGGATTTGCTCTGGGATAGGGTCCCAGCAGCCGCATATGTGTGTGCTTGTTGCTCCATCCTCACCAACACCAGGGGGTGTCATCTGCATGCTTACTCTTTAGAGCTGTTGGTTTTTTCTGCTGAATAGGCACATGCCACTGGCCTCAACTCTGCATGGTTTGCCCTGCAACATCCGCCCAATGTCCAGCCGAAACAATTGATAGTCTAGAGCAGGGGACCTGAGCACCTGATCTGCAGAGCAGAGACACTTCAGGAGGTCCTTGCCCCCCCCCATAAGAATTGCAGGCACACTTTGGGTGTTTATGCAAACAACTGGCTGATGACAGGATATTGCAGCTGTTGCAGAAATGTGTGGCGTTGCCGTCCTCATCTCCACAGTGGACTGTGGACATTGAGTTCAGGCTGTGAAAACTTAAGCTGCTACATAAATGCAGCTTAAGTTTCAGAGACTGTAACATTCTGCTGGTGGCCCTGGGCCAGAAGACACGATGTCACACCTGGTAATGACTTCACTTTCATCCAACAGTAACTCAAGATTGAGCAAATTTTTGGTTTTGATCTTGTTCGTATTGAGAGTCCGCTGAGTCTAATTACCCCCCAAAACTCCCTTGAGAGAACTAGGGACTAAGAAGCATCTTCAACACCTGCACAGAGTGCTACTGATGCAGAGCCACCACAGGGCAACTCATAATGGATATGCACTGCTGCCTTTGGTTAATCGGTGAAGAGGACAGTTGTTTGTGTAATTTGAAGGGATTGTCAAGGGAAGAGGCTTAGATAGGCTCACTAGAATACTTCTCAAAAAGATGATTCAGGTTGGGACATAATTAAGAGTGGTCATCTCTGGGGGCGCCTGGGTGGCTCGGTCAGATAAGCATTGGACTTTGGCTCAGGTCATAATCTCAGGGTTCGTGAGTTTGAGCCCCACGTCGGGCTCTGTGCTGACAGCTCAGAGCCTGGAGCCTGCTTCAGATTCTCTGTCTCCCTCTCTCTCCGCTCCTCCCACACTTGCACTCTGTGTGTGTGTGTCTCTCTCTCTCAAAAATGAATAAACCTTTAAAAAAATAAAATATAAAAATAAAATAAAAAATAAAGAGTGGTCATCTCTGAGTGATTTTTATTTTCTTACTTATTTTCTTGTTTACCTGAGTTGTCCTGGCTCCAAAAATAAAGATGGCACTTACATAATAAAAGTGGTCTAAGTTCCTATTCCAAACTTTTGAAGATTAGTTTTCAAACTATTAACAATTATAGGTCTACCAGGAAAGTTTCTATAGAAGCCTGAAGTTAGGGCAGTTTATAAGGAAGCGGTTTTTGGTAACAATGGAAGGAGAGAACGTAAACTACCTGTGTTTTACTAGTCCTGCCAACATAAAACTCACAGATAAATTAGCAGTGAATAAAAACACAAGTAGATCTTTGTGGCACCTTACCTTTATTTTACGTTTTTTCCCATCTGCACACAGATAAAACAGAATCATGGTGTGCTGGAAGGTCAAACTAAAGCCATCTCTTTAATTAAGTCCAACAACCTTTTCAGTATTTTAGACATTCCAACAGAAAGCCAATAGTAACTGCTAAGAGAGGAACTCCTTGGAAGGAGTATTGGTTTTAGATTCAGAATCTGAGCATAGGGGAAGTTAAGGATTGATGAGAAAGGTACAAATTTGTACTATGAAAATCATCTCTTTTTCTTCCTTCCTTCCTTTCTTCCTTCCTTCCTTCCTTCCTCTTTCCTTCCTTCCTTCCTTCCTTTTTTGAGAGAGAGAGAGAGAGAGAGAGAGAGAGCAAGTGAGCTTGAGCTGGGGGAGAGGTGGAGAGATGGAGACAGAATCCAAGGCAAGCTCCAGGCTCCCAGCTGTCTGCACAGAGTCCAACTTGGGGCTCAAACCAGGAGGAATGGCCTGAGCTGAAGTCGGTGGCCCAACTGACTGAGCCACCCAGGCACCCCATGAGAATCACTACTAAAACTCAACTTAAAAAAAAATCAGTTATAACGGGCTTTTTTAGAATCAATTCCTTTAATATAGAATAACATGTTTTTTGATTATGGAGAGGAAATTTGAGATTATGACTCTAAGACACTTGAACAAAAGGATCCACATGGTTCTCAGTTAAAGCCATGTGCTCATCACTTGCTGACAGACTGCCTGAATTGCAGGGCTACAGAAAGGAAAATGCTCTTTAAAAGCTGCAACCATAAAATTAAAGTCATCTTACAGCAGAAAGCATCTCATATGTGTGCTCAGGAATGTGTATATATTTTCCTGATAAAATCTTCTCGTTCCCCTCATCTCTTTGGCAATTAAATATTTTCTGCTTTTCCATTTTATATAGTATTCCCTAAATGCCTAAATTTAATAAAATTGTAGGCAGCCATCATTTTTCCTTTACTAAGACATCCCTTTGTGTCTGTATCCCCAGAAGCAAATAACTGGGGACAACCTATTGTTTTCTGACACATAGAATTCCATAACTGAAGACAAGGACAAAGATTCTGAGGGAAGCCTGAATCTTCAGTTCTTAACTTATCCCCCTCCTTCCTCATCCCTAATCTTCTAACCCCACTTCTGCTGTGATAGTTAGAATAATGGTTCCCAATGAATCACATCTGCCTGAGTCTATGCCCTTTGATATTCCCATTAAAAGGTGGAATCTATTTCTCCATCCCTTGAATCTGAATGTCCTTTGGTCCTGCTTGGAACCAGTAGAATGTGGCAGAAGTAACACCGCACAGGTTCCAGAGCCTAGACTTCAAGACCCTGAGACCACTCTGCTGTGAAAAAGCCCACTCTAGTGTAGTGGAGGATAAGAGGTCATGTGAAGGAGAACAGACATGCTCCAGACAACAGCCAGCATCAATTCTTGATAGTGAGTGAGGCCATCATAGACCCTCCAGCCCCAACTCTTACGACTCTTATTGCCTGACAAAGCAACAGAACTGCCTAGATTTTCAACCCTAACAATCATGAGAGTTAATAAATCACTGCTGTTTTAATAAAGCCGTTGAGTTTTGGGGTCATTTGTTATGCAGCAATTGATGGCCGGTAGCTTCAAGAAACCACGTCTTATGGGAAGATTTCTACAAAAGGAAGAGAATAACTAGTTTTTCCCTCCTTCCTTTGATATACTCCCACTACTGATTTGCACCGTCCTCCCCTCTGCATTCTGGAAACATGTCATTAAACATACACTCTTGAGTGGGGCCTTTGCTTTGGCTTGCCTCTTGAATTATCAGAGGATTCCTCTTATGTTCATTCTTCTGCCCATTAACAAATGTTTAAGGGAGGGAGGAAGAAGATGGCTTAACTCAAACACCATTTTGTATATGCCCAAGGTAAAGCCCTGGGTAGTAGGCACTGAATAAACATTTACTTAAAGATGACAATAAGGGGGGAACAGGGAAGGTCACCATTAAAGACACTGAGTCCCATCTAATGTAGGGCAAGCGAAGCATTGTGTACTTTATATTGCAGACCAAAATCCCTAAAATACAGGAACAGCCAGAGGCAGAAACATGATTGGGCTGTATTACTTTAATGCTACAGGGAGTACATTAAAAAGATTCTGCTATATATTCAATAAATTCCCTTCACAAATATGTGGTATATTAGTAATCTGCCATAAGGGGGAAAACAAATCATAATAGCATCTTGATGTAGGAGGAAAGTACACATATGGGGAAAGTGCCGGATGTTTCCTTCAGTGAGGAATGATGTAGAGGGCTCCAATAGTTCCCAGAGTTTGAAAGATGTGCTGCAGAAACCCTGCTTGGAAGTAAAAATCATCTGACTTTCTTGAATAAGATCACAAAGCAAAATGAACTCAAGTTCTGAAAGGATTCTTCTGAGAAAATCCAGATATCACAATATAAGAGTCAAAGATGCATAATTCCTACCTTAACTAACCAAAGGCTGCAGCAGGATCCGGTAAATAATAAAAAAGTAAAAGGCAGGTAATTTTTGTTAAAATTACGGCCTTTGTTCCTTATCAGCCTGCTAAACTTGGAATGTTAAACAGACCAAAGAAGCCACACCAACATGTAAAGCAATATTCAGATCTGGACCAGACCACTGTTGAAATTGGCTTCATCCAGTTGAAACCAGCTCCTGGTTAGAAATGACCTGAGCTCGGAAGTTATCATGGGTCTCATTTCCTAGCAGGGCCTTGTCTCCTGTGTGAGATTTGCTGTTATGATGTTACTGCTGCTGTTATTGGCTTGTTTGGTTGGGTTCGGTTGTTTTTCTTTTAGTTGTTTTTAATGTTCAGAATTTCTTGTGTGCTGCTGCCAGATGTTAAACATTAGTTGGCTCCCCTACAGCCTATATTCTGAAAACAAATAAAATGAAGACGACCAGAGCTATAAAATAAATAAAATCCACAAAGCCAAGTTTATTGACTTGCCAGGCAAGGAAACACACACGAGTGAAGAAATTTGCTGAATACTTAGTTGAGGGGGGAAAGTCAGCTTGTTTTATCTAGAAAGAGGCGTTCACAGTGATTAAAGGTTGAAAAACAGCACCCCAGAAATTAATCTACAGGTCTGTATCTGGTTGGTTCAAACAGATTCAATTGCTGATTGTTCAGGAAAGAATCTTTAGTTGGGTCCAATAGGGGGTTGGCTTGGGGTCCACTTCAGCTGGGTAGAATCAGTTATGATAAAATATATTTAATCTTAATATCTCCTAAGGTATGTGTTGCTAGAAGGGGATATTTTTCCTTTTAAAATTCCCACCTGCTCCTCCTCTGTGGAAGCCCCAGACAGGACATGTTCGTGCAGAAGGTAATTTGTTTCCCCTTATAGTCCTTAGCTCAGTGCTTTCGAATTCCACGGTCATCTTCAATAAAGGTTTGTAAAATGTGTATGCAAATGAATGACATTCACGTGCTCCAGCGATCTTCACTGCTCTGCCCCAGTTTACCCCATAATTTGCCCTTCTACCCCAATTCCACTTTTAGCCAACATTTTGTTTCCAGAGCTAAAAATTCTGCTACAGAAAACTCTAAGGGAAACAGAGCAAGACCATAAGTGTGAAATTCTTTTGAACAGCAAATAGTAGCTGGCAAAATACCTCTGCATGATTATATCGGATAATGATGACACCCAGAGTTCTTCTTAGATTTTAGGGATATCACCTCACAAAAGTCAAAGAAGCCTTTCAGAATGTAGCAGTAGATAGAGAAAGGAGAGGGTGAGCAAGGGAGGGAAGGTGGAAGGAAACAGAGAGGGAAAGGGGTAAGCTTGTGGATATTACTGCAGAGAAAAGCAAGGACAAATTAAAGAAAAATCATTTGAGGGGAAAAAAACGAAAGCCGAAGAAACCTGACTGAGCCAGGGGCATGTGTTAGCAGAAGTCCACAGAGAAACAGTGGCAGCTGGAGGAGCCTGCAAAGCTAAGCAAGTCCGTTTTTGCAGAGTCTGGGCAGGAAAATGCTGTTGGCTAAAGCAGAAAATAAAGTGATTTTTCCCCCAGCTGATGCTTCTCTGGGATCCTGCCAAAGTTCTATCCTGCAGCACTAGAAACTGAATAAATAGACTAATTTATTCAGAAGATGTGTTCCTTAGTTCTCTTCCCAGAATGGTGTCAAACCTGCCCAGGATACCAGAAATTTCTGTGAATCTGGATGACAAGGCATTAGCCAGCATGTTTCTCTTCATCCCACAACACCTGCTCCTGAAAAGGAAGCATTTGCTCCTTGCATGCAAATCATTTTTTATAAACAAGGCATCTAATGAGCACTTGATGAAAGTCCCCTAGAGCAGGTAAGACTTACATTAGACACAAACTCAGAAATGAAGAAACTCATTATTTACAAGCCCGGAGCTAAGCATTTATTATAGAACAACTACCCTTGGTCTTTTCTTCGGACATAATTAATAATTCCCCAAAATCCTCTGAGAATATTTGCCCAGCTGTGGTACTCAGAGACTTGACTGTATGTTTTGAGTCAGTATTTGAGCTGTGAAAACCTTAGAGATCATCTAGTTAAATGCCTTCTCTCAGGAGAGGAAATTGCAACCCCAAGAGGTGAGAGGAAATTGCAACCCTGAGAGGTGAGTGAGTTACTCAAGGTTACACAGCTAATTAGGAAAAGTTCTTCAATTCTCAATGTGCTTCTCACAGCACTATGACACACACCTCCGTGATTTGTCACCCACACCCCTCTCCTCCACCTTCACCATATCCCTTACCACCCAGCAATGCACTGGGCTGCCATTAGAGACCTGACCAACAGTGGTTTGAACCATAAAGACGATCACTGTTTTCTTGGTGGAGAGGCTGGAGGTAAGTGGTCCCAGGGTTTGCCCTGAAGCTTAACAATGCAGTAAAAAGCTCAGGCTTTTCTCACTCTGTTTGGGTATCTGCAGTATGTGGATCGCCCATCCTTGAACATGTGACCTCATGGTGACAAGATGGCTTCCACAGTTCCAGATATCACACAGTCATACCAGCACCCAAACAGGAAAGAAAGGGGTGGACAGAAAAGGGCTTTGTTTTTATCAAGAGGAAAATCTTTCCCAAAAGTAAAATTTCCCTTGATGTATCCTTGGCCAGAACCAGGTCACCTGTCACCACCAGCTGCAAGGAAGTCTGGGAAGGAAAGTTATCCAGCAAGCAGTAACAGAAGTGACATGATTGGCTTAAACCAATAAAGGCACATTATAATCTTTAACAAAACTGGAGCTCTACAACAAATAAGAAAGGGATTGTGGTTACTAGGTAGGTATATTATGTACTATTTTATTATTATTATTATTATTATTATTATTTTTAATTACATCCAAGTTAGTTAACATATAGTATAGAAAAGATTTCAGGAATAGAATTTAGTTATTCATCACTTACATATAACACCCAGTGCTCATCCCAACAAGCATCCTCCTTAATGCCCATCATCCAATCAGCCCATCCCCCACCCAACACCCCTTCCAGCAACCCTCAGTTTGTTCTCTGTATCTAAGAGTCTCTTATGGTTTGTCTCCCTCCCTGTTTTTATATTATTTTTGCTTCCCTTCCTTTATGTTCATCTGTTTTGTATCTTAAATTCCACATATGAGTGAAGTCATTGATATTTGTCTTTCTCTGATTGACTTATTTCGCTTAACATAATACACTCTAGTTCCATCCACGTTGTTGCAAATGGCAAGATTTCATTCTTTTTGATTGACGAGTCCTCCTCTAAAACTTACTGGCTTAAAACAGCAATATTTTGTTATTTCTCATGTGTTTGGAAGCTAGCTGACCCACCTGATAGTTCTGATGATCTCTGCTGAATTTACTCACATAACTGGATCTCTGGGATGCCTGGATTGATCCAGACTGTGCCCCACATGCCTCTCTTCCTGGGGCCAACAGTCCACTGAAGATAATTCTTCTCATGGCAATGCTGAGGCACAAGAATGCAAGCATAGTCACGCAGAGCCTCCTAAGGTTAAGGCTTGGGACAAGGACACTGTCACTTCACTTCTGTCCCATTCTATTATCCGAAGCTAGTCATTGGGCCAGACCCAAAGTCAGAGATGATGAAATATACTAGTGAGAGGAGCTGCAAAGGTGTCTGGCACAGAGTGTGGGTACAAGGAAAAGCAAAGTATTGGGGCAAATTATGCAACCTGGCTCAACAAGCAACCCATGCCATGTGCCAAACCCCTTTTCATTCGCTCTCCTCCCCAAAACCCACTCACTTCTTTCATGCTTCCTTCTGTACCCCCTTCTGCAACAGACTGAATGAGTGTTTCAACACATTTCCTATGTTGAAACCTAATCCCTGATGTGACAGTATTTGGAGATGGGGCCTTGGAGAAACCATGAAGGTGGAGCCATAATGGGATTAGTGCCCTTATAAAAAGACCCCACAGGGTTCTGTCACCCCTTCCACCATGTGAGGACACAGGCAGAAGACAGATACAGGAAGTGCATTCTCACCAGACACGGAATCTGTCACCTCCATGAACTTGGATTTCACAGCCTTGATAACTGTGAGGAATAAATAAATGTTGTCTATAGGCCCCCCTAGTGTGTGGTATTATGTCAGCACAGTCCAAACAGACTAGCACACCCTCCCACCACTTCTGCTGACATTTTTTTTCTCATATCTGTGTTCACAATGGGGTGAGGATGGACATCATTGGTGGAAAGCAGATTGGCAGTAAGCGGAGTGTTAGACTTGCATCAGAGGCCCCAGCCACCAGGAGCATCCCTATTGCCTAGCAGTGGGGCTCAGCCTCCTCAGATATGCAGGGAAGTGTGCGGAGGCCAAGGGTCACCTCAGTGCTCCGTTCACTCCAGGCTTGGAATTGCTCCAGTGTTTCTGGGGTGGGCATAATAGAACCTGCCAGGGGTCTCAGGAATTTCATGTGACTGTGCCTGACTGCAAAGGGCCACTGGAGGCTTTTCAAAACCTAGTCCTTGTTTATCTTAAGGCACTTAGGCTGCCATCCCAGGGCTGAGAGGCATTCCCGAAGCTTTGGACTAAGTTCACCCTCTATTCCTTTCTCACTGTGCACTTGAGCTGAGAAGAACACTCAGGAGAAAGATGTCTGTTGTTCATTTTGTGGGGTTTACTCTCCTAAAAACAAATTGATACAGAATGCAAGCTGCCTGCCACTTGCTTACTTGCGAATTTACAAAGGCTTATTCTCTAATGAATACATTAGTTGTGCATGTCCATGTTTTCAGCGGACACAGTGAAAAGTCACTGAGGCAGACCCTGAGAGAGGGCCTCATGCTTCATTTGGCATCTCAGGTGCAAGCTCCTGAATTCCCAGTGGGCCCTACCCATCAGTTGGCTTGACCGTCCAGGTTCAATTCACTCCTTTCCTCTTCATTATGATCAGGTTTTCTCGACATAACCTCACGTCCACAGCTACCCAAGGGAACAAGGTCCCCTGGAACCCGATCACAAGCCCCAAACTCAGGCCTGCCTCCAACCGGCAACTCAGTGACAACTAGATGCAGACCCTGGGGACCTATCTGGAACTTTTTTCTGTCCCACTTACTTTGGGTGGCAAGGGGTGGCCTCTGATGCCAATTGCCTGGAACTGCATGTGAACAGAGGCTGGCTGGCTATTTGAGTGGAAGAAGAGACAGTCTGTCCTAAAGAAGCTCTCCACTGGGACCAGACCTGGACAGGCTGTGAGACCTTGAATAGGGCACTTCCCCTCTCTAAGCCTCTGTGTCTTCACCATCATGTGAATATCCAATCAAGGAAAAAGTCCTCAACACTCATTTATCATGTAGCTGGCCAGGTGAGCAGTGCCTTAAGACGTCAACCACGCAAAGGCCTTCACTCTGTGGAGCTGAACACAGCTCTGAAGAGCAGTGCTGTGCTTGAGTGTTTCCAAATCAGGAGCTCTCAACACCTGATTGTACTTATCGAATTCCTTTTATTCTTTTGTGGAGAAAGCAAGACAAAGTCTACAGGTAGTCAAGAGATTCTGAAATAATCTTGTTGGCAAATATGTCAGTAAAATCTGTCACTAGTTTCTTCTCAAAGCTGGCACTATTGTGGGACATCTCACAGAGGCTGAAAGAGGGAAGTGCTGAGAAAGACTGACAGGGTCCTCCTGGGGAGCTCTGTCTTTAGATGGGCTTGTGCCATGGACAGCAAAACACTAGATGCTAAGTTCAACTAGTGACATTCTATGTTCTCTGAAAACTAGCATGGTGCTGTGAATTGAATTGTGTCCTCCCAAAATTCTTACATTGATGTCCTAATCCCCAGCAGATGTTATGTGGAGGTGGGGGCTTTGGAAAGTTAGAGGTTTAAATGAGGGTGGAATCTTCATGATGGGATCAGTGTTCTTATAAGAAGAGACCCCACAGTGCTTGCTTTGCTTTTTCTCCTTCTCCACCCTCCCCCCCACTCCCTGGCCAGGTGAAGACACAGTGAAAGGTCTATAAGCCAGGAAAAGAGCCTTCACTGTGGGGAACTGAATAGGCCAGCACCTTGATCTTGGACTTTCCAGCCTCCAGAAGGGTAAAAAAATAAATTCCTGCTGTTTATGTCACCCAATCTATACTATTTTTATTACAGCCACCCAAATTAACTAACACAAAAAAGGATTATATGATAGCAGGCTATTATGGGGACAGGAAAATCTTCACTGAGGACAGGATTTTGAGCGGTCCCTGGAAGAAGAGCTAGAACTGGTCATGCAGAGGTATGGGAGAAGACATTCCAGGAAGATAAATGGAAAGTGCAAAGGTCCTGGGGCTTCCAGGACCTTTTCCAGATGTTTTAGAAAAACAGATGTCTGGAAAAAACATTTCCCAGATGTTTTGGAAAAAGAAAAAGCAGGCAGAATGGCTGGAGCATAGAGAGCAAGGCAAGAGTATTACAAGAAGTAAACAGGAGCTAGATCACGTAAGCCTATAGGCAGAACATTTCTGGAAAGATATGCAAGAAACTATTAATAGTAGTTAGTTCTGAAGGGTAGGACTGGGGTGGATCAGGACACATATACACTTTTAGTTTTCACCATCTATTTTCCTAACCATTTAAATTTTTATTTTGAGTATATTTTAAATCTTAATAAAGAAATGTTTATGCTATATGCCCAAATATAAGGTGATCACAATATCAGAGGATCTTGCTTTCCAACAAAAATATCTTTAAAAAGTATTTTGGCCAACTCAAACACATAACCCTTAAGGATTAGCAGAAATAATCAAATGTCTGTGTAAAATATTTAGTGCATTATTTATACACATAATTTTTAAGATATTGCTTTTTCTAATCTCTTCTTTATAAAACAACTTTATTCAAACTTTTAAAAAAATTTAATGTTTATTTATTCTTGAGAGACAGAGAGAGACAGAGCATGAGTGGGGAAGGAGCAGAAAAAGAGGGGAACACAGAATCTAAAGCAGGGAAACACAGAATCTGTCAGCACAGAGCCCGATTCAGGGCTTGAACTCACAAACCTAAGATCATGACCTGAGTCAAGTTGGACGCTTAACCTACTGAGCCACCCAGGCGCCCCTGTTCAAACTTCTTTATGTCTTGATCATCAGGGTTAGCATCTACCAGATTACCTTCAAGTCATATAAGAGAATTTTCCAAGTAGATAATATTTACTTTACACTATTTTACAGGTAATGTCTCCCAAGCTTCAGTTAGCCATTCACACTATTAGGAGAGTTGTGCGGTTTTTTGTTTGTTTGTTTGTTTGTTTTGTCTCATGGGTGAATATAGTAAGCAAAATAATGCACACACACTCCCAAAAAATGTCCACATCCTATTCCCAGAATTTGTGAATATGTCAGGTTACATGGCAAAGGGAAAATTAAGGTTGCTAATAAGATGACCTTAAAATAAGATTATGTAGTCTGTTCTTAGGGAATTTTCAGTCTCAGGAGGAAGGCAGGATTGCCTTTGTATACCATACAGGATGTCAAAATATTGAAGTACCTCCAATATAGTTGGGAAATTGCTCTGTCCCAAGGCCCCCCAGAATCCCCTCCTTTCTGCCTCAGCGGCTCAGCCTCTCCCTTAAGGCACCCTACACATGCATGCATACACACACACACACACACACACACACACATACTCACACACACTCCCCTATGATCTAAAGGATTTACTTTATGGCACAAAAGAGCACCTCTGGAATTCATTCATCCAGATTGATCTGTGCTGGTGTCTTTGTTAAATATTTTTGAAATCACCCTTGGAGACACAAAAATAATTTGGTACCCTGAGTGTAGAGTTCTAAGGGGGAATATAAAGAATTACTGACTCATCTGCAAGTTGGGGCAAAGCTAGCCTCCCCCAGTGAGTCTTCCAAGAAGTAACATTTGAAGCATTTCCTGAGTAAGATAAGGTCCCCTTCTTAGAGTGGAACAGCTCCTGAACTGTTCGAGGCTTCTGGGCACACATGCATGTAACATCACACACACACACACACACACACACACACACACACACCCTTTCTTCTGGAAAGCCCTGGCTTAGGCCTGGCAGACCTTCACTTCTAATGATTATGTAACATGGTAAATACTCCAGTGTATTGTACTACACGCTCCTTCCCATCTCACAGAGTTGATTTTTCCCCAACCTCTTCTTGTCCAAACTTATACCACAATACACTATTGCTCCCTCTAGGACTTTAGTGTGTACAGTGAGGTTGAGGAATGGATCTTATTCATCTCTGTATTTCCTGCACTAGCAGAGTGCCCAGCACCAAGTAGGGTGGATAAGATGGCTCTGGATTTGGGGAAAGGTGGAAGGAGTAAAAGAAGGAAGAACTAAAGAGTCAATCCTCTAGGACACCGATGATTACAGGGTCGAAAGATGAGGGTCAGCGAAGGGGACCAAGAAGAAACATGGAGAGGAACAGGAGAATTAGGACATGGGCTGACAGACCAAGAGAGAGGAGCCAGGGGACCAAAGCGTTTGGAGGAGCAAGCTGCAAGGAGAAGACAGTGTCCCATGTCCCACACAGCAGAGATGGCTGAAAATAGGACAAGGATCTGGCATTCAGGAAGTCACAACAGACCTCAGGAAGAGCACTGTAGTGATTACTTGGCGGGGAGGGCAAGGATCCAGATTGCAATGAGATGAAGAGAAAATGTGGGGCCAGACAGTGTAGACAGTGCGAGCAGCACCAGTCTTTCTAAAAGTCTGGTGATAGAGAAGGGAAATCAGTCCACAGAAGGGAAGGAAATGTTAAGGAACACAATTTCTTCAGAGTAGGGGACACCTGAATGTGTGCTGTGCTGCTCATACACACAGCCCTGGACTGCGGCTTCTAGAAGATGGTCAGGACTGGGGTAGAGTCTGCCCACAGGAACCACACAAACCTGGCTTGTTTTGGAGTTCAGAATCACAGATTCTGTCTTGTTGGTCCCTAGGTCAGATGAGCATGTTTTGGAGCTCCTGGCCACCTGTTCCAGCACCCTTGTGTAAAAAGCAGCAGAAGATGACATAACACAGGGTCTCCTGCAGCCACACCGGTGGGTCTCTGGTCAAGTGTTCCCCTTGATTAGGATGGTTATGGGATTTCCATAGTTCAGCTCTGCTTGTGTTTCTGCCCTGAGAGAACTAGAGCACTACTGCCTTCCTTCTGAATCATGCTTCATGCATGGTTGTGATAAATGCAATTTTTCAATTCACCAGAGCAAAATACTTCTTTTTATAAATCTTTCCTTCTGGGTCCTTTGGCTCTTTGGAACTTTAGAAAGTTTCCGGTGAGTGTGTGCTCCATCTGGAGGCACAAAATGCAGTGATAAACTTGTGAAGGAGAGTGGCAGTGAGTGAGGCACATATCATGTGCTCTGTCTTATGCTCCTTGGCTGATGAACCTCCTGCCTTTGAGGAAATACTTCAGTCAGTTTTCTCCAAACAGCCTCGAATTAGTCATTTCTTACCATTTAGGATGATATACTATTAAAGCAATCTCCTGAGTGATTACGGAAATTATTCAGATGTAGGCATGTTACTTAGCAACTGAAGGATAAACGTACTCTTAAAAATCAAGATGGAAAAAGTAAGGATACATATTTCATTCAAAATTAGTTTTACCATGCTCCATAAAAACAACCAGAAAATCACTATAATGAATAGGTAATGATGTCAAGATCAACTTTAGTTATGTATTTACACATCATGCCCAGGTTCTTAAACAAGCATTAGTAGCAAGATGAACACCAGTCTCACTTTTCATGGCACACCTGTCCATGGTGGGACAGAGCCACATCTCTTTGATGTATAATCGAAGGTCACGTTTCTAATCACCCCCCTGAGCCTTCCCAGCATCCTCATGTCAGATCCCTCTGTTTCTCAGTTCTGCTCTTTCTACTGTTAAACTCCACCATCACTGCCTCACCATAACTCACATGTTCCAGGTTTTGTGGGGGCGGTGACCAGATAGCATCTTTGGCTGGGGACCAAGGTTATGAGTTTCATCCCCACTTATGTTTTATCAGTGGTGCCCTGGGCCAAAAGGGAAATAAGAGTACAAAGTGAGGTATACATATTACATTTGATGGATAGACAACCCAAAGCCCATATTTTACTCATAGGAGACTAGGAATGTCATAAATGCAGGTGTGTATATATGTTTGTGTCTGTGTGGATATAACTGATTAAAAACCTCCTCTGTGCTAAACATTGTACTAGATGCATTTTACTCTGATCCTCTCAACAGCCTAACAAAGCAAGCAATTCTACAACTATATTTAAAAATCTTTTGTTTTGAAATAATTATGGATTCACAGGAAGTTACAGAGAAATGTATAGGGAAGTTCCAAATACCTTCCCCCTTGCCCATTGTTAACATATTACACAACTTCAACACAGTATCAAAATCAAGAAACTGATATTGAATACAATCCATCAGCCTCATTCAGATTTCCCACCTACACATCCACTGATCATACGGAAACCCAAAATTCCACTGTGGGCCACCAGCTGGAGTAGGGCCTTATGGAGGTCAGAGTTAGAAGGAGTTGAACCCACCCAACAGTAGGGTCAATGGAACGGAGGACCCATTTGGTAGCTATATCTCTAACTCCAGATGTACTGTGCAGTGGAAATAGGTACACAGAGAAAGTAGCAAAAGCTGCCCACCAGCTTCCTAATCTGTGAAGTGAAGGCTGTTTTGGTAGTAAGAACCAAGTAGAAACCCCAGGAACTATCCTCTCCCCCCAAAAACTCTCAGCCAAGAGAGTAAAGCAGAAGCAAAACATCTCCAGGGGATGACAAAGGCCAGTGTTACCATCAAAGATGTGAGAGACAAAGGGATGGTGACTCTTATAACATCCCTAAGTAGTCACACTTTTGGCTACAGCAAAGGTCAGATGGGTCATGAAGAATTACTATACATTTTATCATCTATCATCTGTCTATCATCTATCTATCTATCATCTATCTATCTAATATGCATGCATATATATAGTTTAGAGGGGTCATGATAATTTCAATAGCTCATAAAACGTAATGCTGGTCCATTATACTGATGATAATTTACGATTTGGTCTTGAGAACTTGATGCCTAAGTAAGACACCCACACGCCAGAGGTTGGAGATAGTCCCTGTGAAAGTTTATGTGGACGTGCAATATTGAAGTTTCCAGGGCTTCAATGGAGGAGAGTGGAGTGTGTGCGGATTTCCCTCTAAAGTGAGAACCAAGTCACTTGCCCTTGTATCATGTACCACAAAGAAAGAAACATAATATTTGGTGGCCCTCTTTTGCTTTTGAAGTAATATATACCATACATAGGTAAGTGCTGCTATAGTTCACTTACCAAGGATCTCATAGGCTTATAGTTTTGAGCGGGGCAGAAAACAAAACAGGGTTCTTCAGCACGCTCAAGCTGTGGTACAAGTTGCCCCTGCCACTTCGCTCTCAATTATCAACAGACCCAAAGGTATGAAAGCGTTAATGGAGCCCATCGGCATGACTGGCAAACCTCAATGCCCTCCTCTGCTGACAACTATGCTCCATTCTTAAAAGAAGACCATGGCTGGCCCCTGGCCCCTGAGAGGCTTTATACCTCACCAAAGGATATCAAGTTGACTGTGTAACCTGACTGTTCATCATGTATTGAGCATCTATCATGAATTAAACCCACCACACTACCAAATTGGACATGCCTAACAACATTCCATTATACATTGAAAGTGCAGATATGAAACCAAGACCAAGCAGGTCTGGAAAGTTCAGGCAAACTGTACCAACAGCTGGCTCTGGTTCCCACGGCTCCTATTCCCACTACTTCACCACCTCTTCCTGAACCCACACCCATGGCCTTTGAGTGAGTTTATTATGTCCAGTTGTCAGAAAAAAGGTAAAATACAGACCTTGTCTATAGGTGAATCAGCATGATATGCTGGCACCAGCCAGAAGTGAATGCCTACCTCACTACATCACACTCAGGGATGGGCCTGAAAGGCAGTGATGAAGGAAATGATCCTGGTGGTCATCCACTTCCTGTGGAAGGAGAAACAGCCTGGGAGACAAATCTACAATGATTCAAAGCAACGGCTAATGATTTGGCTGCTTGCTCAGAGATTTGGAGAATTGGTGACAAGTCTGGGGTAGAGCTGCGTGGGTGGATCTTTCAGAGTGATTATAGAGCATGAAGATGTTTAAGGCCCATGCACGTGTCTGCCAGAGACATCCAAAGGTTGTCTCATCCAAAGGAGAGACAAGGAGGTTCTCCAAAATCAGGTGAAAAAGTGCCAATTCTCTGCATGTCAGTAAGCTTGCTCCACAGAGGCTACAGAACACAGTGTTCCTTCCCACAAGTCTTACCTGGCTACCACAGACCCTGGGTACCCAACTTGCTAAAAACAGAGGCCAACACTGAGCCCCCAGTATGGTGTCATTGCCTGGAATAACCAGTCAGTGCCGTAGAGGGATAGCATATGTCCTCACACAAAGAGATACACATTAAGGGCATGGATTTGCCTCCCCCTTGCTCAGCACTTTCGCTAGCACCCAGTTTTAGACATGCAGAGCACCTCATCCATTCTCTAATATTTTTTATCTTGAAAGGTATAAATATTGTAGCCCAAATATTTTTTAAAGAATTGCCTTTTGCCTCTATTTTTTAAGTTATTGCTACAAAGACAAAATGCTCTAAATGCATCATCTCCATTATTATTTTCAAGGCTTTGCCAAATGAGGTGCTTCAACATCAGACCTTCTGAATTCATTCCGTTCCAATACATAATACAAGTTTTTAATAAAGTAAAAGTTTCATCAAGAAATTCTTCCCATAATTTAATGTACTCCGAGGTGCAATTATAATAATTCAAAATTAAATTTTAAATTTAGTTTGTTCTAATATTGTTTAATTTGTTCTGCTTTTCCCTTGCTTTTTATAGAGATAATTTTTAATGCTTTCCTCTTCACAAGCTCTTTTCTCAATTATTAAAATTCACCAAAAGCTTCAAATCTGAAGTTTTTGACATTTCCTCCTTTGAATATACTAATTAAAAAAAAAACAACTGATTTTGAACAAAATACAACCAAAATTTATCAGAATCCTTTATAGAAGTTTCAATGCCATACATTGATTTACAAAGTCCTTCTTCAAAGGTGCATGCATACCTACCTAAGCTATGGCTGACAGCTGGCTGCGGAGAAAGCATGTTCTACCATCTAAAATATGTTTTTGTATTCATCACAAAAATTTTGTCACTCAGTTATAACAACTGTGATAATATGTAAATATTTGTTAATTTTGACAATTACAGTTTCTGTTTTGATTAGTAAAATATTGCAGCTTGGTTGGATGGAATTATAAATTATATGTGCATCACAATCATTTATAAGTACATTTATGCTCCTTAAGTTTTTTAACTTACTAAAAGCATTGTTTTTACAATACTTGACCCCACCAAATTTATATTTGTCATTATCATCATAAAAATAAAAATTTTATCTCTAATGTTAACCTTATATCTGAATTTATAATAACATTTACAATAATGTTCCCTTCAACAGAATGAACTTCTGAAAGCTTCATTTTGATGCTATAAAGCAGATAAAAAAAAAACACAAACATTATTGGAATTAAATGGGTTCTGTTTGAAGGCTCTCATGACATTAAAACAAATCAGCCTTCACTATCGACATTCTTCTGGTAATGGCATGAAGACATTAGTAAGTGTCTTTTCATATATAAGCAAAAGAATTTCAGATTGAAAATGAGCAAAATTAACCTGGAAAAACCATTTTTTGATCTAAATGGAAAGTCATCATTGCCAGAGTGATGTGTCAAGCACTTTCTGCCATTGCAGGTGTTAAATTGTCATCCTTAGGCATGGTCTTCTTAAAATAACTACTCATTTGTAAAGCAGATGCTGATGCTTCTTCATGAGGTTTGTATCTTCTGGTTTTCACATGGTCAGTAATATCACTATGCACTTCATGGTGGGTGGTGAATATGGACTAACATTTTAGGGCAAGTTATACATTCACCATCAACTTACTTAAGAAGAAGAATTTTATTACTTCACTTTCCATTAAACATTGACTGCCGTTTTTTAAGATTTTTGCTAGCAGGAATGTTCATCAAAAACAAATAAGTAGTTGTTGCCACAGAACCACAGGGTAAATAATAATATAAGAGCATTCAGCCTACTTCCTACATTCCCCCATGGCAGGACAGCTCAACCTCTTCTTCCCACATATATTTTAGTATGCCTATCCCATAATTTCCTATGTTTCCCAATGACCACACTGACTGACAGTCTGGTGGCTTCATGTGTCTTGCAAGCCATAGCACCGTACAGAAATGTCCAGTACACCAAGTGCCCGATGAGGGCAGCAACATTGAATAAATGTCCCCCCTCCATCTGCAGCTGGACAGAGTTAGATGTCCCTGGCCAATTGTATCTGAACAAACTTGGTTTATCAACAAACACCCTGTGTGCTGTCCTTGAAAGAGAGCTGCTAGTTAGATAGCATCAGGAAATGGTTGTTGCTAGTCATCTTTCAGATTAACCACTTGTTCAAGTGCAAATTGTGTTCACTGCATACACGCATCACAGACTTCCAGATGAGAGTATGGCAGAAGCTGGAACTACAAAGTCTTCAATAGATGTTGGCACATATTACAGGCATATCTTGTTTTATTGTGCTCCACTTTATTGAGCTTCACAGATATGAGTTTTTTTATAAATAAAAGTTTTGTGACAACCCTGCCTTGAAAGTCTATCAGCGCCATTTTTCCCACAGCATTTGCTCAGTTTATGTCTCTGTATCACATTTTGATAATTCTCATATTTCAAACTCTTTCATTATTATTACATTTGTTATGGTGATCTGTGATTACTGTGATCAAGATCAGTGATCGTCGATGTTACTACTGTAATTATTTTGGGGCACCATGACCTACAGCTATGTAAGATGGCAGACTTAATTGATTAATGTTGTATATGTTCTGACTGCTCCACCAACAAGCCATTCCTCCATCTCTCTCCATATGATCAGGCCTACTTACACCCTAGAACACAACTATGTTGATATTAGGCCAATAAATAACCCCACAATGGCCTCAAAGTGTTCAGGTGAGAGGAAGAGTCAATGGATGGGGCAAACTTCATTGTTATCTTATTTTAAGAAATTGCCACAGCCACCTGTGACACCCTGATGAGTCAGCAGATCAATATCAAGGCAAGACCCTCCTCTGGCACAAAGATTGTGACTCACTGAAAACTCAGATGATGGTTAACATTTCTTAGCAAGAAAGTATTTTTTAATTAAGGCACGTATATTTTTTTAAGACATAATGCTATTGCACACTTAATAGACTACAGTATAGTGTAAACATAACTTTCACATACACCAGGAAACTAAAATTTTCATTTGCCTCCCTTTTCTGTGATATTCACCTCAATGCTGTAGTCTGGAATGGAGCCTGCAGAATCTCTGAAGTATGCCTGTCTTGTTACTCAGTTCACTAATCTGTTACTGTTTTGACACCTAGTTGTTTGTGTCTTTCACTGACATTGATTCTTTTTTTAAAAGCAAAGAGGTGTTGAGGTAATAGGGGACAAAAGACCCAAATCCAGACTATGAATGCAACATTAGTGAATTCTAGGACATCTGCCAACAGACCAGCAGGCAGAACCAGCATTTTATCCCTATTAAAAGACCTGCTAATCTACAAAGTGATTGCTGTGAGCAGCCTCCGGAAGAAACCAGAAGTTGGTTCTCTACGTTTAAAGAGTATTTGGCTACCGGACACCCTGCCCACTCAATAGTTAGGAAAAGGCATAAAGAGAAAATGATTTGGAAGACCAGAAGAAAACATTTTTTAACTTGTCTAAAGTAAAAAATTAAATCACCCCTTTCTCTGATGTTATTTTCCAAGATAAGAAGACTTGTCTGAAGATGCTGTTGTGCCAAAAACCCAGTGCCAAGGATGAAAAGTTTTGTTACACATGTAAGAAAAATGTGTAGAAAGGTTAGCCTTCCAGAAATGTGGCTAAAAATACTCAGAATCATGGACTATTAGAACTGAGGCAGATTTTGGAAGTCCTCTCATTCCACCTGGGTGGCTCAGTCAGTTAAGTGTCCGACTTTAGCTGAGGTCATGATCTTGCAGTTCGTGAGTTCGAGCCCCGTGTTGGGCTCTGTGCTGACAGCTCAGAGCCTGGAGCCTGCTTCGGATTCTGTGTCTCACTCTCTTTCTGCCCCTCCCCTGCTCACACTCTGTCTCTGTCTCTGTCTCTCTCTCTCTCTCAAAAATGAATAAACTTTGGGAGGGAAAAAGCACATATTCAGATCACTCAGACAGCTTCACTTCACAGGTAGGAGAGGCAGATACCCCCTTAAACACTAATGGAAAATAAACATCCTTCAGAGCTTCTGAAGGAATAGAATATAAAGATAGGAATCAACATTTGGAACATAATGAAAACATGGAAGTTTCACCCTGAATATTTTCCAATATGAATACCACATAACTGAGAATTTTTAATACATATCGCAAATCATATAATTTTCAGTCAGTCCCTATCTTGATTTCTCCAGAATAAATCCGTGGACTCCAAATTACTGTCATCATTTCTAGTGTTTATTATTGCTTTTAAAATCCTAGACAGAGGTTTTATTCACTGTGGGCGTCCTCTACCAAGCCTGACAGCCAAAAGGGGGCTTGGGAAGAGGGGCAACGTAGATTTAACAGATTTCTTAAAAACATAGTCATTATATATAAGCTCTTTATTCCAAAAGGCACTTAAATTTTTGATGGATGGGTGTGCGGGTGCATGTGTGGAAGAGTGTGTGGAGGGGTGGGAGGGTGTGGGAGTTGTGGTTGTGGTGTATGGGGGTAGGGGTATGCATTCAAAAGTTGCTAAACAGCACTGTAGTGTCCTGCCTAAGAGTCCAGTGTCTGGAGCCAGAATGTCTGAATTTAAATCCCAGCTCCATCCCTTGCTAGCTGTGCGACCCTCGGCAAGGTCCTTAAGGCCTATTATGTGCTTCAGTTTCCTCGTCCATAATACAGGCGTAGTAAGAGACCTTAGCTCAACCAGTTGCTGTGAGGATTAGATGAGTTAATGTACATACAGCCTGCGGAACATTCTCTGGCATACAACAGACATGTAATTAAATGTTAACTGTTGCTATCCAGAGGTCACTCATCTGGCAACCACAGTTGTCTGGGACAACACCCAAGCAAGCCTTCTGCAAAACCTGGGCACTACAGCCTGGCCACTTAAGTCACAGACGGCTCTCAGCTGATTTTACACTAAGTCCTAACAAATCTATCTGCTCTCTTGTACAGGAAATGACAAGTCTTCCTCCTGATGCCAGCTGCCGGCCCTTGAAGCAGCTCCACAGTCACACGTGCAAACAATGTGCACCTACTGTCTCCATAGCATGGTGGGAAGGCCAGACAGCTACCTGTACCAGGAGCTCACCATCTGGTAGGGGACACAAGCCATACTCAAACACTTCGGTGGCAGCACAAGAGTTTTTGAGAATTGTGTGCAAGAGAAGCACCAGAATTGGGTGTGATCCAATTTAACCAGCCCTTTCTGGCGTGGGGGAGATCCAGGAGAACACAACAGACTGGGGAGCTCCAGCTGCCCACGCAGATAGGAGGGACCCTGCCCCCACCAAGATTCATTACCACCAGGCTGCCAAAAATGAAAACAATGACTTTTAAAGAAAGGCTTAAATACACAGATCTCTGTGCAAAACCCAAATAATTACATAAACCCACAGACCATAAAAGCCGGTATCACAGACAAGGCTACAGTGATTCACCACTGGGTTCCTTTATGGCTGCCTCCTTGAGGGGCTGTGCTAGGCCTCCCGCAGCCCTGGGATTTCTTCCCACTGCTGGGGCTTCGAGGCCCTGGCTCGGTGACTCACCAAGTCACTCTGCCCTGCCCTGGCTCTTCCAGAAGACCGCCGACGCCTGCCGTGGATGCACATTTTCTAAACTCTCGACTCCTTCCTTTAATAACTCTTAATGTCAATTTATCCAGCACAGTCTGTGCAGCAATTTATGACTGAGTAGGAGGCAGAGCAAAGTTGAGCAGCAGGATGAGTCAGCTTTCCCAAGACTCACTTCTATTAGCTCGGTCTGGATTGAAAGAGGGACTCTGGGAAGGCTTTCAAACTCACGTTGAAAGTGAGGACTTCCACCAAATGTCCTCACATGGTCCAGCCACTTTCTAGGGAGCATCATGTCTGGCAGCAGTACAGTTGGTGATGGTTATTTTCCCATTGAATGGTTGGTGAGAGCTACCCAGAACCAGCCTCCACAGGGAACCTCCAAGGCGTGGCCCTGCCATCCTCAAAATCTCGCCCTCCTTTCTAAGAGGCATCAGGCAACAGTCTTGCACTTGGAGCCAGAAAGACCATTTGTCAGTAGCCTGGGCCCAGAAACTAACCTGAGACTGAGCTTAAAAACTATGAGTGGGCATAATTGTCATGAAAAAGGCCCCAGACCCATGGCTCTGGTCGGTCAGCATTCATGCTCATGTATGTCCAGGAAGGCTCAGGACTTTCCAGTGTTGCCACTAAAGGGGAAACATTGCAGATACCGCTGGTCCCATGAAACTTGGTCCTAAGATCTCTGAAAACAGGACAGGAATGAAGGAAGCCCATGTGGGGTAGGGCAGGTGCTGTCATTTCAAAGGAATTTGGGGTGTAAAGAAGAGGAAGACTTGAGTACACCTTCAGAGAAAGCCCCTGTGTTCCTGGAAACCCACTGAAGGGCCATTTGGGCATGTAAACATGAAGCTGAGACCATAATTGGAGAAGAAAGAGGCTTTTGAGACACTGCTGTGCCTGAAACGCTCTGTGTGATCATAAAAAGTATTGTCTGCATGTAAAATACACTTTCCACTCTATGTATTTAGTTGCCTTTGGAGAGATTTTGTTTCATTTTACCTTTTAAAAATGGATGGAGGCATCTTTGTGCAGGAAAACTGCTGTTTGTTCTTGGGAGGATTGTGTATGTTTTTATTGGATCAGGGCTGTCGGGGAATTTGGGCACAAGGGTCAGAAGCTGGAGAAGATGCTTTCAAGAGAGAGAAGATGAAAACCCAGGTACCAGCAACACAGCTCCAGAGATCTGAAAGAGGCTCTGTGCTCTGTGTTTGGGGTTGACTGGTCCTGCGTCCTGGGAATGGCAGCTCTGAGAGCCTCCAAGAAGGTCCCTTGGGGAAGACATGGATATTCTCAGCAGGGACATCATCGTGATGGCTGGCCAAGAGTTGTGGAAGATTCCTGAGATGTATGCATTGACCAGGGAAGCTAGAGAACTGGGAGACAACGCCCTGGACAAAGACATTGGCATTCTCATCAGGAGCACATTGTCCAGGTCTGTGGACATTGACCTCAAGAGCCTGAGCAGGAGAAAAAGATTTGCTAAGCAAATTCTGGAATGCCGGCTTGGAGCACTCAGAAATCACTGGCACACTCTTTAAGGGATGTGGAGTTCCTGCTGGCAAGATGAAGGCTGAAGATTAACATATGTGCTCCCAGGCTGGTGAGACTTTCACCAACCCTCTTTTCTGTGATAAGACACAGCTTATTTAGAAAACCATTCTATTCCCAGTTCTACTACTAATACTGCACGGCTTTGGCTAAGCTGCCTTAGTTACTTGGGGTTTGTTTTCTTAGTTATACCCGGATGGTGTTTGCCCACTTGCCCTGGAGCCTAAAGATGACACGGACTGGATTGCCTTTAGTCAAGAAGGATCTGCTGATGAGTTGCCCCTGGAAACAGTCCAAATGGAGACACAGGAGCCCAAATGAGAGGTATAAGAGATCTGTGCGAAAGGAAAATAAAGGTAGAAAGAGTAACTGAAGCCATCTTAGCTTGAATTCTCCCAGAGGCAGACCCTGCCACAGGATTTGAGCAGAAGTAGTTTATGTAGAAGTTACAAGCAGCAACTGCAGAGAAGTAGGGAAGTGAGGCAGAGGTTGCTCATAAAGTGTGCATATTGAACCACCTGAAACGGGGGCAGCCAGTTTATCCCACACAAAAAGGCTAAGAAACTGCAAAATACATGTCTCAAAGCTGTCCCGCCCACCAGATGAGGGAGCGGGAGTAGTTATATACCAACTTCTGTCTGTCATTGCTGAGGGCAGCTTCCTGGATGGGGGCTGTTAATTCTCTAGGCCTTTGGTTTGCCAGGCAAGCAGGCAGCCTTCTGCATTTGAAAAAAATAAAATAAAACAATAAAAATCTCCTGGTGCCCAGCAGATACTGAGAGTTAAAAGTCATCCTGCAGGACACTACCAAAATGGTAGGGTCCCAGGGATGTGAGCAAGACTCTGACAGTCCGTTGTGCCACCTGGCCTTGCACCACCGAGATCCAGTGGTACTGCTCTTCAAGTTCACCCTGTCTGGTCAATGTTTCTTCAAGGTGGTGACTGGTCACAACTTCCTAAAGAAACAGCAGCTTCAACAGGAAGTGATAGCCCCTTCTGCTCCAGTTGGTTCTAAGGCTGCAGTTGATATTTAATCATCTCCATGTCTAGAATTCATTCTAGATTCTCCTCATCTTCAGGCAGCTCACTGGTCTAAGTTGCTCACCCAGCCAGTGTTGCCCGGTTAGGTTGTTTACCTAACAAGGTAACCCAGCTCTTTCTTTCTAGTATGTCTAAGTCCCTGGCCATCATGCTCTTGTCAGGCTATGGCTGCTTCAATTGCCCATTTATAATTATTTTTTGGTAATGAAAGCACCAAGAAACAACCCAGGGAATTCAAGACATACATTTCCTGCCTCTGTTATGGAGCAGAAACCATCCTCAAGATGAGCAGGTCACTACCCCTGTCAGTATGACAACTTCTTTCTTTGCCTACTGGTCTATTTACATCAGGAACCCGAAGTGAATAAGTAGCATCCATAACCTTAGATTTAGTAGAGCCCTTATTGCATCCACTGGCAGAACATCCCTCCCCTTGGACAAGGACCTCTAATCCAGCTGAGCCTAAAGTTACCGGGGCTGGAAGCACAAATTCCAAGTGGGTTGCTGAAAGTAATGGGCCATTCCTACTTCAACCTCTTGCTTCCCAGTCCCATCTAGTCTAAGTATGAGAAAAATATCACTGTCATTGGCTTAATGTTTTTATTCTGTCTTGAAGGACAGTGTATCAACCTCTCTGGTGCCATTTCCAAGCTAGCAACTGATCTTCACCTTTAAGAGACCATCCCAATGTTCTGTTAGGCCAGCCACTACTGAATGATATAAAGCACAATAGAACTGTGGATCTCAAGGTCATGTGCCCATTTTCACTTTCCTTCATTGGTCCGAAGTGATATAAAAAACCAGAAAGACTGAGGACCAGTGGTGCTGGCAGAAGCACTAAAGGCAAGAAAGGAAAACACATACCTGGAATATGTAATAATTCCAGTAGGGATGACTCAGTATTCCTTCCAGGATGGAAGAGTTCTAATGCAATGAACCCACAGTTGTTGGCTGGTTGGTCTCCTTATTAGGTGACTCCATATCAGCCTCAGCTGCCGACAGCTCTGACATTCAGCAGTGACAGTAGGTAGACCAGCCTTGTGATGATGTCCATGCCCTTGGACCTATGCACAGCCTCAGTTTCCACCTCCATGAATACAATGATCATGGCACCATAATGCAAGAAAGGAGGTGACCAAGGAAAGAGGCTGGCTTACTTCCACTGGATGAATCATCCTATGCACTCAGTTGTTCTGGGCTTCCTGTGTGGAAGATACTTCTTAAATTGGTCATTGAGTTGAACACAAAGATCCTCACACTCCCCTAGATGTATCCACACTTCTCTAGACCTCCTTGTCACTGAGCTTCCAATCTTTCTTATCCTAAGCCCCTGACCAAAAAGCTAAATCATTCTCCACTGCTCATTAATCCAAGTATGTCCTTACCTCAAACGACTTCACCCCCCCATATAAAGTTGAATGCCAGGTGTGCTCTAACCTCTGCTCACTGGGAAGATTTCCCCATTCCCCAACCACTGTCTTTCAGAGGCATCTGTGAGTGGAGCTGTAATATAACAGCATATCAAATGTAACCATGTATCTAACTGACCCATTTACGAACAAGACCCAAGATTTTTCTCTGTTGATCATCTAGTCATAGAGAAGCATCAATGAAGCCATAAGGGAGGCATTGGTACAAGAGAGATAGATGCACAAGAAGCTGGACGATTCATTCGGGTAACTTATTTGTGTTTTCCAGATGTACTCATATTCCATATGTAATATTCCCATGGTATGATGAATTGCTGGGCACCTGCCTGATTTGGCAAGTCCAAAAATACCCAGGACATAATGGAAATCTCCAATCCCTTGCTGTTCCATGTTAAATGCTCAGGCTCTACCAAGGCTCAGGAGCATACCAAGAGCTACTTCTCAAATGGTGAATAGCTCTCTGCTGCAGATGGCATGGTCTCACTTTAGAAGCCAAGGCTGTTCTTCAACTCTATCAGAGCTTTCCAGAAACACTGTAGAACGTCCTGGTCTACTATAGCAACACTATAAAGCATCATATATGTTTCCAGACAACTGGAGCTCACAGATTTTACCAGTATTCCGGGATCTTGGATTTTTTGAGGTTTATTTTCCATCTTAAGATGCACATGTGTCCGAACGGAGCATCCAAAGTATTTGCCATCTATACTTCCAGATATAAATCAACATAATATTGGCAAAATAATGGACAGATCTGATGTTCTGAAGAATGTTTAGATAATCAAGGCACCTTTGGACCATATTATAACAAAGAATGTAAGATAGAACACAGGTCTTAGGCATGGCCAGGAATGTACATTGCTATCTATTCCAAGTAAATGCAAACTGCTTCAGCATCTCCTTCTTGCTATGAATTGAAAAACATGCATTTTCCATACAAGTAGCTGCATACTACATACTACAGCGAGAAACTACACTGTTTTTTTTTTCAAGTAAAGATACAACATACACACAACAACCATAATTGGAGCTATCACTTGATTAAATGTACTGCAGTCCATTGTCAGAGAGTGATGAATTAAACAAAGAGATGATATATCCCTATATATCTCTAAGGATGGCACTAATTTCTGCCACGTCACCAGGATGAGATTTTGCTTCTGAGTTATTATCTGGGCTGGAGATGGGGAAATTGGGAAGGGATGGCAATGTCAGAGTTCTGCGCTTGGGCTCTCCTATCGGTTAGAGAACCACAGCTAAGAGAGAAAATCTGAAGGCTCTGTTTGCTAATTTAACCATTTAGGGAATTTGGGGACCAGAGAAATGACCACAGTTGGGCAGTGAACTCTAGACCAACTATGACATGGACTTGGACCAGGACTCCATTTATCACCAGATCTCCAAAAGCCTCGAATCTAACATCTAATATAATGACAGATTGGATCTCCTAGTGTTGTGAGTTATATTACCTAGAAAATGGAACCTGAGAAAGATACGTGGGTATAGAAAATTAGGGAGTGATTTTGGAAACAATACCCATGAGGGAATGAGGACACAGACTTGGACAGAGGAAAAAGTTAGACAGTAATTCAGTTGCAAGGGACCCCATCTGATGCTGTTGAAAGCTCTGAAGCTGGGATAGCCTTTCATAGATATCTCAAATTAGGGCCAGGTGGCCTAGCCTTTGACCCAGCACTTGGACCAGTCATTAAATGTGGGCTTTTCCCAAGGAGGGGCTTAGCTATCAGCCATCAGCAGCCAACATGCCTAGCAGCTATGAAGATGACCCCTTCTTCAGTCCTGAAGGAAGTTCTGCAACACACGCTACAGCATTCACTTTTGTCCAACCCTTGCACTGCTTGGATCCAGTTTATTTGTATAGTCAGTTTACCCCTTCCAGGAATATCTCCTTTAGGAGTCTGAATGTAATAGGACAAACTGTCACTCCAGCCGCTGCAGCTGATCTCGGGCCCCAGATATACTCATCCTCTCCTTCTTCTACCAACCATGCTACATTTCCCTCACTGTATACTAACATGTCTGCTCTTCTCATGATTTACCTGATAGAGTGAACCAGAACCTGTCTGAATCCCTGATCACCAAGACTTCTCAGGCAATGGCAGCTGCCTTTATTCACTTACTATTAAAATGGGGCAAGGTCTGCCAAGCCTATGGCCCTGCTTGGACCTGGTCTAGAGCCCTTTCTGCTCCAGACCCCACTCAAAGCTGGAAACTTTCCATGTCCTTCAGCAAATGGGCCTGAGCATTATCTCCAAGTATGGAATATGCTGTCTCCAAAAACCCAACAGGCCAATACAACATTGTGCTACATTTTTACTAGGGGAGGGAACAAGAAGAAATGTTTGCTTTCTTTCTCAACATGCCTCAGACCATGGGGCCTCTAAAGCTACATTGACAAGGTGGCCCTCCGATTGGGTTTATCTTTCACCATCTGGAGGGCATGTGTCCTACCAAGGCCTCCAACATACTTGCCACTTCTTGGTCATTAATTCAATTAACATAATGTCATCAGTATAGTAGACCAATATAATGTTTTACAGAATTTCCAGATGGTCTGGGGCCCCTTTGACTATAATACGGCAGAGGCCATGAATTAACATAAAAGCTAGAGAAAGACTAAATGTATACTGTTGTTTGTCCCACATGAACACAAACTGCTTCTAGCACTCTTTCTTAATAGGAATAGAAGACAACACACTTGCCAGATGAATGCCATATGCCATGAGCCAGAGGCCATATTAATCTACTCCAGTAATGATACCAGCAAGGCAGCTGCAATTAGATCTTCTCCTCAGCTGAATTGGTAGGAATCCACTCTTAGGATCCATGTAGTTTTATAGGAGGCAAACTAGTGAACTAAACGTCCATCTGAAAGTGACAACCATGCATGCATCCCATAAATCTTTAAGAGTGGCACTGATATGTACCATTTTCCCCAGGATATAATATGATTTTTGTTTTACTACCTTTGAGGCAAGGATGCAGATTCAGAGGTTTCCACTGCGCCCCCACCCCCACTGTATTAGCTCCTACCACATACTCCTAGGCTCAGATGTGGGAATTGTTCCAACTACCAAGTATGTCCAATTCAAATATGTATTCAAGAGTTGGAAAAATGACCACAAGGTAGTCCTTGGGCCTAGTGGAACTACTGTGAAATAAAGGCTGGCTAGGACTCCATTTAATATCTGGCCTCCATATGTCCCTGCTCTAACAATGTGGCCATGATGATGCTTCAGTTGCTAGATTACTGGATTACAATTACTGGGACCCTACATCCAACAGTCCTTGAAATGCCTGGTTATTCCCCTTGTCCCAGTGTATAGTTACCCAGGTAAATGGCCAGAAGTTCCTTTGGGGGAGGACTGGGAAACTCATTACCATAGGCATTTGCTGTAGTGTTGCAGGCCTGTTCCTCCTGAGGATCTGCCTCTCCTTTGTGAATGGGTTCTGGTCCTGAAAACTGGTTCAGATGAGGAAACAGGGCAAGGAATTATGACTTTTTATTAAGGCAGGTGCCTTCAGCCTCCTGATAATCTATACTGGATTTCTTTTATGTGCTTCAACTGAACAATACTCTTGCTGGCAGCCCACCTATCTTGCTCTAGGACACCATGTTCCATTAGTCATTTAATGGCTCTCTATACACCAGAATCCCAAGGCAGCTATTTCACTCTTTTTCTCATAAAGAACACTGCACCACCTGGAGTCTATCATTCAGGATTTTATGATCCCCATTGCTCTCAAGCATCCCAGGTTGTTAACGGAATCACCCAACAACCTGGCCCGTGGCTCTCACCAGTGTGCTCCTTACCTCTTTGGGTATCTGCTGGGCCTTCCTGTGGACTACAGTGGGCTGGTAGGCCTTCTACCCTTGCATAGTGTTCCAACTTTATCATGCCCACTACTCTTAAGTCTTTTGGTCTTAGAGAGTAGAAGTTCACTGTCTGCAGTGGCAATTCTAGAATTTCTATTTTACATTGTGTGGGCCATCACTTTTTTCAAGCTTCTAAGAGTAGCATATTAATACATTAAATCCTGTATCCTACCATATCAATAAATTCTCAGAAATAAGAACACTACCCATCAATAAATTCTTCATTTCCAAGTTTTGCTCTGCCACCCTTGATCCATTGCCTTCAGGATCTAGTCCCATATAGACTCCTTTGGCTCTGGCCAGTGAATGTTGGCTAAGACATTAGTCTTAGCTCCTTCCATTAATACCTTTCCTCCCTAAACATAACCAATAGTTGTGCAGCCAGGTTAGGATGCAACTGATTATTTGGAGAGGTAGGAATAGATCCTGAAAGAGGTAAATATTGTATTGTAAGACAGAGGCCTTTTAATTTTAAGTAAAATCTGGGGGTGGAATGATAGTCTTTAACAGAGAGGATTGGGATACTTCTATAAGATATTTAGGAATTGAAGAATCTGAAGTGCATCAACCCAATTGTCCTTATTCCAAGTTTGAGGGTCCCACTCATTCCTAACCTGGACCTTGACCCTGATGTGCCAGAACTGCCAGATTCTAAATTCAACTTTATGTAAAGTTCCAAAACCTCTATAACTAATGTCAAGGCTTGAACCACAGCTTTTTCTATCTTCCAGTCTCAGGAGATAAGAGTATCTCTATATGCTGTAAGAAAGCCCTCTTGCTTTACCACATCATGTTAAATTAGTGATTAGTTACCCTCAGCCTTTTATTGTCTTTTTTTAATTGACAACACCTAATAAAAGTTATCCAATTTCATTGGCCTTAGAGTCACTACTTCCCCAGGACCTCTCAAATGTCCACGATGTTGCTCCCACCAGTGCATTCCCTTCTATCAACATTCCAGTATCCTATCCCAATTCACAAGTGAAAGTTTCAACAATTCTCCTGAGACAGCCTGCCAAACCCTTTAACACCAGTGATGGGCCCCTTACTGCCAGCCACCGTGTAGGTAATCCAGCTCTAAAGTCCCACTTCTAGTTCTAATTGTCTTGGGTTGAGTTCTGAAATGACTCTGAGATGAGGATTTTTGTGCCGGAAGTTTAGTGGGGAATGTTGGAGGAACAACTGAAAGGGAAAGTCAGATTAGGCACTATGATGCAGTTGCAATAAAACCCTCAGCTCTGGTCCTTAAGAAATAACTTTAGAGGAGTCAAGGAGGCTAGGCCTTTGTACCCCACCCCAACCAGTCAGTGGATGTGGGATGCCCAGAAAGAGGTATAACTTTGGGTGAGATGCTTCCTTTACACTGAAGGCAAGTCCCAGAGAGCCATCAGCAGCTGACACTCCCGGCAGCTAGGGGAATGGGTGTCTTGACCCTGAGGGGGCATGTGGGTGGCAAACAGCATCCTCTACAGACCAGGATAAGTGATAAGAGTAAGCAAGTATGCAAGCCTAAAAGCCAACTGGATTAGAATTGACCATAAACAATGCTGATGGAAGAAGTCTTGAAAACTTATGTTTTGTAACCAGTTCAAAAAAAATATGAGGGCATATTATTCGTACCCAATCAGAAAAGTCTGCAACTGTTCAAAATTGTCTTCCTTGGATTACAAAACAGTGATGAAATAGACCTTCCAAATACTAGAGATCTGGGTTTCCAAATCTCACTCAATAGATTCGTGTCTTCATAAATATCACAAACCAATAATTACATAAATTGTATAGTATGTCAGAAGGAAATAAGTGCTATTAAAAAGAAAAAAAACAGAAAACACAGAACAGGATAAGGGCATTCAGGAGTTAGAGGAAAGGAGTACCGGACAGTTTGCTGAGCTAAGAATAAGGGCATGATAGACCTCATTATGAAAATGAGTTTGGAAAAAGGACTAGAGGTTAAGTCAGGGAGTGAGCAATGATGGTGTCTGAGGAAAGAATATTGCAGGCTGAGAGAGCAGCCAGTGCAAAGGCCCTATGGCAGGAGCGTGTCTTGTTGATTGAGAAGCAATAAGAATGCCAGTATGGCTGGAGGGGAGAGGGTAACAAGAAGAGTGGTAGGATAGAGGCTCAGAGGGGTTACTGGGGGGCAATGAGAGGTGGGGAGGTGGGGTTGGTAGTCTCCGGCAATGGACCTGAGGCAAGAGACTTGAGTAAAGGCATCCACTGCCTTCAACCAGACTCTATTAATAAATAAATTTGGGGAAGAATTTACCACTCTACTCACACCAATTTTACATGATGAGTGATCCGACAGCTTTCTAATACATTTCCCATTTGGATTAACGATCTCATGCCCTACTATAATATATTATTTTAAATTCAAAAGAAATCAAATATCATGACTAAAAGCAAATCAAAGCAATGAAATAAAACATGCCTTTGTTTCCAAACTACACGTGCCCCCTGGGTATTCTGATATGACCTCTCTTGGCCCCCATCCAATTTTCCTTCCCCAGAGCAATATTTTTCTTCCAGCATCTCCCCTTACAGACCACTTGTTGAATCTTAACGGGATCTAAACATGAAAACCCTATCCTCCATACTTTGTAGGCTATCCCTCAGACTGTCACTTAACCACAAATTGGGGCTACTCAGTAGTAATCTACTAAATGAGTTATGGATAGAAACTAAAAAATGGAATTCATAAACCAAAATTAACATGCAACTGCAATTTACTGGGGCCACTCATTCAATATTCTTCTAAGAAGTCTGGCAGCCACACAATGTTTGGCAACAAAAGTACATGAGTAAAGATTTGTAATTTCCACAATTTTCTGAAAGAATTCTCTGCTATTAGTGCATGGAAAGGGTTGTCTTCAGTTGGTTAGAGTTGTTACTATCATTTTTAAATTTTTTTTATTTTAGAGGGAAAGAGCATGTGAGTGGGGGAGAGGGGCAAAGCAAGAGAGACACAGAGAGAGAGACAGGGAGTGAAGAGAGAGAGAATCCTAAGCAGGCTCCATGCTCAGTGCAGAGTCTGATGCAGGACTGATGCCATGACCCTGGGATCATGACCTGAGCCAAAATCAACAGTCAGATGCCCAACTGACTGAGCCACCCAGGCGTCCCTGCTATTCTTGATTTATAATTATAAATTATAATTGGTCTGCTTCATCATTATCAATTTCCTTTGTCACGAATGGTTTGGTGTATTTGTAGAAAGAAAAAAAATGTCTATAATTTTACCAAAACGAGACTTAAAAGCATGTTTACAATGCAAATTAAATTGGGGCTACATCAAACTAAAAAACTTTCACACAGGGGCACCTAGGTGGCTCAGTCAGTTAAGCATTCAACTTCAGCTCAGGTCATGATCTCACAGTTTGTGAGTTTGAGCCCTGCGTCAGGCTCTGTGCTGACAGCTCGGAGCCTGGAGCCTGCTTTGGATTCTGTGTCTCCTTCTCTCTCTGGCCCTCCCCCACTTGTGCTCTGTCTCTCAAAACGAAATAAATGTAATAAATAAATAAATAAATAAATAAACTTTTGCACAGTGAGAGAAACTATCAGCAAAATGAAAAGGCTACCTGCTGAATGGGAGAACATTTTGCAAATGATATATCTGATAGGGGTTAATATCTAAAATATATGAAGAACTCCTACAACTTAACACCAAAAAATAAACAATACAATTAAAAGGTGGGTGGAGGATCTGAATAGACATTTTTCCAAAGAAGACAGACACACAGATGGCCAACAGACACATGAAAAGATGCTCTACATTACTAATCATCAGGGAAATACAAATCAAAGCCACAATGAGATACCACCTCCCTCCTATGAGAATGGCTACCATCAAAAAGAGTTAAAAAAAAAAAAAAAGACAAGAGTTGATAAGTGCTGAGAGGAAATTGGAGAAAAGGGAACCCTTGGGCACTATGGTGGAAATGCAATCTGGTGCACCTACTATGGAACACAATATGAAGGTTCTTCAAAAAATTAAAAATAGAACTACCATTTGATCCTGCAGTCCCACTTTTGGGTATATATCCAAAGGAAATGAAAACAAGATCTCAAAGAAATATCTACACATTTATGTTCATTGCAGCATTATTCACAACAGCCAAGACATGGAAACAACCATTAATCCTCAACAGTGAGTGGATAAGAAAGATTCTTGGAGCACCTGGGTGGCTCGGTTCATTAAGCATCCTACTTCGGCTCAGGTAATGATCTCAAAATTCGCAAGTTCCAGCCCTTCGATGGGCTCTGTGCTGACAGCTCAGAGCTTAGAGCCTGCTTCAGATTCTGAGTCTCCCTCTCTCTCTGCCCCTCCCCCACGAGTTATCTGTGTCTCAAAAATGAATAAACTTTAAAATAATTTTTAAAAGGAAGATTCTCTCTATATATGTAATATACACAATGCCCTGAGGTTCATACAAGTTGTCACAAATGGCAGAGTTTCCTTCTTTCTTACGGCTGAATAATATTCCAAAATATATACGGAGAGAGAGAGATATTATTCAGCCATGAGAAAGAAGGAAACCCTGCCATTTGTGACAACTTGAATGAACCAAAAGGCATTGTGCCAAGTGAAGCAAGTCAGACAGAGAAAGACAAATACTATATGATATCACCTATATGTAGAATCTAAAAAAGCCAAACCTAGGGAAAAACAGAGTATAATGGTGCTCGCCAGGGGCTAGAGGATGGAGGAAATGGGGTGATGTTGGTCAAAGGGTACAGACTTTCAGTTATAACATTAACAAGTTCTCAGGATCTAAAGTACAACATGGGGATTATAGCTAATAAAACTGTATTATATATTTGAAGTTGCTAAGAGAGTAGATTTTAAATGTTCTCACCACAAAAAGGAAATGGTAATTATGTAAAGTGATGGAGGTGTTAGCTAATGCTAGGGTGGTAATTCATCATTTTGTAATAATATGAGTGTATAAAATCAACATACTGTATGCCTTAAACTTATATAATGTTCCATGCCAGTTATATCCCAATAAAGCTGGAAAACAAAATATAGCAGAAAGAGCAAACACTTTTCTGCTTCACGCCCTGAGGTGCCAGAGGTGCCCTCCTAGAGGTCCTCAAGTTCGAAGGGAGGGCAGGAGGGCGTACGCCCAGGGCCAGCTGACTGTTTCAGAACTGTTTTTTAAAGAGCCATGGGGCAGAGGAGGATGGCATACGTTCAGCTTTCCAGTACTAGGATCCCTGGGGGTGGGGGGGGGGGCGCTTCTGGCATGAGTGAGATGAGAAACCACCCTCCCACTTGCTCTATTCCTATGAAAATGACATCCTGTCATGGGAAAAACAGGAGGAAGGTAACAAGTCATGGGTGTGGGCTCTTTCTATCAAAAGAAGCAAAAAAAAACTCAATGGACCCAACACCCTCTGTAAATAATTCCTTACAAAAATCCTAGCTTACACACCAGCTCCCACAGGGCCCTCTGCCCCACAGGATGTCCAAAAGACCCCTCTCCCAGGCTTGGCCCACACCATTCCAGCCTCCTGATCTAGGGGTAGGTTTCACTAAAGAAATCAAATGGAGCTCAGTTTCATTCCTCTCAGGCTGAGTCACCTGGACTATTGTGGGGCGGGGGTTGAAGAGGGCTATTTATAGGCTGATTAATAAATAATAACAATAATCCCACCATTTTGTAATTCTCAACAGTGACTTGCACTCAAATTTCCATCACAAATTATTTTCCTAGAGCTTTGGACAAAGAGCCATGTGAAACACAGAAACTGTTCCTTACCGCAGCTCCTGAAGGAGCCTTGATTGTTGGTGGAGGGAAGGTATATTAAAATGACACAGGGTTGGGGCATGGGGAGGCACGCTTGACTTTGACCACCGCTAGAGAGCCTGAGCCAGACGTCTTCACAGGCAGGCACAGGAGGAGGACGATGCTTGCACAGAAGGAGCCCGACCCAAGGGCAGCAAATGAAAGAGAATCTCATTTAGAATTTCCAAGGCCACTGACATCAACAAATAACTCTCAGCTGCCTCCCACTCTTTTCAAAAACCAATCTCGTTTTTCTTAAGCTTTGATGAAAAAGTTGTCTTCCTAGCGGTCCTACATGACTGATGGACAAGTCTCATCCTTTATACCTGGCTCTCCTCACACTATAGAGGGTCTGGCAGTTCAGACAGACTGTCTTGCATGGTCTCCTTTCCCCCTGGAGGAGCTGTCACTGACCATCCTAGGTTTGCTTCTAGAAAGTGCTCAAAGTAGTTGCTGAATTGAGCTCTAATAAGTTTCCCCATCTTCCTCTGAAATTACTAAAGATCATTCAATTCAAAGGCAAGCCTCAGGACTCCAAAGCTTTGCTACCTAGGGTGATCCTTGGACCTGCTGCAAAATGCCAGGCCCCATTCTTGAGATGAAGGCTTCGACATTTGAATCTAAAGGGAGGTTACAGTTCAGCCCATAACAAGCATTACCATGTCCAGCCATTGTGCTAAGCCTAGGTTACAACCATGAAGGGGACAAACTTAGTCCTCAAGCAGCTTATAACTCTTGAGATGAAGGCTTCGACATTTGAATCTGAAGAGAGGTTACAGTTCAACCCATAACAAGCATTACCATGTCCAGCCATTGTGCTAAGCCTGGGTTACAACCATGAAGGGGACAAAGTTAGTCCTCAAGCAGCTTATAACTCCTCACTGGCCATACTTCCACTCATGTTTTGGCCACTCAGACCATGGCCTCTTACTCACTGTTAGGTCCTGCAGGTCTGAGAGTCTGCGCTGCCTTCACTGGCCACTTGCCCAGCCCACCCTTTGGCTGAGGAGAGTGGGTACACCCTGTGTAGACGCCAGCCAAAAAGAAGACCCCTCCTGTAAAAACAAAAATTATCTATAGATGCTAAAATTTATGGCTAAAAGTCTGATGAGAAACAGTATATTTATAAAGTCTAAATGTATCTCCCCATAAGATATTTATTAATCACAAGCAGAAAAGAGTAACCTGGCAGTGGGAAACTTGGCAGATGCAACCTTAAACAAGTGACTAAGTTAACAGCAGTAAAAGGACATGTCAACAATGTGCACCTCACGATATGATTCATTAAGAAATGATACAGTATCGTCTCTGTAGTATTCTTGTCAAAAAATCATAACCTCAATCTAATCATGATAAAGATATGAAAATTTCAAATTGAAGAGCATTCTGAAAATGACTGGCCAGTATTCTTCCAAAGAGTCAAGGTCATGAAAGACAAAGGAAGGCTGAGAAATTGTCAAAAATAGAAGACAGGAGACTTCCAGGGAAGATGGAAAAGTAGGAGCACCCTAATCTCATCTCATCCCACAAATACAACTAGATAACATCCACATTAGTGTAAATAGCTCAGAAAACGACCTGAAGACTGGCAGAACAGACTCTCCACAGCTGAATGTAAAGAGGAGACCACATCAAGGAGGGTAGGAGGGGTGAAGCCATGGTTGGGAGCTAAATGGCCCCTCTGGACTATCCATGGGAGGGAATGACACGGCAGGTGTGGAGAGGAGAGAGGACTAGGCACTCTTGGCATGAGGAACCCACATGGGGAAAATGAATCCCAGTAACATTTGGGTTTGAAAGCCAGAGGGGTTTAACCTCATGAGTCTTACAAATCATCAGGACTTAACATCTGAATCTTTAAAAACCAGCAGGCTTAGCTCTGGGAGAGGTGGAGGGCAAGAGTAAACTGAGTCCCCAACCTTAAAGAGACAGCACAATAAACAATCCCTCTGAGATAAAGCATAGAAGCAGCAGCTTGAAAAACATCTAGGGTATTAGAGAGGGCGTTTTGTTTACTAATCTCAGAGCATATGCTGGAGGGGCAAGGATCATTGGGAGACTTCTCCAAGAACAAAGGAGCTGGTGGGTGCCATATCCCCCTCTCACCCCCAAGTCTAGACACACAGACACTGTGGGAACCAGCGCCAACACTCTCCACCTAACTTGCATATACCACAGCCCTGCCCCCAATGCACTTCTGCAGATCATCTCCCTCCAACCTGCCTAGCCTCGGCAGGAGTTTTCCCAGGCAGCTACAGGACCTTACTAGTACTAAGTGTCCTGTCCCTATATTCTCCTGTGCACCTGCCCCCTCCAGACCCCATCCAAAGCGGAGCTACAAACCTGATGGTATGTAAGAAGCCCTGAGAGAGGCCAGCACCACTCCTAAGTGACTCTCTAGGGAGCAGGGAATGTAACTACACACACTAGTAGGACTGCAGTTTCAGCAGTGGGCTAGGGGCAGATATTTGGTCTGACTGCAGGCCCTGCCCACCAACAAATGCTTCTCTGGGGACAACACAGGGAAAGTGTCCTGCAGTTTGGTGCTACTGCATTTCTGGCAAATGCCTGATCTGACTCAACTCAAGCCCAAAGTGGCCCCCGACTGGCCCACTAACAACACAGGGACAAAACCTTGCGTCAACAGGCAAAGAGAGCCATGCAGATGACTGGACTAAAGACAAAAGAGACTCAGCCACAATAGCAGAGCACATACAACACACACAGGAGACACCCCTGAAGCGCCAGGTTCTGGTGAAGGGACAGACACTGCACTGCAGAACACTACAGAAACTCTTCTTTGTAAAGCCACTACTTACGGAGCAGGAGACATAGCTGACTTTCCTAACATATAGAAACAGATGTAGAGAGTTAGACAAAACGAGGAGACAGGGGAATGTGTCCAAAATGAAAGAGTAGGACAAAATCACAGATAGAGAGCTAAATAAAATGGAGATAAGAATTTAAAGTAATGATAGATAATTTAAATTAATGGTCATAAAGATATTCACTGGCCTTTAGAAAAGACTGGGGGGACCTCAGTGGGACCCTCAACAAAGAGATTAAAAAACATAAAAAGTAACCAGTAAGAGATGAAGAACTCAATAACTGAAATTAAAGATATACTAGATGAAATAAATAGTAGACCAGAGGAAGCAGAAGAACAGATCAGTGACCTGGAGGACAGAGTAGAGAAAGCAATCAAGCTGAACATGAGAAAGAAAAGTTAAAAAAAAAAAAAAAAGACTCGGGGAACTCAGTGATACCATCAAGCATAATAACACTTACATTATAGGGATCCCAGAAATAGAAAAGACAGAAATATTATTTGAAGAAATAATAGCTGAAAACTTCCCCAAACTGGGGAAGGGAAGAGAAATTCAGGTCCAGGAGGCACAGAGAGTCCCTCAAAAAATCAACCCTAGGAAGTCCTAGTAATTAAAATGTAGTAATTAAAATGACAAAAAGCAGTGATAAAGAGAGATTTTAAAAGTAGAAAGAGAAAACAGTTACATACACAAGAAATCCCCATAAGGCTAGCAGCTGGTTTTTTAGCAGAGGCTTTGCAGACTAGAAGGGAGTGGCAAGGTATAGTCAAAGGACTGAAAGAAAACAACCAGCAGCCAACAATATTTTATCTAGCAGGGCTATCATTCAGAATAGAAGGAGAGATAAAGAGTTTCCCATACAAACAAAAGTTAAAGGAATCCATGACCATGAAGCCAGCCCTACAAGAAATGTTCAAGGGGACTATGAGTAAAAAGGAAAGACTATAAATAGGAGTAAGAAAAATAGGAAGCACAAAAGCAGTAAACTGAAAACCCAATGAAGGCATACACAAAATAAAAGTATACACAGTATGACACGATATACCTAAAATGTGGGGAAGAGAGATTATTAGAAGAGAGTGGGGTAAAATCCAGCTATAGCCTAATTCCATGACACACATCTAAAACATAATTCATTACAAGAACAAAAATGGAGAGATGGGAAATAGCTGTCAAGCAAATGTAAACTACAAAGAGAAAAGAATATATGGCCATATAAATATTAGAGGAAACCAAGTTAAAGGCAAAAACCTCATCGTTAATAACAAATATGTCATAATATAATGCTAAATGAGTTGGGGTATGGACGAATGGGATGAATTGGGTGGGTGAAATACGTGAAGGGGAATTAAGAGTACACTTATCATGATGAGGGCCTAGTAACAAAGTGTTGAATCATTATATTGTATACCCGAAATTAATTTAACACTGAATGTTAACTATACTGGAATTAAAATTTGAAAAAAAAAAGAAAACAGTTAATGCAATCCGGGATTGAATCTGGAACAGAAAAAGGATAGTGGAAAAATGGTAGAATTTCTTATAAGGTCTACTACAAATTTATTAATAGTATTGTATCAGTGTTAATTTCCTAGTTTCCATAATTATATTACAGATATGTAAAATCGTTAATATTAGGGGAATCTGAGTGAAGGGCATGTGGAAACTTGGTGCTATTATTTACGTTCTCTGTAAATCTAAAATTATTTTAAAATTAAAAAAGAACACTTGATAGAACTTGAGTTTATTAGGGTAGAATGTTGTAATAGACATCCCAAAGAATACAGCAGCTTAAAGAATAAAGCAGTCTTCTCTCTCATGGCAGTTCTGAGGTTTGGGACCACAACTGGCAAAAGAGCTGTCTTCCACACAGTCACCTAAGTTCCCTCCACTATACACACACCATCCTCTGAAGCTTTGTTCTCTTCAGAATGGGTAAAGCTGAATTCTCACTGGCACTTCACTGCTGGGTACACAGAGTTCTGTACATGTATGTTATATCCATCTTGCTAATTATGTTGTTAAAATATTGCATCACTTTTAAATCAGCTGTCTACTTGATAAACTACCAAGAGAAGTTTATATATTTATATATTTCACCATGGTTGTGGATTTCTCCTTGTAATCCTGTCAATTTTTGCTTTGTATATTTTGAGGCCATATTACTAAATGCTGGTGTAGATGGTATCTTTTCACACCATTTTTTGTACCCATTTAATAATTTTTGTATCTTCCCTCTGAATTGTTCCCTTAGCATTATACTGTGACATATTTGTTATTAACAATGAGGTTTTTGCCTTTAACTTGGTTTCATCTAATATTTATATGGCCATATATTCTTTTCTCTTTGTAGTTTGTATTTGCTTGACAGCCATTTTCCATCTCTTCATTTTTGCTCTGTGTAATTAGTTATGTTTTAGATGTGTGTCATGGAATTAGGCTATAGCTGGATTTTACCCCTCACTCTCCTAATAATCTATCCTTTTTAATTCATGTACAACAATTCAGATCACATATATTTGATTTATTTCTATCACCTTATTTTATATTTTCTATATACCCTGCTCTTTGATGGCTTATTTCTTCTTCTTTCCTGCCTTCTATTTGATTAACTATATTTTCCTTATATTATTTTTTTCTCTCTCTACCAATTTGAAACTTAAGCATTTTATTTACATTCTTTCAGTAGTAACTCTTAAATTTTTAGTACACACAGCTGACCTAACAAAGTTTAAAATAATCAACTTCTCTTCCTTTCTCTCCAAAATATGAACAACTTAAAACAGTTTAATTACTCTGTTCTCATCTTCCATGCTGATATTATTGTTTTGGTTTGGTTTTTTTAGCACCTGAATTGGTCATTATCATTCATCAATACTTGTTTAAATTTACCTGCATGTTACCAGGTTCTGTGCTCACAATTACTTCATGATTTTACTGTTTACTTTCGGACTGCACTGCCTTCTCTTTTTTTTATTTTTATTTTTTTAACATAATTTATTGTCAAGTTGACTAACATACAGGGTATACAGTACGCTCTTGGTTTTGGGGGAGATTCCTGTGATTCATTCCTTACATACAACTTAAATGCATTGCCTTTAAAGGACATCTTTCAGCATTTCATTCCCTAAAAGTAGTAAGTCCTCCAACTTTTGAACTTAAAAATGTCTCTATTTCATCCTCACTCTTAAAGGAGAATTTAATTAGAAAGAGAGTTCTAGGTTGATACTCTCAGATTTTGAAAATATCATTCCATTATCTTTTGGCTTATATTGTTGTTGTGAAGTCTATGAAAATTCTAATATTATTCATTTTTAAGTAATCTGTCTTTTTTCTCCGGTTTCTTTGAATCTTTTCTTGTCTTTGAAATCCTGAATCTCCAAAAAACATTCGTCCAGAAGTGGCATTATATCTTTTCCTTCAGGAATGATTGTGCTCCTTGAACCTGAGGATTCATATCTTTGTCAGTTCAAGGAACTTCAAAGTCATTAGCTCTTCTAATATTGCTTGTCCTTTTCCTCTATTTGTCTTGTGAAAATTCTAGATAGACATAGTTTGTATATTCTCATTCTATCCTCTATGTTTCTTAATATAATGTACATATTTTTCTCTTTATCTCTCACTGTGCTGCATCCTTGGACATCTCTTCAGATGTATCTTCCACTTGACTCTTTCTCTATTCAATGGTGTCTACTTTGCTGTTGAAACTACTAAGTTTTTCCAATGATGGTTTTTTCTAAAAGTTCTATGTGAGTCTTTCAAATCTGCTAATTATTTTCTCATATTGTCTTGTTGCTATGACTTTAAACCCTTCTTTGTATGCAATCACTTTATAGTTAATCACTTAAATATATTTATTTTATATTATCCTTAATATATTGTCATTCAGTTATTGAAAGTTCTAGGTGTCTAACCTGATTTTTGTTGTCTCTGCTACACACACTTTTATGTCCTGTGTGAGAGTACATATCCCCTTCAGAACACTTTTGCATTCATTCCTGTAAAGAGTCCTTGCTGTATCCCTAATCTGGAAACCATTTGTATGAAAAATGTTTGGTTTGGCTGCTGCTGGACCCTATGGGTAGTATAATAAACTTACTACCCAAATCTCAGATGAAGCACTGCCCTGCAATTATGAATTTGGAGGGGAAGGGAAGGGAGATCTCTTTTTTCCAACCAAAGACAAACAAGCTTTCTGTTATCTTTCTGTGCCAGTGCACAAATTTTCCTAGTCCCCTTTCACTGAGGGTATAGAGCCTCTTAAGCATGTGGACTGAAGGAGGGGTTTGGTTCAGTTCCAGTTCTGTCTTTTTTTATCAGCTTATGGTCACATGGCCTGTTGCCCTGTGGGCCTTAAACTGAAAGTTCCTGGACTACAGAGACTGACCACCTGTTCTATGCTCTCCTCTAACCCAAGGAATAAACAAAGGCTTACCATTCTGATGTTCAGTTCCTTCTGTTTCTAGAACCAGATAATTTCCTCTCATTTTCTCAAAGCTCCTCAGTCATTCAGAGGAATCTTTGGTAAATTTTGTCCAGAATTTCTAGGTATTTGCAGAAGGATTTGAGATTATCCTGTTTTACACATTTCTAGAAGCAGCATGGTCATTAAAACAAGCTTGTTCCCTGCCTGCCTCCATTTCCTCTGGTTCCTCAGTTCCCAGCTGTTGTAACAGTTTGACTTTTGCTCCCCCCTCTCTGGAGCATTCTGTTCTCCTAATACTGAACTGTACACACCAAACTAATCCCTCTACCTGAAATGCTCCTATACCCCTCTTGAACTGTTTACTTAACTCTTGGCTATCCATTAACCCACCGGGCCTGTTTTATCTTCTCTAAGAAGCCTTTCCTTTGAACCTCTATAATCCCACAGATTCTGGTGCTTCTTTCTTTCTTCTTCTTCTTTTTTTTAATGTTTTTTATTTATTTTTGAGAGAAAGAGAGACAGAATACAAGAGGGGAACATAGAATCCAAAGCAGGCTCCCAGTTCTGAGCTGTCAGCACAGAGCCTGACACAGGGCCCAAACTCATGAACCATGAGATCATGACCTGAGCTGAAGTCGGATGCTTAATCGACTGCCCCCCCCAGGCGCCCCGTTCCTGGTGCTTATTTGTGTCTCATTTACTACATTATAATAAACATATCTCTCCCTCCCCAGTTAAGATCCTTGAGGTCTGGGACTATGATTTTATTCATTGTATCCCTAGAACCTAGAATATAATCTGACATATAGCAGGTGTTTAATATATAGTTCACTGAATAAATGAACACAAACAAGTTTCATAATTACTGCCTTTAAAACGTTTAGCAGTCCTTCCAAAACCCAGAAAACTTCCAGTTTCCTGGAAAACATTTATGCAAGACCATCATTTGAGGAAGAAAAGGGAAGTAGGTAGAGCTCAGAACAATATATGCCGGTACATTGTGCTTCGTCCCCTCAAAGGGGGGCAGGCTGAGATAAGAAAGATGTGAAATCCAATTAAACCGAATGTTTGGATCCTTCCAGTGATTTGCCATAAAATGTAGTACAAAGGCTCAACCTGTCATACAAGGTCATCAAAGATCTAACACCTAGTTGGCCTTTCCAGTGTTACTTTCTGCTCTACAAACCTTCACTCATTTCCTTAAAATGACTATGAATCTTATTTTCCTATTATCACCCTTTGATCCAAAATCCTTATTCATACTATGTTCAAGGGATCAAAAAAAGATGAGTTTGTCTCAGGCACATTTTATTTTATTTTTTATTTTTTTACTACTGGCTTACTTCAGACCTTTTAGGTAGATATCAAAGGAAATAGAATATATGTAATTGTATTACTCTTGGCTGTAAGAAAGTGCTCTGCTCCTTTACCTCTGTTACAGTAAACTTTACATAAGAGTTGGCTCACCATCCATGAGCAGCCCTCCCACAGCTCAGCTCTGAGGGAGAGAAGAGCAGGGAGAGAAAAGAGGCTGATATTTTAGGTCTAGCACGACTCCAAATGGCAGTCATCTCTGCCTCTCCCCACCAGCCCCAAAGACAAGGGCACCGGTGAGCTCCCTGATTTGTGGTCCCCCGGAGGAACTCTGTTCCTGAGATGTCACTTTTCCCAGTGAAATCTGCTATCTTGTTGAAAGGGATTTCAATGAACTGATTACTTCAGAATAAGTATGTAATTATTTTTGTGGTCAACTGGGACAGCATCGCGTGGGAAATAAGAACAGATGTTGCCCAAAAAAGAACTCAGTTTGGCAGATGCAGAAACATGGTGGGGAGAGAACATCCTCTGGCTGCCTGGCTGAGTAATTGCAAACAGCTGCTCTGCTGCATACCGCTCAGACTAAGAAAATGTCTCAGCAGGAAGGCACATTGTGCTCCACCACCCCCACCTCCTCCTGGTATGGATGAGGAAACTGAGGCCAGAGAGAAAGTAGGGTCAGAAACCTCATCTGCTTCTTTCATCCCAAGATTTCTTTTTCTGGAAAATGCAGAAATTTCTCCCAAAATCGCTTTCTTTGGATTTTCCTATACAAAGAGTATAAGTCATAAGGAAGCATTGTCGAGTATTTTTAAGCTGTTGAGAAGCCACTGAACTCCACTGATGGACATCCCAGAGTGGTCTCGGTCCTCAGTGTGGTCTCTGTTCGCCACATAGCCATGTGGATGCAGAGCACTGAGCATCCCCTGGGCTCTCAAGCTCCTCAGCCTCCCTGGGAAAAGAAAGCCATCATTCAATGGATCGTACCCTGCCCCAGCTCTAATGGAAGAGCCTCAGTGCTGGGAACATTTATGAATTTCCTCCACATTCAGAAAATATTCTGAATATCTTTTCTACTCTCTATTTATAGTTCATGGCAGTCTTCAAATGCCAATAGTATCCTGAGTTTATTTCAGGCCTCTGGTAAATTCCAAAAGAGTTCTGTTCCTCTTGGCTTTCTCTGATTTCACCCTCTCAGAGGAGAGCAGGCTTGGGTGACCACCTCCTGCAAAAACTCGCCTTCCTCCCCCCTTCCTTCCTCCTGCTGCTGCTTCTCTTCCTCCATGAAGCCTTCCCGCTGGCCCCAGATACTGTTACTCTGGCCTTCCTCTGGTTTCCCAGAGCACTTTAGGAAACTCCCATGATAACACAGCATTCCATGTATTCCAAGAGTTGGTGTCCTCACTCTGCTCCTCAACCAGATTCTGAGATCAGGTGGAAAGGACTGAGTCACTGAACCCTTAAACCTCATGGAGCCTAGCACATCACCCAGATTCATCCAAGCTGCTCAATAATAAGTTCTGACCATGAGGATGTAGGTGAATGCATGAGTCACTGTCTTTCTCCTCCCCCTTCCTCCTGAGCTCCAGGCTGCCTCCCCCTCCCCACACTTTCCTCCTTTGACTCTGAAAACAGGAGTTTAATGAGCATGATGCTCCTATGAGGTAATCTAAGTCCTCATTCCTACTCACTCCCTGACCAACCTTGGCCGTGACCCTGATCCACAGGAGATTTTAGAAGTTATTTGCACAGACAGTTAATAATACTATATTATATGCTTGACATTTACTAAGAGAGTAGATCTTGTTGTTCTCCCACACACAAAAAAGGTAACTATGGGAGGTGATGGATGTGTTAGTTTGATTGTAGTAAACATTTCACAAGTATGTGTGTATCAAAACATCACAGTGTCCACCTTAAACGTATACAATTTTTATTTGTCAATTATAACTCAATAAAGCTGAGAAAAGGACTTTTTTGTACAGATGATGAGAAAAATAATTATCCCCATGCTCTTTTCTGTTCTGAATGTTTCTACATGTAAAGATACAGCTCTGGACCCTTCAGAAAGCTCTTTGAAATTCAAATCTAGGGCCTCTGGAAGGTTCATTAGAAAGCAGACTCTGGGGTGAATAGGTTCTCACTGCAGAGGAGAGCAACTGCTTTGCATAAGGGCTAATTCAAGGAAAACTAAATAGTTAGGGGCTGTATTCTCCTCCCTGGGAAGTGCTTATTTATAGGACTTAGATTTACCTGTTTTATTGATTAGAAGAATGTCTGGGAAGGAACATTGCTCCTGCTTTTCGGCTTCCTCTGACTACCAAATGTCACTATCTGGGCTGAGTTGAAGAGTGAGGCTATAGACTTAGCTTTTGGACTTTCCTGTCAGTTCTTCCTGAACCCCGAGAGCAGACAGCACAGTCCCAGTATTGGGGTGCACAGCCCTGCTGCAGACAGATCTCCGAGTCCTAGGCAGCCTCCATGGGCATCTGAAAACCCATCTTCCCTGTGCTCTCCATTCCACTGCTGCTTCCTCTTTAGATCCCAGCAGTTCGAGGCTCCGGGACTCTGCTCACAGCAAAATCCTGCAGTCATTCGGCAGTTTTAAAAGAGCATGATGAATGAGAAACCCATTGTTGAAGAGACGCTCACAGATGGGGAGAGAAGCTGGTACAGCCTTTGCAGCTGTGTCCCAGCTCTGCCAACGTCTGCCCCCTTCCTAGCAGTAGCCTGTCCTCTGCTGTCCTGAGGCACTGCTGAGCGAGTGAGACGAGGCGGTGAGGGCAGAGGGTGGGAGCCGGACAGGGGGAGGACACATGATAAATGCTCTGGTTTGGGTTTGCAAAAAAAGAGGCCACTCTTGGGGTGCTTAGTTTGACCATTAATTAGTTCTGGTGACAATCAAGTCATAAACATCACAAAAGACCAACTCAGTGTTCATCTCTCCTTCATGTTGCACACACTCACACATGCGCATGCGCGCATACACAAACTAGTCTCTTAACTGGAAGGAAATTATGACAAGGGAACTTTCTCTCTGTTCTTATTTGTATTTCCAGAAGCTTTTTTTATAAAAAGTAGGTATAAGAGGCACTGCTGAAAAGCAAATCATTTGTCAAGAGAGCCCTTGAAGTTAGGCAGTGATCACACTGTGCACACATCGCACACGGACACGCCCTGGGCTGCTGCCCCAGCACCACCAAAGAGCCCGCGAATTGAAAAAGGCTTTGTGGTGAAGGGAAGAGGCGGAGAGAAAAGGAAAAAGAAGGTTGCTCCCTCACAGGGAGGAACAGTATTGAAAGCCTCATCTGGCTATTGAGTTGGGACTGTGGGCCTCCGAGTTCTTTTTGCTTAGTGCCTGGTGTTCCTCTCCGAGTACTACTGGGCAGGGCTAAGTACCAGGCTGATTCTTGACCACCGCCCTCACCTAATGGTCACACCCTTATTTGCATGATAAAATGTAAGCTAAATACAATAATAAAATCTGCCATTCTCCTGCCCTGCTGGTTCCATTATCTTCGGATTGTCTAGGAGGCTTGGGCCTCTGCTCCTGCCTCTGGTTCTGTCCCCAGAGATCCCATTGAGCTCTAGTCTGCCCAGAGACAGCCAGAAGCATAGAAGAGAGCAGGGCTGACCTGGCCCCATCCTGGGATCAGAAGTTAACAGGTGTCTCCTGCTCCCCCAGAGACCTGCCTGTCAGGCCCGGGATATAAGTTTAATGCCCCTGCCTCTTTTCCCTTCGTTGTAATTCTTAGCCCTCATGGTCCTCTTCTGTGGTAAGTGCTCAATAAATATTTCAGTCAAGCTGTTGATACAGGAGCAGACCTCTTGCTCCATACATGGTCAGGTTCAAAAGATTCTTGAAAGAGAAAATAAATCAAGTCGTTCCTGCAGCTCGCCCTTCTTTAGCCATAAATGTAACTCATTAGTTCATGAGTCAGATCCAAGCAAAGGTGATGGTACTTGAATTTGGCTCTGAAATTTTCTCACAAACAAGGGGTATGGACACCGGCTGCCCACTCTGATGCCAGGATACATATACCCTCGAGACGTGAGCTTCCTGTCATTGGGTCAAAGTCACAGATGATTTGAATTACACTCAGCAAAAGGCTATGAGGAAATTGTGAATTGACAGTTCAGCAAAGAAATTACAGAAAGAGTCAGGTTGCCAGTAAAATCATATCCTGAGATCCCAAGTGACAAAGGAAAATGGGAGGAATCTGCAGGCGTGTTTGTCCACAAGCACATCTGATGGAAGTTTAGGAGGAAGGGAGGCGCCATAGATGATGAAGGTTAAGATGAGCAAAGAAAAGAGTATAGATATAGATAGATGATACTAACACAGAGAGACACAAGTGGCAGGGCCTGGAGGATTAGTCACATTTAAAATAAGAACAGGGGGCGCCTGCGTGGCTCAACTGGTTAAGCGTCGACTCTTGATTTTAGCTCAGGTCATGATCTCATGGTTTGTGGGTTCGAGCCCCACATCAGGCTCTGTGCTGATGGTGCAGAGCCTGCTTGGGATTCTCTCTCTCTCCTCCTCCCTCTCCAACCCTCCCCTGCTTGCTTTCTCTCTCTCAAAAATAAATAAACTTAAAAAAAAAATAAAATGAAATGAAAAATAAAATAAGAACAGGATATAGAGAAGCCTACAAAACATAGAAAAGGAAAATCAAGGGGATATTTTCACAGAATCCAAGATCATCCCTTTCTGAAAAAGCTAGGAGGAAAGTCATCTCCTCCAGGAAGCTTTCTGTTGATTTGTCTCTACGTGATCCTCCACTAGTAATTCACTCGTAAGAGATGGAGAATCCATTACGAAGGCTCCCAAGTCAAGCCAGATCTAACATTCTCCAATAAGCTTACGAGATAGGGAGTTAAGACAAATTCACAAATAACTTTTTGTAAGATTGGGAGCAACAGAGGCATGAGGGTGGTCCACACAAGAAACAAGGGTCCCAGAACTGCAGAGAGGGGAAAGGCCACTTGCCCTGGGAAATCAGACGTCCGTACATATCAGGCTAGTCTGCATTCGCTCAGTCTTGTAATATGCCCTTTCAGGGCTTGGGTTCCAGGGCATTCTGTGTGCCTCTGGTTTGTCTCCTTAGCTGGGTCAGGGGGCTGAGTGAAAGCAGGTCCCATGTTTGCAAGACCTTTCAGGCACTCCTTTGGGGCCCGGGTGGTCAGTTCTCTGAAACTGCCTGTTGGAAATGAAATTTTCTCTTGTGTGATTGAACTAGCAGAAACACGGGACATAGCAGATTGCTTGAGAATAACTGCAGTATTTGAAATATGTTTTCATGGTTTTCACAGCGTTTAGTTCTTAGCAGACAAAGGCCTTTATGGAAGGAATGATTTCTTTACCCTTGCAGGCTAAATGATGGTTTTGGTGAATCATTTCTTTGTTTCGGTTTTAGACTGCATCTCACAAAATCACCTCAGGGGCAAATCTCTCCAAATGAAACCATTAATAAGAACTGATAAAACCATGGCAGCTTTTCAAAACTATCCCTGGAGGTCAACCACATCACAAGCCGGAGCTCACACTCTGTTTGTAAATCTGCAACGGAAGTTCTTGGTGGCACATGACCCACCGCACCTCCCACCCTTCTCTGGCTGGCTCCCCGACTGCCGCTTTGAAGAGAACAGTCCCCGAAATAAACATAAGAAGGAGTAAACCCAGACAGAAGGAAAATAGGTATCTTGGGGCAAGTTTCTTTGGAGAAAAGGGTTTCTGCTGAGTTGAGACAAGTGTCCCTCAAGACCCCACAATGGATGCAGGAAGGAGGGAGCCATTTGCTCTCAGCCCCAGGCAGCGTTCAGTTGATGGCAGTGTGACTGTCCCCAGCAAAGCTAGCCTGAGCTGACCTCCCCCACCCCCATCACCTGTTCCTGCGTGGGGCCTGGATGGATGCTCCTAAGAATTGGCAGGTTGCCAGCAGTCCATTTATCAGCTCATTAGTAATTTTCTGGATTCTCAGTGTATCTACTTGATTCCAAACAGATCACAAAACTCACCCCTGATACTTCTTTACTCTTTCTCATATTTCATGAGGGGAGAGCACAAATTCGTCTGGACAGTCTGGGGACTGACTTTGAAGACCAAGGGTTAGTTTTCTTTTTTCTCCAAATACCCAGGCTCTGGTCCACTCAAACCAACCCCCTGGAGGTGAGCAGCCCCACCTGCTCACCTAGAGCCTCAGGTGACAAAGCGTGGTTTCTGGACCAGCAGCATCAGCAGGACCCAAAAATTCCTAAAAATGCACTCTTGGGTCCCACCTCAGACACGTAGAATCAGATCCTGTGTTTTAACAAGACCCATGTGCACCTGAGAAGTATGGCTCTAAACCAGGGATTTCATTCCTAAGAATTTATCCGGAGGAAATGAGATACACGCAGAGCTTGTAGGTATCTGTGTTCACAGCAGCATCGCTTGGAAAGACAAAAACTGAAAACAAACCAAATGCATCAAAGCAATATTTACTGAGTGCCTACTGTGTGACACTGAAGAAATAGAAGTGAGAGAACCAGGAACTCCCTAAAACTATGGTTTGTTTTGTCAGATGGGACATTACATAGCCATTGTACAAATACCCTTTCAAAAAAGAATAGCCTATGTTCAAGCCTTATTTCCTGCCTTCCAGTTTCACTCACTCATTGTGATTCCCTCCAGGCAAACAATTCGTGAAGTCTGCTAGACTGGGGACATTTCCCTTTGCTAAACAAATAAGCAAACACAGAAGGGTCTCGGCTGCTGGGGCACCTTGGAGCTGTGTGTGACAGGAATCAAAATCTACTTCCAGGACTGGGGCTTAACAAATGTGACTGTTTGCTTTCACTTTTTCTCCCAATGTGTCCATCCCCCTGGGTATCATCCACTCCCTCCTATGGCACGTGGCGTCATCAGTCTCATCTCCACTGTTCCCTGCAGATTTATGTCCCTGTATCCATTCTTTTTTCCTAAAAGGAAGACAGCTCAGATAAGCACATTTGGTTTAAGCGAACATAACTTTATTTGACTACAGCCCGGAGAAGGATAATAAACTCTAAAGAGGAGATCTTCCAGAGAATATAGCAATCTCACTTGCCAGCCCAGGGCCGGAGTTTATGGCTGCTCTCAATAGTTGCCCATAAATCATCACTTTACTTAGTATTATCCAAACATAGCAAAGTCACTCAAGAAACACTTCTTTTTTTTTTTTTTACCCTTTTTTCATGTTTATTTATTTATTTTGAGTGAGAGAGAGACAGAGAGAGAGAAAGAGGGTGTGCATGAACAGGGGAGCTGCAGAGAACAGGGGAGCGGCAGAGAGAGAGGGAGAGAAAATCCCAAACAGGATTCATGCTCCCAGCAGGGAGCCCAACACAGGGCTTGATTTCGTGAACCATGAAATCATGACCTGAGGCAAAATCAACAGTCCTAATGCCTAACCGACTGAGCCACCCAGGCGCCTCAAGCAACACTTCTTATAAAGGTAAATTGTCTGTGGCTGCCTTTAGAAAAAACACCTGACTATACTGTCCCCAGCCAGGGGAAGAGCCCCTTGTCTGCCTCAGAGCCCAGCTGGTTGGACCTTCAGTGCTTGGGACCATTTCTCCTCTCAGGAAACATGGTTCCTAGAAATCCAAGTCTGGCTGCTGAATTTCTTCTTGTTGAGTCCTTATCTAATCCTCTTCCTCGATTACTCAACCCTGTTTGGCCTGCCCCAGCACTCCCAGCTTCTTAATTCCCTCCCCAATCTCTTTGATTTTTATTCATGTCCTGCTCATTGATTATTTCAACAACGTAGTCCCATACTGTGTGGGAGGCGATGTCCTCAGATGAACCAAAGGACTCACTTCTCATGTGGGGGTTAAAGAGACATGGACAAAGTCAGACTACCTAGGTGACCCAGACATTACCAGTGTTGGGAAGTCACATTTATTTCATAATAGTTAAATAAAAATGGCCTTGATCCCCTTTCTTCCCCAAGCTTCTGTTTTTCCTAATACTCTTCCTTGGCTCTACATTTCAGCACCTGCTGAATTTTCTCCCTCCATCACTGCATCTGGTCTTGTTGCTTGCATGAGGTGGCTTTATCTGCATCTTGTGCCCCATCATGGATGCCACCCTGCTTATGTCACTCCCCAGAGTCCCTCTCCCTGGCTTGTTCTCTGTCTGGCAAAAAAACTTGACTCTCCCACTTTATCATGAAGAGTCCTTTCCCTGCCTATGTCTCTCTCCAGATCTTTCCTTATAAATCTGAAAACTCATTCAGTTGACTACAAACCAAGAGCCATCCAGGAGAGGACTCCAGATTTTGGCAGCACAAATTATAGTCTTTTAATAGGATCAGATTCTCAGGGACCTGCCTTCCCTAAAAGCTTCTCTAAGGTATTATGGTTGTATTGTATATGTATAACTATATTAAGAGAGAAGAAAAATTTCAAATCAATTACCTAAACTTCTACCTTAAAACACTGGGGGAAAAAAAAACCTAACTACATCAAAAGCAAACAGAAAGAAATAATAAAGATCAGAGCATAAATTAGCAAACTAGAGAATAGAAAAATAATAAACACATCAATGAAACCAAAGCCTGGTTCTTTGGAAAGATCAACAAATCTTTAGCCAGACTGACCAAGAAAAAATTGCTTGAGTCAGAAGTACAAGAAGGGATATACTACCAATCTTATAGAAATAAAACGGAATGTAAAAGAATACTAAGAACAACTGTGTTCCAATAAGTTAGATAATGTAGATGAAATGGACAAATTCTTAGAAAGACACAAACTACTGAAATGGACTCAAAAAGAAATGGAAATTCTGAATAGACCTTTAACAAGAGAAGAGGCTGAATTAGTAATCAATAAACTATCCACAACAGGACTAGATGGCATCACCACTGAATTCTACCAAAATTTAAAGAGTTAGTACCAATTCTTTACCACTCTTCCAAAAAACTGAAGGGGAGAGAACACTTCCCAACTCATGTATAACGTTAGTATTACCCTGATATGAAAACCAAGGACAGCACAAGAAAACTATATAAACTAGTATCTCTTACAAATGTGGACACAAAATCCTCAATTAAATATCAGTAAACCAAATCTAGCATCATATAAGTGTATTTATACAGTATTAACCAAGTGAGATTTGTCCTAGGAAGAAATATTGATTTAATATCTAAAAATCAACCATTATAATAAATCATATTAATAGAATAAAAAAGAAATGCTATATGATCATCTCAATAAATGCAGTAAAAGCATCTGACAAAATCCAACAGACTTTCATGACAAAAATACTCTACCAATTAAGAATAGGAAGAATTAGGAACTTCCTCAACCCAATTAAAAAGCATCTACAAAAACCCTACTACTAACATTGTGCTTAATGGTGAAAACTGGATGCCTTCCACCTAAGACCAAGAATAAGACGAAGACATCCAGTTTTGTCTCTCACCATTTCTATTCACCACTGGACGGGTGATTCTGGCCAAGACAATTAGACAAGAAAGAGAAATAAGAGGACTCAGATTGGAAAGGAAGAATAAAAGCACTTAATGAGTAGTTACTTGGGGCTGGGGGTGGGGATAGAAAGGTGACCGCTAAGAGGTACGGGTTTTTTTTGAAGTACAGTTTGCACATATCTGTGAATGAACTAAACGCAACTGTATTGTACACATAGAATGGGTGGATTGTATGGTATATGAATTATATCTCAATAATGCTATTCCAATATATATATATATATATATATATATATATATATATATATATATATAGAGAGAGAGAGAGAGGGAGAGAGAGAGGGAGAGAGAGACCAGCGAAGTAAGAGAACTAGAAGAGAGGATAAAAGTGGAAAAAACAGGGCAATCAACATTAACTCACTAGAGTCAAAGTCAAGAATAAAAGAAGTTCCTTGGACTTAGTGATCATCAGGACAATTGATGACCTGCTGTCAGAGAAAACCTGTCCTTCCATTTTGCCAAAGCCAGCTGCTCACCCTTTGCTCTCGATCACTTTCCTTTTTCTTTTCATCGATGTCATTCCAGAAATATCTCCTTTACCTCTTATATCTTGAGTCACATCATTTATACTTTTCATTCTTTTCTTCTTTCACTCAACAAACATTGTAGCACATACCATGTATCAGGCACCTCTCAGGTCTCCAAGACACCTCTGAAACTGGTTGTTGACAAGGACTATGTTATTATATGGCCATTGCTAGCTGCAAGGGAGGCTGGGAAGTATTTTCATTTTCCAACTTCAATGGTAGACAAAAGACAAAGGAGAAAAGAGCTCAAATTAATGTTGAATTAATCAACTTATATTTTCTTTCACATGTTTACAAATAAAACTTTAAATCAAATTTGAACACAGGTCTGACAGCAGAATTGTTTTCATGGATACTGGAGAGCCCAGGTACCCTCCATAGTGGTTCTCCACTATTTGCTTAATTGTTCAGGTCAAAAACTTTGTAGCCACATATGACTTCTTTCGTTTTAGTCACACCCTGCATCCAATTAATGAGCTGGCCCTATGAACCGAGATCTTCAAAATATATCTCTTTATCTTCACTGTTACCACCCTACTCCATGCACCCACCATCTCTCATCTGGCCTATATACAACAGCCTCTTTCCTAGGCTTCCTGCTTTCACTCTTGCCCCCCACTATCTATTCTTTAAGCATAGCCATATTGATCCTCTCAAGACAGATCTGATCATGCCAATCCCTTGTGGAACAGGCTCAAACAGCTTCTCACTGCACTCGAAATTAAGTAGTGAAGAAAGGGTGATCTTTCCAATAAATGGTGCTGGGTCAAATGGTTAGCCATATGTGTGAAATTGAAGCTTGATCCCGACCTCACATCATGCAAGGAAATGAAGTCCAGATGAACTGCAGACCTAAATGTGAAAGATTAAATAATAAAATTGCAAAACAAAAGCATAACAGAAGATCTTTGTTAGCATTGAAGAGGAAAAGATTTCTTAAGCAAAACATGAAAAAACACAAATAATAAAGGAGCTACATTAAAATTAAGAACTTCCCCCTGCAAAAGACACCAAAAAGAGGATAAAGATACAAACCACAGAGTGAGAGATGTTTGCAATATAAATATCCAACCAAGGATTTGTGTCCAGAATATATAGAGAACTACAAACATTTCAAAAAGACAATTAACAGAAAAAAAAAAATGGGTGAAAGATTTGAACAGGGACCTCTCAAAATAAGATATCCTAATGGCCCACAAACATCTGAAAATCAAAATGTGCCTAAGTTCATGAGTATCAGGAAAATCGAAATGAAAATTACAATGGCACACCACTGCATGCACAACAGAATGGCTAACACACACAAGCAAAAGGACCAGCTAACCCAAGCACCGGAAAGAGTATGAAGCAACTGGAACTCTCATAAAACGCTGATGGGGGTGAAACATGATGCAAACACCTTGGAAAATTGACACTATTTACTGAAGTTGAACATACATTTGTTACACGAGTTAGCAATTCGATCCCTAGATTTATATCAACACACACACATATACCAAAAGATACATAAATGCATGGTCATAAGAGCTGTATTTGAAATGCCAAAAGCTGAAAAGAACCCAAACGGATAGATTAATGAACTGTGGGATGTTCATACAATGGATTATTATACAGCAACAAGAATGAACAAACACAACACACAACAACACGGAAGAATCTCAAAAGCATAATGCTGAATGAATGAAACAAGACATAAAAGAGTACATACTGTGTGATTTCATTTGTATGAAGTTCAAAATCAGTCTGTGATTCTGCAAGCCAGATGGTGGTTCTCTTTGAGGAGGGAAGGGTGGTTAGGAGGCAGCACTACAATGGGGTGCTGGTGAAATTCTGTTTCTCAACCCTGGGTGCTGGTTACACAGGTATATTCGGTCTGTATACTCGGGATTTGTGTATTTTTCTGTGTGTTTGTTATGCTTCAGTTAAAGTTTTTCTTTTTTGGGGTGCCTGGGTGGCTTAGTCAGTTAAGTGTCTAACTTTGGCTCAGGTTATGATCTCATGGTTCGTGGATTCAAGCCCCGCATTAGGCTCTGTGCTGAGAGCTCGGATCCTGCTTCAGATTCTGTGTCTCCCTCTCTCTCTGCTCCTCCCCCGCACAGGCTCACTCACGTTCTCTCTCTCTCTCTCTCTCTCTCTCTCTCTCTCTCAAAAATAAACAAACATTAAAAAAAATTTTTTTTAAGTTTTTCTTTTTTTAAATCCCATATGCTAGGGGTGCCTGGGTGGCTTAGTCAGTTAGGTGTTCTTTTCTTGATTTCAGCTCAGGTCATGATCACATGGTTCGTGAGATTGAGCCCTGCGTCAGGCTCTGTGCTGGCAGCAGAGTCTGCTTGGGATTCTCTCTCCTCTCTCTCTGCCCCTCCCCTGCTTGTGCTCGCTCTCCGTCTCTCAAAATAAATAAACTTTTAAAATCCCATATGCTAAAAATAAATCAAACTGCAAAAATCAAAATAAAACAGCATAAAAATTTAAGTCCAAAGTGTCCTTTGAGCCTTGCTCGATCTGACCCAGCTCTTTGGCTTTCGAGATCTTCCGCAGTTCACTGTTGCTCACCAAGCCCAGCCACTGCCTTCTAGCTGTTGCTCAGACACATGAGACGAGCCACCTCCTGCAAGGTAACACATGCTCTGTCCCTGATTTTTTCAGAATTCTACCCAAATGCCACCTCTTCAGAGAGGTCTTTCATGATCACCCATCTAAAATAGTTAGACACACATAGACTCTGATTACCTGCTTTCTCTTTCTTCCTAAGGCCTATCAAGCGTCACCTGCTGCTGTATTATCTGTTTCCTGCCCCTGCTGTAACATGACCTCCATGAGGGAACACTGCATGGTATCACCAGTGCCCAGAATAGGGTTTTGTTGAATAAATCAACGAATGAAACTCAAGGGTGAGGTTGGTTTCTTACTTTGGTTCTTTGCATCTCCTGTGCCTGGCATAAAGCTTAGTCCATAATAGACGCTCAATAAATGTTTAATTGTTTTGGAGTTGAATTAAGAAATCACATTGCCAATCAACGTTTCTGTGGAAGACTACAAGGCCTTTTGCAAACAGTATTTGTATGCTGTGCCCTGAGAAACAATCTTAGGATTTGCAGTTAGGCTGCAGATTCCATTCGCATTTAAAGACACAATACCAACCATGAAAAGACAGATCAATGCAGTGACTCAATACGGCTGAAACCTAAGGGAGTAAGAAAGCGATGCTTTTATTTGGTGGAAAGTTTCCTGCAGAGATGAATCTTGAGTGACTGGGCATGAGAACACACTAAAATACCTATTTGCCAGATAACAAAGGCTCCCTCACCTTAGATTATATATTTACTCTCAGAGTCTTCAGGAGAAGTGATAGAAGAAAGCCAGTTTTTCTTGGGCGCTCCAGTGGCTCACCACCTTTCTGTATGTACTGTATTGCCAGGTGTGAATGAGACTTTGTGGAGCTTGAGGAAAGACGACAACAGTAGTGGCCAGCCGAACCCAACATTCGCAAGTTGTGTGGCTGTAAAGGCTGTGTTGAGATTGGAGCGTCCAGAGCACAAGCATAGGCTAGTAATGGCCAGCCCACCTGGAGCCCTCCAGAGGGCAGATGCTGGCGGTGGATCCCAGCTTCTCATGGCCCCCCAAGTCACCCAGCAGGCGGAGATAGCTCGTGCACACAGCAAAACCAGAGCAGACCTTGTCTCTGCCTCTTCTCCAGGGCAGTCTCAGGAACACACGGGGAAGGAGCCCCCTGCTCTGCCACTCCTTCCTCCTTCAGCAGCACCCTTCTTCTCCCTGGGTGTTCAGTGTTCCCCCACACCCACCGTTCTGAAACCTGCCCTATGGAAATGCTACCAGACTCATTCACCCTAAGGTGCACGTACTGATAATAGCTTAGAGGGCGTCTTCAACCAGAAGTATGTCAGTGCAGATTTCTTTGAACTCATCATTTACTCTCTGAAACTCTTCTATCTTATTTATCTACTTCTATTGTAGTCCTCTCCTTTCACTCCTCAGGCTCAAACCTTTGCTGTTTCTCACTGCTTTCACTTAGGGCATGGAAAATGCCTGGCTCATTTGAGCACATATTATGGAAAGCCCAGTGCCAGACATCCATCCTCCACAAGGTATCCTCTGCCCAGGATACAGAAGAAGCTCTGTAAGTGTTTGCTGGGGGATGTGGAAGGCCCTTGGGGCCATTCCCTACTTCCCAGTTTGAGAGACCACAGTGTCTTGGTCCTCCGAAAGCTGCGACAGGAAAAGTTGCTTACTGCTTCCCTCATTTCAGAACTCCCTGAAAGAGCTCCTCCTAGTTAAGCAGAGTTAAATCCATGTTTCCACCCTGGCATTGAAGGCAAACACCTCCCAGCCTCCCCACCGTAATTTGGGCTCATTATCTATCCTGCTTTCTCCCCAGGGATCAAAGAGGTAGGAGGCCTAGAGGTGGGAGAGGAGAGATGAAAAATTCAGAAACATTTCTATTTTCTTTGGATTTTTTTTTAAATTTGAAAAACTATGAAATATTTAGAATAAATAATAGGACATTTAAAGTATTCTTAAGTACCTCTATTTTCATGTCCTTTCATTGAGCCTTACATAGAAAAAATCTCACATAAAATTAATAGCAGATACTGTATCTGAATCAGAGTTTTGCCAAACCTTCCTTCCCAAATCGCCCATGAAAAAGCAACTGTTTGAGGATTCAAATGTATCTTTTGCTTACATATACCAAGGAAAATCAGAATAAGAATTTATTAGGAAAGAAAAATAATTTGATGAACAGTTTTCAGAAAGCCTCTAAATACCACGAGGAGGCACAAATAGATCTCTGTACAGATTTTAGGGAAGAAAGGGATAATTTCTGGATGGCAATAACCAGGGAAGCCTCCACGTACGCCTGAGTCTTTGAGCTGGACCGATTTCCACAGGCAGAGCTGGACAAGTTATCGAAGGCAGAAGACACGTCAGGAACAGAGACAGCCTGGCAGGAAAACACAGCGTGTGTTCGGGGCCACAGGCTGCTCACAGCACGTCCTTCAGGACAGAGCTGGTACGAAATGGGAGCAGATGAAGGGGAGACAGTTTTGCAAAGCCCGTAGACCTGCTATGACTGATGTCGCTGCAGACCTAAGTCATCACAGATTGCAAAGCACGCCACTGCTTTATGTCCCTGTGCTGCCAATTAGACTATGACAACTACTGACGGTAAGATGCATCCCGGATTTCAAAGATGCTAAAATATGCACCCCCCCCCAAAAAAAAAACAGGCCTTTAGAACTGATAAAATGTAGTCGTGAGTGAGGAGACTGAAGCAGAGCAATAGGACGAAGGAAGCACAAGGCGTAATCTCGAGGACCCAAGCTTGACTGGCCTCAGGACAAGAATTTACTCTGATGTTAAGGGATGAGTGACAGCTCTGAATGCCTAAGGCAGAGTGGCTGAGCAGCTTTTCCCCACCTTGGCAAGCCTGCCCCAGCCTAGCAGGCTTCTCACAAACAGCCCTGAAGAGGAAGGAGAGGAGGGCCTGCAGGAAGCATCTCCTGTCTTCCCCCAGGGCAGACAGCCCTGGCCCTGCTGATACACTGTGAGAAAGTGCGGGGTATTCAGCTCCCTTTTTCCACAGTCCACAGCTTATGGAAATTGAAGTGGGCAAAGGGATATCTTGTAATGATGTGCTTTCCAAGGGAACCAGGGGAGCTTTTTATTCATTTGCATCCTTACGATATAAAAAGAACTGGGGTACCTGGGTGGGTCAGTCGGTTAAGCCTCCGACTTCAGCTCAGGTTATGATCTCACAGTCTGTGAGTTCAAGCCCCGCCTTGGGCTCTGTGCTGACAGCCCAGAGCCTGGAGCCTGCTTCAGATTCTGTGTATGTCTCTCTCTCTCTCTCTCTGCCCTTCCTCTGCTCTCTGTCTCTCTGTCTCTCTGTCTCTCTCTCAAAAATAAACAAACATTAAAAGAATTAAGAAAAGAAAAAGAACCTTACAGTTCAGGCTTTGAAGCTCAGAGAAACCCATAGACTGAATCTTTGATAATCATCAGTAGACAGAAAGGGGGAGTTGTAAACTTTAATTTCCGATGAGAAACCATCCCTTCTGAGCCATCCCATCATTCCACACATGCGCGCGCACACACACATTCACATGGGGAGATGGTGAGACACTTGCTGGAGAAAAAATAGATATTATTTTTGATTCTGAGATATTGGCTGTCACAAGATTTTCAGACATAATCTAGGAAAGGTTGGCTTTCAATTTACTTTATGCAAGTTTCTGCTAGCTACACATTTGTCTACAGCGACATTAGAAGCAGCAACCAAGGGCTTACATGCAAATTTTATTAGTAGATAATTATGTTCCTTATAATTGGTTTCTAAGTCAGACCATTTCACACAATTATGGTGTTTTCTTTGCCTGTTCCATCAATTGGAAAGATAGCAAGAAAATTCTTTATTATCAAGAAGCTATATTCTTAACCTCTATTATGGAATGAATCAAATAAACTAAAATAAAAATATAGCTATTTTGCATATATAGAATACCCTTTGTTAAAATGCATCATAGATTCAAAAGAAAGAAGAAAAAGACTACAAAGACAGATGTTTTTAAATATATTAGGAGAGACAAAATACCAAAAGGGGAATTTGATGGTGGGGATAGATTTAAAAAGTCAACAATGAAGTCATGCTGTTTAAATGCCAAAATCATTTTTCACCCAAATGAAAAAAGAAAACTGGGTCATAATGAAGGCCACGAAATAACTGCTAACAAAATAGCTACATGAGCCCTGTGCTCAGAAGAATCTAAGTTTAGTCCTTCATTGAGTCAACAAACATTTCCTGAGCACTCTGTAGGTAGGAAGGACATAGTTCTGAGGAAAACAGAGTCTCAGCATTGCTGGAGCTTAGCGCTGACCGCTGGGGTCACCAGCATGCTCTCCCCCCCCCCCAACCGTCCCCCACACACAGTGAGGCTACAAGCTGGTGGGGAGCAGAGAATGCTGTAGGGCGGGTTCTCCGCAAGACTGGGTAAGGCGGTAGTTAAAGACACAAGACTCCACAAGGCCTGCCTCTACTAAGTAACCCTGGGCAACTAACTCTCTAACTCTGTGCCTGTTTTCCCATCTGTAAAATGGTGATAATACAAGCACACCTGAAACAGTGCTGGAATGAATGAATGGAATGAATGAATGAATGAATGGACAAATAGGTAGGAGTAAACTTTTGGAGATGATGGACATGTTCATGGCACTGATTATAGTAATTGTTTCATGGGTATATACTTATCTACAAACTCATCAAGTTGTATACATTAATTACATACAGCTTTTTGTATATTAATCATATCTCAATGAAGTGGTTAAAAAAAAAACAGTGCTGGGCATGGCATAAGCATTATTAGAAGTGTTAGCTATAATTATCATTCCTCCGGGGTAAAAATGCTGCCACAGAGCTTCCTAGGCACCCCTTGGCTATTTTTAACCCTCTCCAGCCCTCTGGGTCCACTTTCAATGACACCTAAACTTCATTGTAAAGCCCTAGCATTGATCCTACTATGGTAGGTGTGCAATGCATGTGATGCCTTTCCCCGTCACTCCCTCCTTCATATGCTGCCTCATCCTCACAGTACACCTAGGGGGCTCTGTCACCAGAGTCTCATAATTGCCAGGTCTTCATTTGGAGGAGGGGAACCATGTTCATGGGCAGAATTTTCTTAATTTATAATTTCCTCCAATATACTTTTCCTGTATTGCTGGTACTTCTCTACCGCTAATCCATACACTAGAGACTGGCATGAGATAGTGTCTGCTTTCAGCCCAAAATTTGGTCTTTAGCTCTTATAAATTAAACAAATGAAATGTCATCGTTTTCCAGACAGGTTTGAGAACCGCCTCCAGGTGTGGTAATGGGTATTAGTGGTGTGATTCCCATGAGTGTTCAGGGAGGCAAAGGGAAGGAAAAGAGGAGGACGAGCTAACACTGACTCTGGGACTATGAACAGGTACCCTGAGGGCTGCTGGAGGAAGTGAGGGAAATTGTAGCAAGCAACAGGGGGCAAGTATTTGGAGCGAGGTGGCCTCCCAGAGCAAGGTCCTTTTACCAGAGCATATCTGTACCTTGACCTGATGGGGAGGCAGAGGTCCAAGGGTCTGTGGCCAGAGATGGAGAGACCAAACAGACAGGCGGGACAAGGGAGGGACAGAGATGCTGGGCAGGGATGGGTGGGGCTACAGGGTCTCATACCAACTTCCAATGCCTTCCCATCTGGGGCAGCAGCCAGTGCTCAGAAAATGCCACACACGCCGAGCATCCCTAACTCATGTAGTGGCTGAGGGTGTGGGGCAGGGAGGCTGCTGCTTGAGCATGGGAGAGGATGGCCTGTTCTGTTCAGGACACCCTCTGGGTGCCTGGGAGACTCAGTCTCAGGTTCTCAGTGGCCTGCACCCACCATCCACGAGGAGCCTTTACTGAAGGATGAATTAGTGAAGAATGAAGGTAGCAACTTCGTGCCATTTTTCTCCCAAAATCCAACTTAGATTGTAGTTGAGCTTCTTCAAAGAGACAATTTGAAGTAGAGAGAGAATAAAGGAGCCCACGGGAAATGGACACAAGCCATGGATAGAAGGTGCACGTCAGAGTTCCCGCCCTTGGGGTACCATATGGACTTGGGCGAGATCTGGCCTTGGGTTGGGGCATCCACTTCGTTCCCCACCCTGGCAGAAGCACCCCCAGCCACCAACTGTCCATCACCCCTTTTGATCCCACACAGCTCCCTGCCGTCCATACCCCATGGCCGCCACACCGTGGGAACCTACACTCGACCTGGCACGGCCCTATTTACCAACCCCGTCCCACCTCCCACCTCATCCTGACCCATCATATGCCCACCTTTATTTGTTTCTCAGCTCCTGTTCTAGACAAGAATGATAGCCAGACTCTTATTTTTTAAAAATCCACACCAGGCTTTGTACACCCAGATGGGTCCTATCCATCACAGACCTTTCAAGATTATACCCTTGCTCCAGTGATGCTACATTGGCCTAAAGGAATGCAAGCTCTTCTCTGTGGATTTACCTTCCAACATTCATCATCCGTGAAAGAACACTTGTCTCGTTGTGCTGTATTAGACACACACTCACCCTGATTTAATGCAAAAAGCACCGCGCTTGAAATCAGATGGCTTTTTGTCTTCGATTCACTCCCTCTAGACTTTGTGAGTCCAGACTTAAACTCACAGGCTTCTGTGTCTTCATTTCAAAATGGGAATAGCAACACCTGTTCCAGTTCCTAGAATTTTGTGAGGATCAAATGAGGGACCACATAAGAAAGCATACTTAGCACCAAAAGCAGAAGAGTAGGCTTTGAAAATATTTTTCTCTCCTAAGAAAAGCTCCCAAGTTTACTCACTGGGTATCTTCCCAACTGTTCTCTCACCTTGGCTCTCCAGAGAAAACATCTATTCACTCATTCGAGAAAGATTTATGGCATCCCCACTATGAGCTGGGGACACAAGACAAATAGCATTAACTCTCTGTCTGCAAGGAGCCCACGGTAGAGAGGATTAAGCAGGTACAATTGTGAATGGATGGGTGAATAGCAGAGTAAGTGGATAAAAGTCCTAAGGAAGGCGCCGCCGTGTGCTAGGAAGTGACTCTGCGCAAACGTGTGGATGGGGCAGTGAGTCAGTGAAGATTTTTAAAAGCATACATATGATGGGAACTGAACTTATTTATTCTTTCAATAAATATGTATTGAGCCAGGACTGTGTGTCGGGACTGTGCAAGGCAGTGGACACATGGTAGAAAACAAGGCAGTGAGATTTTCGGCCTCACTGAGCATAAGGTAAACAGGTAAAGAAAAGGCTAAGAGAATTTTTGACTATGACAAGAGCTAAGGTGGAAATTAAAGAAAGATGTGACGGACAGGGGTGCAGGGTCACTTTAAACACGGTGGCCAAGAATCACCTCGCTCAGGGTTACATCTGAGCTGATATTTTTAGGATGTTAAGAGCCAGGCACGTGAGAGCTGAAGCCCTAGGTAGGGGAGAGCTCCAAGAAAAGAGAATGGCAGGTGATAAGGCCCTGAGGCAGAACAAGCTTGGTTGTTCCAGAACACGGACAAGTCTGACTGGAGCTTGTGGCAAGGGAAGAGAGGTAGAAATTAAGATCTGAGGGGGCAAGGAGGGCCAGGTTTCGCACAGCCTTAGAGCTATGGCAGGAGTTTGGATTTTATTCCAAGCGCAGTTGGAAGCTACTGAGGTATCAGGATGGGGATGGAAGTGACATAATCAGATTTGCATTTTTTAAATATTAGTTTCTATGGAAAGAATTGTGAGAGCAGCAAAACCTGTCAAAGACTATAATCCTGCTTGTTTTGACAGCATATAAACTACACCAGGAACAACACAGAGATAGGTGTGGCCCCTGTGCAACAGTGATAGGCAAATTCAGAAATCAGTTCTTACCTTTAAAGCAAAGGCCCAGGGGTACCTGGGTGGCTCAGTTGGTTAAGCGTCCTACTTCGGCTCAGGTAATGATCTCAAAATTCACGAGTTCGAGCCCTGCATTGGGCTCTATAATGACAGCTCAGAGCCTGGAGCCTGCTTCAGATTCCGTGTCTCCCTCTCTCTCTGCCTGTCCCCCCACCCCCGCCAGTGCTCGGTCTCTGTGTCTCAAAAATAAATAAACATTAAAAAAAAAAAAAAAAAAAGGACTAGACACAAAATGACCATCCTGATTTGGTCCTGAAATTACCCTTTCTCTCTACAGGAAGCACCTTCCATCATGCATTTGCTGGCGGCGAGAGGAACGGCGGTACTGCGTCCACTGTGCAGCGGCTCCTCCCGCTCGCCAGTTTCGCGGTGCGGGTGAACCTGCATCCTGATGGGATGGGCCTGTGAAGAGCTGCAATCCACCGCCCTTGAACCGCACGGCGCTGCTGTACATCAGGTACCTATGTCGGTCACAAGGACCTCTCAGCCTGGACTACATGGAGCAGGCAAGCACACGCTCCGTGATTAACCCAGGTTTTGGGGGCGCCTGGGCGGCTCAGTTGGTTAAGCGCCCAACTTCAGCTCAGGTCCTGATCTCGCAATTCGTGAGCGGGTCATGATCTCGCGAGTCGTAGTTTCAACCTCACTTCGGGCTCTGTGCAGAGCCTGCCTCGAATTCTCTGCCTCCCTCTCTCTCTGCCCCTCCTCTGCTCGCATTCTTTTTCTCTCTCTCTCTTTCTCTCTCTCTCAAAAATAAACATTAAAACAATAAAAAAAGAAAAGCCAGTATTTTTGTTTTTCTTTTTTCTTTTTCTTTCCCTTCCCATCTCTTCTTTTCCTCTTCCCTTACTTCACCTTACTTCCCCTCCCTTCCTTTCTCCTCCCCTCCCAAAATTTACCCTGTCCTCCCCTGTCCTGTCCTGTCCTCTTCCCTCCCCTCCCTTCTTCTTTCCTTCCAACCTTCCCTTCTTCCTTTTCCTTCATGCATTCATTTACTCAAATGTATTAATTATGGAGTATCCTCAGAGCCCCCAGTTTTGGTGCCTATGCTGTGAGGAACAGGAAAGACTGAAGGCATGTTCCCTGCCCACTGAAGTACATGAGGGAAGAGGACACGAGACCCCAAACCAGATTCAAGCAACGCACTACCACCTGACAGATATGGTACAACCTGCATAGATTAAGATGATCTGAAAACCTTCTTGGCAAAGTTGAGTGTTCACCCAGTCTCAGAGGAGGTGGCAGACGTGAATTAGAGGATGCAGGTGAGAGACCACTGGAATCTGGATGTATACACTGGGGGAGGGAAGAAATAGGGCAGGGGGGAGTGGGCTGGGTTCTAAGGCGAGGCTGGAGAGAATGCAGGGGAAGAGACAGAAGAAGGAGCCCATATGTACCAGGTGCTAGGAAAACCTCATCTCATTTAACCTTCCCAGGAATCTTCTAGAAGAAACTGTATAATCTCTAATACACAGATGAGAAAACTAAAGTACATGGAGGTTAAGTACAGTTGGTCCTCATTCTTTATGGATTCCATATTGAGGAATTCACCTACTCGCTAAAATTTACTTGTACCTCAACATCAAAACTCATGGTACTTTGCAGGGTCGTTTGTGGACATGGGCAGAGCAATGAGAACTTTGAGCTGCCTGCACCCTCGTTCTGGCTGAGGTCCAACAAGGCAAGGCTCTGCCATATTACTTCAGCATTCACAGGGCAAGTGTCCTTCCTGCAGTCTATGTAGTGCCATGTTTTTTTCCACTTCTATGCTTTTTATTGGTGATTTCACTGTTTAAAAAGGCTCCCAAACGTAGCACTGAGGTGTTGTCTAGTGTTCCTATGTTCCTACAGAAGCCTAAACTCTGCTTCATGGAGAAAACGTGTGTTAGATGAGCTCTGTTCAGGCCTGGTTTATAGTGCTGTTTTCCAGGACTGCAATGTCAACGAATCAACAATAGATATTAAGTGTGTTTCAACAGAGACACACATAAAACAAGGGCATGTATTGATCAGTTGACGAAAATGTTCACCTAACCCTGCATTTCAGTCATTAATTCAGTGCTCGTGGTGTCTTCATAAAACAGAACTACTGTGAAAAATGAAAATCTCCCAGAATGTGCTCACGAGCACAGAGCTAGAAGAGAACCTGTTCTCTCTGATCTCAGGGCCAGTGCCCTTTACCTCTGCTCTGGAGGAGCTCCTTGCACTTCAGCCCAGAGTGAATATGTTACCGTCCGTGTAGACATATGCCAGAGAACCATTTTCTAATAAGGGCTATTTTCAAACTACTGGCCCCTAAAGTTGTTACTCCTATTTAAAATCAAATAGGGGCTCCTGGGTGGCTCAGTCAGTTAGGCCTCTGACTTCAGCTCAGGTCATGATCTCACAGGTTCGTGAGTTCAAGCCCCATGTGGGGCTCTGTGCTGACAACTCAGAGCCGGGAGCCTGTTTTAGATTTAGTGCCTCCCTTTGTCTCTGCCTCTCCCTGGCTCGTGCTCTGTCTCTCAAAAATAAATAAACGTTAAAAAAATTAAAAAATTAAAATAAAAGAGTAAAAAACTGCTATGTAGGCAGGAGCTAGTTTTTTTTTCCTCTGCCCTTTCACACCATTCAGCCCAACTTGTTCATAATCCGCAGGTCTCTGACGTGCCATCTCTGGGGCGCAGAGATGGTTCACTCTGCCTCACACATAACACTGGCACGCAGCACCAGATAGTCCCTTTGCAAACATAGTGACATCGCAGTTGAGTAGAGGTGGCAGTGACATGTTTGTAGGCGTGGTGTCGGGCCATCTGGTGTGGCCCTAATCCTTTGGATTGTAGGATCGAGAGTTTCACACGGGACCAGGAGACCAAAATAGTCAAGCCCCACAAATTCACAGGGGGTCGTCAGTCCACAAGAAATAGCTCTACTAGCACTTGGGGCAGAACACGAGAGTGGAATTCCAGAGAAAGGCAATCTTTAATGCATCCTTCATTCATGGACCAGCCCAAACTATTCTGGGTACTTCATTTATTTTCCTTTCTTATTTTTTCTTCAGCAGAAAACACAGCTTTGCAATGCAATCCTCAGTGGTGCAAAAGCCTGTGTGCTATTGAGCACTGATATATATGGAAAAATCTCCAGCATGACAAGAATATGAATTCATGTGCACCCTAAGATGCAATTTCATGCTTTTATAAGTTTAATGTTTTTACAATTAGGTCGAAGTTTTGCTGTAATTCTTTTCTCAGAAGGGGCATTATAATATGCAATCTAGGAGACCGTTTTTCTCCCTTTAGCCATTATAAGCTCATTTAACTACATTAAGGTCCTGCTGGGAATGTATCTAGAAGTATAAAAGAAAATCAAGACCGGCAGCCAAAAATGTTGTCTGCTCTGGAGGCTGAAGTTACCGTTAAATACATTGCCACCTCCCTCAGTGTGCACACACATTCACACAAACACACATTGCAAAGAACTTTTATTTAATAACTTGATTGAATAATAAATTCAAAATTTTCAATAAATGGAAAGGTGAATTAAAACGAAGGTGGATATGTGTTCCTGAAAAGTTTGTGAGTACTGATTTCATTATGATTAATATTTAATTTAAATCTGCATTAGAAAAATATGTTTAATTTAATATCTCATCCTTAATTTAGCGGATTATATCTACTCATACACTGGAATGAAGCATTCCTAACGTGGCATCTTGTTGCAAATGAACTGTCAAAATTCAAAAGAAAAAAAGAAAAAATCCTCTGAGAGATCTTGACGTGTGTAAGATATAAATTAAAAGCTACTACATTCGGTGCCTGGGTTGGTTAAGCAGCAGACTTCAGCTCAGGTCATGATCTCATGGTTCATGGGTTTGAGCCCCACATTGGGCTCTGTGCTGACAGCTCAGAGCCTGGAGCCTGCTTCAGATTCTGTGTCTCCCTCTCTCTCTGCCCCTCCCCCTCTCACAGTCTCTCTCTGGCTGTCAAAAAAAATGAATAAAAACATTAAAAAAATTTTTTAATTAAAAAAAGCTACTATGTCAAAACGATTTTAAAATAACACTTTTTTGGATTATATGGACATGTATTGATTGGCCTTGTCTACAAAACAATAACAAAGTTCAAATAATATGGAAAGTAACATTACTAAGTTCCTTATTTTTTATGACCAAATTTCTCATTTTATAATTTTTTAAAAAAATTTAACCAAACAAAGCTGCCTAGGGCTTACATGGTCACTTCATGTACTAGTAGGAAGAGCAATTCTTCTGTATTTATGTATAGCAAACCCTTTCTCATTTAGAGAAATGATGTTTCCTACAGAAAGATACATTAAAGACTATTAAGTCTAATCAACCATTTCTTACATAAGGAAACCAAGGCTGAGAAAGTCTAGTAACTTTTTCAGTATCTCAAGCTAACACTAGAACCTAGATCTCGCTCACCCAAAATATCCTCTTGTTCCCAATAAACATAGTTGCACTTACCCTGCCAACAATTCATCTTGTCAATATTATTTTGAATTTGAATTTTATATTCTAATTCTTTTTTTTAATGTTTGTTTATTTTTGAGAGAGAGAGCACACAAGCTGGGGAGGGGCAGAGAGAGAGGAAGACAGAGGATCCAAAGCAGACTCCATGCTGTCAGTGCAGAGTCTGATGTGGGGCTTGATCTCATGAACCATGAGATCATGACCTGAGCTGGTCGGACACTTATCCAACTGAGCCACCCAGGCTCAGTTTCTATATTCTAAGATGATATTCTAATATTCTGCTTCCAATCCACTGGGAACTGACTTGTTTTCTTCCAGATTCTTTCTTTCTTTCTTTCTTTCTTTCTTTCTTTCTTTCTTTCTTTCTTTCTTTCTTTTCTTTCTTTCTTTCTTTTTTTTTCTTTTTTTGGTTTATTAGTGGAGCAAAGAATAAACCCTGTCAAATAACCACTCAAAAAAGTTAAACCTAACAAAATGTATAACTATAATGAAATGTATATCTCCTTACTATTCTCTCATAGTGCCAGGGTCATCAAAACAGATTGTAGAAAATTCAAAAAGTTTCAATATTAGAAATATTCACAGAAAATTATGCTTATTAACATCAGAGTTCTTACCTCACATGTATTATTTATGATCAGAGGATTAGTTCTCTAGATCCACAGAGATTAGACAGCAATCAGTATTCATATAATGTAGACAAAACCTAATCGTATTCTAAGTAGCCCAACAGAGCTTATGTAATTAACAAAGCTGTAGCCTTGTGCTAAAACCTAAGGATGTCTACAGACTTCCAGTGTAAAAATCTGACCTTACAAAACGCAAGGTTTATACACCCTGTGGTAACTGTCTGAATGGTGAGGTTGCCATTTCAATGCTTTAACGAGTTGACCTGGCACTCTCATTTCCAGTCTAAGAAAAATTAACCAAAAAGCCATGTTGCCTGTTGAAGACCATAGTGAATCTTTACATTATAGGATAACCCAATAGCAACAATCTCTAAGAAAGGTTTTAAAAGCTGGATATTTAGACTTTCACTTGACATAAGCGACTATTGTTAGGGCTTGACGACCATTAGCTATGCAGCGGTTTGCATTGTTGAAGGAGATTGGATTGGCGTAATTTGAAGGGAAGGATACACTTAAGCTTTTGCCGTAAGAATCACTTAATATGTGCTCGTATCTCTTGAGTTGCAGCATCATATTATATTCTCTTTATGTGTAAATATATTTAGGAGGAAATAAAATGCCACTTCTCAATTTCCAAATAAGCCTACTCGGTTTTTAATTAAATTTCTCAGAGCAGTTTGTCAACCTTGGCATTTACACATAAAACATTGATAATTATGTAAAGATTCTAAAGAGATTTGTTTAGAAGGTTTGGAGTTAAGAAGCACAATGCCAGAGAAAGGGCACAATTAAAACACTAACGTTGTCTTATTCATATCACGGCTCTGGAAACTAAAGAGCATACGCACAGAAGTGAATCATGCTCCACAGACTGAGGGGGACTGAGGGAGCCATGGGGAACAGAGGTCATGTTCAAACCAAGGCCATGGCCAGTGCAAACATTTGCACTTTTCCTGGGAAACTTTACCCTTTACTTCTGGGGAACTATTTAGGGGCCCCTATAAGAGCAAAAAATAATAACTAGGGATCTGTACTTAGAGCTGTAGCACAATATTGCTCTCAGGATCAAGGGAGATGGGAAGGGAGGGAAGCAGAGACAATGAGAGACAAAGAGGTAGGGAGACAGAGAGATATGACTAATGCTGATACTATGTTCCAATAAACAACCAAAGAAAGCGTTTAATAAATCCCATTATCTTTTGTTTGTTTTTGTTTTAGAGAGTGCACACAATCTCCTGAGCTTGGGAGGGGCAGAGTGAGAGGGAATCTGAAGCAGGCTCCACACCTAGCAAGGAGCCCAATGTGGGGCTCGATCTCACCAACTCGAGATCATGACCTGAGCTGAAATCAAGAGTTGGACACATAACCAACCGAGCCACCCAGGTGCTCTGTAAATCCCATTCTCTTAAATAGAAATATCCTCTGAGCTGTGGATACAGGTGTTTCCAAGGGTCTCCTGCTTGTTCTTGTGGACACACAGCCCTACTCGCTGGCAGTGTTCCCTGGGCACCGAGCCTCCACCCGGCAAGTTCCACTGGCACCTGATGTGTCCAAAGAGCATTACCTCTTGGGAGAGGCACAAGGGCCACCTCCCAGGCCCTACACCCTCCTGTCCTCCATCTCCTCTTCCTCCTAGGAGCCCTCACAGTGTACTCAGACCCCTGCAAGCTAGTGGGAATGGCTCCCTTCCCTTCTCAGGTGATATTCAGTTATAGGTGTTCCAAACCAGCGTAGCTTTTCTCCCAGTGACTTGTAGAGTTTTGGGTAACAGAGCTTTCGATGTGTGCTCTCAGGAGGAAACACAGACTTCAGCACACAGACTTGGGCCAAGAGCCAGTCAAGTGAGAGAAACTACAAGCCCTACTCGGAATGCCTTCCCTCCTCTAGAAACCAGGGCTCTGGTTGGGGGTGCTGGCTGCCTCTTCCTTGGGTTGAAGCTGTAATCTTGGTGCACTGGGCTCTTGTACACTGCCCCTCACAACAAACACACAGAAAGCCGCGGATATATAAAGATACATGTGAGCCCGGAATTCCCACATGAGTTTGCCATGGCTTTCTTCTCTATGTCTAATTTTAATGCACTTAATACACAAACAAGGATATATGTAATGTGTTACACAGCATAATAATAAATGAAATACTTATTATTAAACCATCCTACTTACGAAATAGAACAGAAACACAATCATATCTGTGTTGCTTACCTTTCCCAACCTTGTGCCCTCAGCAGGTATAACCCTTTTCTCAAATGTCAGATTTATCACTCCCTTGCGTTTTTTTTTTTTACATACATATATATAGTTTTATCCCGTATCACTAACAATATAGGGCTTAGTTTTGCTTGTTGAGTTCCATAAAAATGTCTCATCACCTTTATAGTCTTCTGAGACCAGCTTTTTTCACTCAACATTCTAGTACTAAGATTCATCAATGCTCATCCATTTTCATTGTTTTGTGAGCATGGCTGTATTGAACACTTTACTACATTTCATGATATGCCCACATGCAAGAACTTCTCCAGGGTATATATTGGTGGAATTGCTCTGTCATAGGATATGCAAAACATTTCATTTACATTTTTAATGAGAATATGCAAATTTCTTTGATCCACATTCTTTCCAAAACTCAGCATTAGTGAAGTTCTTAAGGTTTCCAATCTAGTGGATGTAAAATGATTTCTAGTTGAGGTCCTAATTTGCATTGCCTTGAGGAGTCAAGCATGTTTATTCACCATTTGTCTCCTCTTGTGTGAAATGCCTGTTCAAGTTTTTGCCCATGCTTCTATTGGGTTGTCTTTTTCTTACTGATAAGCAGGAGTTCTTTCTATATTCCAGATGCTAACCTCTTGCCAGTTATATGTTTGCAGTTACCATATCCCAGACTCCAGCTTGACTCCTCACTTTCTTCATGATGACCTTTAATGAATAGAAGTTCCTCACATTAATGTAGTCAAACAATCTTTTCCTTTGCAGTTAGAGCATACCCTGTCTTAGTTAAGAACCTCTTATATATCTCAAGGTCATAAAGATATCCTACATTGTTTTCTGAAAGTTTTTAAGCCCTGAGCCTCAGGGATTTATATCATCGCTGCTTCCTAAGTCTTGCTATCTAGAGCAAATTTTCCAATCTTATCTTCTTCCAGAGTATCTTTGTTCTTTTGTTTAAGTCTTAGAATTAATTTGTCAAGTTCCCTGAAAAAACAAATGAGATTAGGATTATAATTGGTTTGAAGTTGGTGACAACTGACATTTTTATTATGTTTATATTGATTCTTTCTGCCCATTAATATGGCACATTTCTTACATATCTTGTAAATGTCTCTATGAATTTGCCTATCCTGGACATCTCATATAAGTGGAATCATATGATGTGTGGTTCCTTTGTGACTGTCTTTTTTTATTTAAGTAGGATAAATGTTTTCAAGATTTGTCCATGTTATAGCATGTAGCAGTACTTTTTTATTTGCCAATTAATATCCCATTGTATGGATACAACACATTTCATCAGTTAATGGACATTTGGCTTGTTTCTGGTTTTTGTATATTATGGATAATGCTGCTGTGATCATTCACCTAGAAGTTTTTATGTGAACATATGTTTTTATTTCCCTTGAGTACATACCTAAAATTTGGAATCGCTGGATCATATGCTAGGTCTATGGTTAAACATAGACAAGTGGTTAAAGTGGGAAACTGTCAGGCTGTTTTCAAAGTGGCTGTGCCATTTTACATTCCCACCAGCAACATGGGATGATTCCATCAACACTTCATCAACACTTATTACTGTCTGTCTTTATGATTATAGCCTACCTACTGGGTGTGAACTGGTAGCTCCTTGTGGTTTTGATTAGGGAGACAGGCAGACCTGAATTTAGATCCAGCCTTGCCATTTTCTGTGTGGCCCTTACAGGGATAATGGGTTGTTAAGTGCATGTGCCCTGGAGTTTTGTCTAAGGCTCCATAGGAGAATATAACATTCCATGCTACTGGTGCTAAGTGACAGCAAAAGGCACCCTCTCAGGATGCATGGAGATCACAGAGCCTGCATTCCTGTGCTCACTCCTGGCTGGTCTAGTCAGGAAGGGGATGCTGCCTTTCACTCTGCAGGCCAATTGGAGAGAGGGAAGAGGAGAAGTCAGGGGGACCACGATGGAGCTTGGCAGTGTCCCAAAGTTTGAGCCACCCAGAGATTGGGCTCTGAAGGTGAGGAGACTGTCCTTGTCACCACTCCAAAAAGGATCCCTCCCAAAGAGCCTCGAGGGTAAGGAGTGAAGGATAGAACCTAGGGTGTCAGTCAATTCTCCTTCTCTGGCCAGGACCCCATGTCCCAGGGGACCAATGCCAGGCTATAATGTCAGAACCGGGCTATAAACCTATCATATATGTTACCCAGAATCCCTGAGCCTATAAAATGGAGACAATAACAATAGCTATTTCGAAGGGTTTCTGGGAGGATTCTAAGAGACAATAATAAAATACTAATCACCTAGAAGACTCTCAATAAGTATTTCTATTTAGCTTCTTTTCTCCTAAATTGGGATCATGTTGTATAAACAGTTTATATTCTGCAATTTTTTTCCATTTGTTTCCAAATGTTTTCCATTTGTTCCTAGATTAAACCATATGAAATTACTAATATCAAACCAATTTTTGTACAGAACAGCAATTTTGAGTGCTTCAACATAATGTATCAGGGACTTTTTTCATGTTACCAAATATGAAAGGCTTTTCATTTTTGAGAGACAGAGCATGAGTGGGGGAGGGTCAGAGAGAGCAGGAGACACAGAACCTGAAGCAGGCTTCAGTCTCTGAGCTGTCAGCACAGAGCCCAAAACAGGGCTTGAACTCACTAACCATGAAATCATGACCTACGCTGAAATTAGACGCTTAACTGACTGAGCTGCTGAGGCACCCCAAAAACATGATTTTTTAATGACTACGTATTATTCTATCATGCATAAACTCTGATTCACTCAGTTCTGTTCCTTATTCTATTTAGGCTGTTTAAAGTTTTTTTTTTTTTTTTCTATTGGTTTCTAACTAGAATATAAGCCATTTAAAATCTATTAAATTTAAAATAAATTAATGTTGAAATAATAGTTTCTGTATCATAAGCTTTTCCACAAACACTAATGAACCTTTTCTTTGTAACCCACACAACCTGGGACTCATCTATCATCGCTGCATCCCTGTCCCCTGTCTGGCCAGCCTGCCACTGCACGGACCATTGGATTGGCCCCTTCTCTCTGCTTCTTTCCCACTGGTTATTTCTCTGCTAAGAATCGTAGTGGAGGGAAAAGTCAAGTACTCTGGGTTTAGGCACAGAATAATCTTCCCCAAGCCCTTATTCCAGTGCATTGATCTGGCATTAGTGAGATGCATTCCAAATGCAACTTTCCGTTATTTTTTTGTCTCCCATTCTACTTTTTCACTTAGACAGTGGGGAGAGTACTGTCCTTGCCTCTGGATGAAAATGAGAGCAAGCCCGTAGCCTTTTGACCACTGTTAAATAGACAAACCCTTTAAGTCATACATCTCACATTCCAACCCCAATATATCAATTAACACTTCTGTCACCTACCCTGCTCTCCCACAGGTGGGGGCCCTGGTTTGAGGAGGGCATGTGCTCAGTTTCTTCTTTCCTTCCCACTGCCTCTGCTGCCTGGTGACTGTTTCTGATGCCTCCGTGGTGAATCCTGAAGGGGAGGGTTAGGAGCACAAGAGACCAGGGAAAGAAGGCTTTTGGGACATGCAGCAGGCAAGGTCTCCAGGCTTGGCAGATGCTTCTAGCAGATTCTCTCCTTCATGGGAACTTGATCGGGTTTGTCAGTTTCCCCGGCTGAGCTTCCCCACTTCAGGGCACCTCTCCTTCATCCAGCCACTCTGGACTCCCCTCCTCGTTGGCCCTTGGAAACCCCCGCAACTCTTAATACTGAGCAATCCTGACTCTGGAGGCCACTTTCGAGACATGATCTCTTTTAAATGACCCAAGTCATTCCCTTACCCAGGCGCCACACCTGATGCCAGGATTCTGGGCTGTAGAGCAGCCAGGCCTGCAGAGGGGAGGCATCACTTCCCAGGCATTGCTGGGTACAGACTCCCTCCCGTGGCCTTGGGCCTCCAGGCCACAAACCAGCTCTGGGAGGCCTCGCAAGCCCCACACTATTTGTGTGTATGTTTTCCCTTATACATACATCTCTTATATCTTTTCTAACCAACGTTCAAGCCACACGTTCCCACTCAGAAGAATACCACAAGAATACCATGTTTGGGTGGTCATTCATTCAGTCCTCTACTGGTTGTGGCTTCACATCCCTGAGTTCTCAACAGCTCTGCCCCTTATTCGCTCGTCTCTAAACACGTCAATCTGCCAAGGAAGCCCCGTATTTGAAATCATTCTCTGCCAAAATAAAACAAAACAGAAACTCCTCAAATGCAAACATTTTCTTTCAAATTATTTGCTTTGTGTCCAAATGCTGTAACTTTAGTTTTTGTGGGCTTTTTTTGTTTTTTGTTTGTTTGTTGGTTTGTTTGTTTTGTTTTTGAAGGAAAAACTATAGACTAGAGTAGGGGAAAGGGGAAATAACGAAACTTTACAGACACACGGGGATTGATGGCCTCTGTTGTACTTGTCTTTTGGATTAGATCACTGTAATTACCAGTACTATTTCTCCTTCATAAGGTCTGCAGACAGACACGTGAGCTGAGGGTAGCAGCGAAGTACAAAACAGGAAGCCAAGAGGGAGAAAGCTGACACTGGCCTGGGATGGAGCCCATGGTCAGAGGTCAGGAAGCTCAACATTTCCAAAGACTGGAGAGGAGCTCACAGGAAAAATGGAGCTAGGGATCAGGGACTGGACAATAAGGAGGAGACAGAAACTAAAAGAGGCAAGTATACCTGTTCCTAACTCACTCACTAGGGCACATTGAAGTTTCCAGAGAGCCACTTTCCCCACTGCTTGCCTTACAATTGACGCCTCTCCATCGAGAAGTAGGGGTCCACGTTCTGGGCAAATGACAATCAAGTGTGAATGTAGGATAAATATATTTTCAGACATTCAAGTACTCACAAAGTTCACTTTCCATAATCCTTTCTTAAGAATTTACTGGAAGAGGAGTTCTGGCAAAACAAGGAAATAATCTAAGAAGACGACACAAGAGCTAGGAAACAGATTTCACCCAAGAGAAGGAAAAGTTACAGAGTGAGCAGCGCACAGAAAGACACAGAGCTCAGAGAGTGCAGGAGAGTGGAGGTGGACGGCATGTCTCAGGATATATTATCCTGAGAGTTTGGGACATTTTATCATAGTCCTTTCCATAATATTTGATTTTTCCAACCATGTCTATGTGTCACCTTATAAAAATTAAAATTATCTTTTAAAAACATTTATTTATTTATTTTTGAGAGAGAGAGGGAAGGACAGAGAGAGAAAGAGAGAGAGAATCTCAAGCAGTCTCCGTGCTGTCAGCACAGAGCCTGACGTGGGGCTCGATCTCAGGAACCATGAGATCATGACTTGAACCTAAATCAAGATTTGGACGCTTAACCAGCTGAACCACCCAGGCGCCACAAAATTATCTTAATATAAAATAATACTGGTATCATCAGTGGTCCAGATGCAGCCAGCAAATTAATTGAGACAGTTTGTGTTTGGGACCTGGCTAATTGTACTTGCTGTACAGGTTAGGATTTGGACCAGTTAGACTGACAATGCAGTGATCTAACTCAGCCATTAAGATAGAAACAAGCTTGCTGAGCAGAAGACAAGCTTTAAAATGAAAATGAAGCTTTAATTAGCATATATATGGATGTCATTATGACAAAGAAACTATTTATGGTCTGGTTATGGTACAAAGAGCTTTGAACCAGGAGGCTGCCTGGGTTCCAGTCCAAGCTCTATCACCTTACTGTGTAACCTTGAATAATGCATAAGTTCTCTTTAGTCTCAGCACTTACAAAATGGGGATTTCTTTGTTCCTACCATACATATGTATTGACTGCCCGCAAGCAGACATTGTTTTAGACCCCAGGGAGGCAAGAGAGAACAAACTTCACTGAGCCACATTCAAATGGAGAGGGACAGACAATAAACAAAATATAAAAATGAACTATCTAGTATACCAGAAAGTGCTATGGAGAAAAACAAAGCATGAAAAGGCCGTAAGAGTCCTGGGGTGGGAGATGCAACTTTATACAAGGGATTCAGGGAAGGCCTCATTGACTCAGAAACATTTGAACACTTGAAGGACAGATGAGGACAACACATGCCAATATCTGGGAGAAGAATATTCCTGGCAGAGGAAATACCATATACAACCAGTATAATATGAAAACTTGTCTGGCATGGCAAAGACTTTGAGGAAGCCCCTGGGGCTGGAACACAGTGTGTGAGAACAGAGAGAGATGAAGGCAGAGATGTAATGGGAGGCCTCACCTAGGCCACGGTGAGGACTTTGGCTTTTACTCCAGTGATGATGCATTCAGGATCTTAAGCAAAAGAGAAGTATGATCTCGCTTTCATTTACAAAAGGTAACTCTGGCTGCTGTGTGGAGAATGGCCTCTAGGGGACAGAGAAGTAGAGAGACCAGGTGTTAGATGTTGAACTGTGTCCCTCAGCCCAATATGCTGAAGTCATAATCCCCAGTCCTTCGAAATGTGGCTGTGTTTGGAGATAGGGTCTTTACGGAGGGACCTGAATTAAGGTGAGGTTATTGGGGGGAGCCCCGATCCAATACGACTGGCACCTTAATGAACAGGAAATTTGGACACGGAGACACACATGCAGGGAAGACAATGTGCGGAGACACGTGGAGAAGTTGGCTGTCCACCAGCCAGAGAGGAAGGCCCAGGACATGCTCTCCCCTCACAGCCTTCAGAAGGAAGCATTCCCGCTAAGGCCAGACATGTAGGCTTCACAAGTGTGAGACAGTACATTTCTGTTGTTTTAATCCACTTTGTCACAGCGGCCCTCGCACACTACCACACCGGCTATGATGTAATTGTGGCCTGGACCACAGAACAGCCATGGAAGGGGTTAAATTCCGGATATATATTTTTAGGCCAACAGGACTTTCTGGCAGATTGGAAGGGGTGTGAGAGAGTCCAAGGTGACTTTAGGGTTTGGGCCTGAAGAATAGAAGGATAAAACTGGTACAGATGGGAGGAGATCTGGGGCTGGGGCGGGCTTAGAGGTGGACGTGGAGGAAAGACCAGGAATTCAGTTTGGGATATGGTATTAGGGGCCCAGGTAGGGATGACTATGACACAGTTATTGTGAAATCAAATGAGTTCAATACATATTCATTATGTGATTAGTGTGTGTAAAGCACTGAGGCATTTCTAAGTAGTAGATATTTTAAAGTGTAAAGTTTTTGTTTTGTGGAAGCTTTACTACAAATTATGTGGGTAAGATGTTCGATCCTAAGAAGGTGAAAATATCAGGTATAAGGGAAGCGGCACCAGCTATGCACGGTTCGTCTCACGAAGAAATCAGAATAACTGAAATTGTTAACTTCCTCTCGAGGTAATTTCATAGTTGTACTTTGCAAAATGATGATGACAAGTCATCACAGCTAATACCCTGAAGTATCCATTTGGATTTGTGTGCTCTAATGTGTCCGGCTTTAGTCGGTCTTATTGCCGTAAGGGTATAATGAAAGGTTTCAGGGACTCAAGGATCAGAAAGATCTAAATTCAAATGTTGTTTCTGACACTAGCTGTTTGAACACAGTGAGTTACTCTGAGTCTCGGTTCCTTTATCTATAAGATGGGGGTAATAATACCTCATAGGATTGTTCTGAGGAATAAAGTAGGTGACACACCCAAAAAAGTACTCACTCTAGTGACCAGTTCACAGCAAGCACTCAGTAGAGCTTCTGTTGGTTTCTGATCCTGCTGTGGGTGTTCAGGTTGAGGTGAACGATCACAATGGGGTCAGGAAAGATAGAGTGGGGCAGGCAGCCCAGAGGCCGGGACCTAAAGCAGGAAGGAGATTTACATAGACAGCATAGACCCAGGCTTCTCAAATTTTAATGTGCAGTCCAATCACCCAGGCCTGTCAGGTTGAGTCAGGAGGTCTGGAGGGGGGCCCTGGTGACACCCCATCTGTGCTGTAGGGAGGCCACACTCTGAATAAAAGGGGCACAGAGCACAGTAGAGTGGGGTGAACTAGGCACAAGAGTGCTGACAAGCAGGGTCAGGGGGCTGACAGGTGTTCATCAGTTTGGCTGGAGTAGTTAACATTAGAAAATAGCCAGACGATGTTTGGAAAGGCGGGATGGGCAGAGCCTGGCAGGCTCTGAAGGACTAGTCACTGAGTTGACACTTGATTGTGCAGGACATGATCAATAGCATAGTGAAGACAGCACTCAGATACTTGCCCTGCTATTTATCTGTACAACACAGCAGAGCAGGGAGAGGCTGAAAACAAGGAGAGCCAAGGAAGACTGCTCCAGTGAGGGTCCTTTCATCTGGGAGAAGCTGAAATCCCTTCAAACCAGTTTGAGTGACAGGACATGGAAAGAGGGTTATGGTAAGGCCATAGAGCCAAAAGGTGAAGGAACTGATTCACTTCTGGAGACCAGCCTCTCTCATCCACATCTTTCTCTTGCATGTGGCCCAAGGGCTTCGTATTTACTATCTGCAGCTCACTAGAAACTGTTGTCTGTGTCTTAAAAAAAAAAAAAATTCTTTTTTAATTTATTTTGAGAGAGAGAAAGAGCTCGAGCAGGGGAAGGACAGAGAGAGAGAGGAGAGAGAAAATCCCAGAACCCAATGTGGGGCCTGATCTCAGCAACTGCGAGATCATGACCTGAGCCGAAATCAAGAGTCCGGACGCTTAACAGGCTGAGCCATGCAGGCACCTCAGGTTGTCTGTGTCTTTTAATTCAGATTCCTAGAGGAAAATTCAAATGGGTGGGGCTTATCTTCTAAGATCACATAATGCTTAGGTCACCTGTGAATAGGCTACACCTTCCCCGTCACTTGGAGTCAGAGGAAATATAACCTCATGCGACTCAGTAGGGGCTGTGGGCCAGGCCAGACTCCTTAGAAATGCTGTCAGCAGGAACCCCAAAATATGTATATTTAAAGGAGAAAAGATGTTCAAGTTTAATCTAAACTTTAAAAAAAAGCCCTCTCCTCTGGTTTATCATCCAGATGTCCCCATATCAGGCTCCACTGTCACCATTTCCCAACTTTCCAACCACTCAACCCAGCCTGGCTTCAACCTCCCTCCCCTCCACCCCCACAGGGCCCTGACACTGCCCTGTGAAAAGGCACTTGTGACATTCCCAGTTACCAAACCCCAAAACAGTAACCCAGTGTCTCTGTGGCCCTGATTCTGCCTTGTGTCAGTTAATGCAGAGAACCCTGCTTCTTCACGGTATGCCCAAACCCAATCTCACCAATGCATTGTAAATTTTAATGTAAATAAGGTCACATCACATAGTAAACATAATTTTATTTGATAAATTTCTCCTTCACACACTTTCCGTTTCTCACTTTGTTTCTCTCTACACTTACCAAGGATAGCTTGGGGTCCCTCTTTTAAAGCTTGGGGCCAACTGACTCCCAGTTTGGAAGCTCAGTGTTCTCCAAACCTGGGTGAATATCTCACAAGAGGGATTTCTCATCCCACACTTACACCATGGGAGAAAATGCCACATCTTGGTTTCTTGCAGCACCTTCCACCAGATGTCTGTCACTATTATATGTCCAATCACCACAGGTGCCTGAGGGAGAGGGGCTCTAGTTCATGAACAGGGTGAATATAGGTCCCCAGTGTCAGCTTGCGCTCCCCTGCAAGGGAATCTGGGAGCAGACTCATTCCCCTAAAGGTCCGCTATGAATTCCACACAGCTTGTAACTCCCTGGAGAATTCAGAGTCCAATCCCATATTTAGGAAAGAATATTTATTCTCTAATTATTGTTTAGCTTAGTTTTTCAGCAATAATAGACATCGCTCAGTTAATGGCAACTCCATCTCTCCAGCGTTTGGGTCAGGTTCATTTCGGCAAATTCTGGTGGGTCTACCTTCAGTATACATCCAGACACTTCTCACGCCATCCATAACTACCATCCCAGTCCATCATGGCCTTTCCAGTCCTATATCACCCAGATTATAGTCTTCTTCACTCGTCTTACTGTCTCAGCCCTCCTGTCTGTCCTCATCATGCTAGCCAGAGGATCCTTTTAAAGGGGGTGCCTAGCTGGCTCACTTGGAGGAGCATGTGACTCTTGATCTCGGGGTCATGAGGTCAAGACCCATGTGGGGTATAGAGATTACTTAAATCTTTAAAATGGAAGTCAGAGTATAAGACTCCTCTGTTTAAAACCTCAAATGGCTTCTCATCACTCTCAAGAGTAAAAGACACAGTCCTTATGTTAGCATAGAAGGCCCTGTATCTGTGTTACCTACGTTTTTGACTTCACCTAGTACATGGCTCTCCCTTCTTTACTCCATTCTAGCCACACGGGCCATCTTAGAAAATGGTAATAGTGAATATTTTTTGAGCACTTAATATGTGTTACGTTCTTCTTTACATTCATCTAATCCATTGAAACAGAACTTGAGGTTATACAACCTGCTTAAGTTGCATGTCTAATGTGCAGCATATATAACCCCATCTGTGGAGTTCACACTCTCAGCCTTAGGGTAGAGATAAATTGCTTTTGATTCATTGATTCATGGTATTTTTATTACAGTTACTTTCTAGATACCTATTTTTTCCCTTGATCTGAGAATATATATATATATATATATATATATATATATATAACTAAATATTTCTTTGGTTTTAATTTTTAATTTTAGAACTTGAGATAGCTAATTTCTGTAAATGACCCAGGGTTGTTTGAAAAGGTATATTCTGGGGCACCTGGGTGGCTCAGTCAGTTGAACATCTGACTCCATTTCAGCTCAGGTCATCATCCCAGGGTCATGGGATAGAGCCCTGCATGAGGCTCCACACTGAGCGTGGAGCCTGCTTAAGATTCTGTCTCTCCCACTGCTCCTCTCCCCTGCTTGTACTGTCTCTCTAAAAAAATTTTTTTAAGTATATTCTATTTCAAGGACCGAAGATTTAACATGTGTCTGTTAGATCTATCTTATTTTGATTCCTGATATACTTTTATCTGTAAGTATTTGCAGGCTAAGCTTTCATCTCCTCAATCTCATCACTACTTTGGGCTCTTTTTTTGAGTTCTCTCAAGAGAGTATGGAGAATGTCTGATATCTGCTTTCCTGAAATATTCTTTGGACACATATTCTTCATTGTCATTTACTTATTCTGTCCCTTTGTGGGGGTGGGATGGGGTGGGGGTGGGGGTGGGAAGGGTATGGCTGGGTTGTGGTGACCATCCAGTTCCTCTGCTGCTTCCTTTCTGCCCTTTAGTTATCTTCTAATGATGACAACTCTGTCCAGGCCCTCTATCTACCATATCCAGGACATTGTAAAGGAAACTGGTTCTGAAACAGCTGACAGCTTTAATTTGGGTTTCAGAATACACTCTCACCAAGGGGTGCGTGGGGGAGGGAACACAACCACACTCAGTTTTTGCACCACCTCCAGCAGAGCAAGAGGTCAGTAGGCTCACAGCAAAGCCTTTGTCATAGATTGTCTGGAGATCCAGCTGGTGTTTCTCTCAGCTTCCAAGGGGGTTGTGCAGCTGTGTTTCCCCCTGGCCATCTCTCACTATCATATAAATGGTCTCTCCATCTGGAGACTGAAAGGCAGAAAAGGTAGTGATTCCATGAAATTTCTCATTTCCAGCACTTGTCAAGGGTCTAACTAAGCCCCATGATCATCTTGACACTCCTACCGGATCGTCTTTAAGTGGACTTTTCAGAGTGGTGACTATCTTGGAGAATCCTTTCTTGAGTCCTGTTTTTATGATGCTCTTGGAATTTACCTTTAGTCCAAAAATATTTGACAGAGATTCCTCATAATTTGTAGTATAGATTTATGGTTGTTTCTTTACCTAATTGAATATGAAATTTTCTATTTATCTCAATTCTTTTGTGTTCAAAAGCTGCATTGGCATAGAAAGAATAGAGTCTCCGGGTTTTAAAAGGTAGGATAAATAAGAGCCCATGAAGGTCTATGTCCTAGTATTCAGAAAAACAATGGCATTTCTACAATGTAATCAAGTTGGGCCACTTAAAAGGGTAAGCTAAAGATTAACAGGTCATAAGCAGAAGGTGAGGCAAGAAGGGACAGGGCCTAGTCTCAGCTTCAGATTTGGTAACGATTATAGACTAAGACATAACAAACAAATCAAAACAGGTTCTGTGGTGTGGAGAAACTGGAGCCCTTGTTGGTGGGAATGTAAAGTGGCATAGCCGCTGTGGAAGATATGAGGGTTCCTCAAAAATTTTTAAATGGAATTACCACCTGATCCAGCAATTCTACTTCTGGGTTTACAACCAAGGAAATTGAAAGCAGAGTCTCAAATAGATATTTGCAACCCCCTTGTCACAGCAGCATTATTCACAATAAAGTGTGGAAGCAACCCAAGTGTCTGGTAACAGATGGACAAGCAAAACATGGTACATACGTACAGTGGAATATCATTCAGCCTTAAAAAAAAAAAAAGAAAATTCTGACGCGTGCTACAACATGGATAAATCTTGAGGACATTATGCTAAGTAAAACAAATTAGTCACAAAAAGACAAATACTGCAGGATCCCACTTAATATGAGGTACTTAGAGCATAGTCAAATCATAAAGGCAAAGTAGAATGGTTGTTCCCAGGGCTGGAACGAAAGGGGAAATGGGGAATTATTGTTTAATGGGTATAGTTTCACTTCTGCAAGAAGAGTTATGTTGGTTGTGCATTATGAATATGTACCATTAAACTGTGCACTTAAAAATGGTTAAGACGGCAAATTTTGTGATGTGTCTTTTATCACAATAAAAAAAAAAAACAAAACTAGAGGGGCACCTGGGTGGCTCAGTTAGTTAAGCATCTGACTTCAGCTCAGGTCACGATCTCACGGTTTTTGAGTTCGAGTTCTGCATCGGGCTCTGTGCTGACAGGTCAGAGCCTGGAGCCTGCTTCAGATTCTGTCTCTCTCTCTGTCCCTCCCCTGCTCGTGTTCTTTCTCACAAGAATAAATAAAACATTAAGGAAAAAAAAAACTAGAAAAAACACAACAGGATCAGTGGGCAAGATGAACTATAATTTGGGCAGTAGGTCACGAATTTAAGAAACCACCAAAGGTGGTTACTGTGAAAGGATGGAAACAGTTTGCCCTAGAACAGTAAACATAATATTATACCTTAATGCACACACACACACGCACACAGTTAACTCTCAGCTCCCTGTGTATCTTGCTTTTTCAGTTACACATATTTTAAGAACTAACTACTACTCTAAAAGTGGGTAATTATCCTTATAACTGAATTCTTGACAACTAAGGGCTTTTTTGTTAGATTTTTTTTTACGCACACTATTTTGACTATAGTTCGAGGTTTTTGTTAAAAAGGCTTATTCCCATTTTACAGATGAGAGAACAATAACACAGACATGTAAAATGGCTTGCGTAAGACCACATATCTGTTACACCTGCAGAGCCAGGAGCGTGAGGCTCTATTAGCTATTTGTCTACACTTTCCTTTATATCTGGAGTTAACACAAGGAATGAACAGACCTACATTTACACAAAGTTTCAGTACATGTCTTTTCCATATGTATAGTAATATCACTCAAATATATGCAGAGAAGAATAAAAATTCACTGAGTGTGGCTAATCTAAAGTTGCCATATAAATTTAGGTATAGTCAAAAGTACCCTTGAAAATCCTATACATCTCCCATGGTTTTATATGCATCACCCAAAGTAATGCACACTAAAAATTGAGAATTGGTGTCTTAAACCTACGAAAGACGTAAAAGGTTGTGTATTTAGGTGTCATCAAGGTATTCAAACAACTGAAAACACTGGTAAATGGAGAATCTTGCTTCTTGTAAGATTTACTTCATTTTGATCAAATATTTGCCTTTTATATACTTTTTCAATCATGATATCATGTGTTGTGGGGATTAAAGGAGATAGGAGAATTATACCTTTCAAAGGGAATAGGGTCTTAAAAAATTTTAATGTTTTATTTATTTTTGAGAGAGAGAGAGAGAGACAGCTTGAGCAGGGGAGGGGCAGAGAGAGAGGGAGATACAAAATATGAAGCAGGCTCCAGGGTCTGAGCTGTCAACACAGAGCCCGACGTGGGGCTTGAACCCACGAACCGTGAGATCATGACCTGAGCCGAACTCGGACGCTTAACCAACTGAGCCACCCAGGCGCCCCCCAAAGGGAATAGGTTCTAAAATCAGTGTAAGTTAAGTATATTTATGATGTGGCTCTACTTAACTGTTATGACTATATGTGTAAATTTTCTTGATCAATAAATACTAAGAGTACCATTTCTACTGTGCAGCAGTCAATAAAACTGCTTTTTGATTTTAGAAAGAGGGCAAAATGTTGACAATTTTCCACATTAATTTGCAATGCCAATTAAGGAGTGGGTAAAGGAAGAATAACCACCAGTAAAAATAACATTCAGAAAAGTAGAAAGAAAACCCTATTCTAACTCTGTCCAAAAGTGATATATAGAACTCATGGAAAACAGAGCTGAGAAGAAAGGACAGGATTTAGTCATTGGTGATCTCCAATAACAATTCTGTAAAATGAATTGCTCTGAATTGGGCTGGATAGTAGAAGCTCTGAAAAACTGAAGTGATTACAACTTACAGGGATAAGTAATAGTAGCAAAGACATGCTAAAGATAACTAGGTACTTGTGTTTTTCAAGCAGCTAAGGAAGGCTCAAAGATGATGGATTCAGTCAAGCTTATGAAACTTTAGTCTCCCAAACAAAGAGAAAGAAAAAGGAGTAGGAAGACAAATAAGTTCTGCAATCAAGGAATTCTACTGGATCCAGACAGAAGATTGAATATCAGCAACTACTTTATGAAAGCAGATAAAAACACACACACTGCAGAAAAATCCACAATAAGGAAATAAAAATGTAGAAATTGACAAATTCTATAAAGAAAAAACAAATCTTTAGGAAGAAGCGTAGCCCAAGACACATGCTAGAGGTTAAGTATTGCAAGGATAAAGTTGAGATGTGGAAGACAATTTGAAAAGCTCTAGAAATCTAAAAAGAATTACAGAAAGAACACAGAGAAAATGGAGGAAAATAAAGAAGTAATGAAGACAACTATATGCTGTTTTAAAATCAGATGTAAAACAAAATGACACAGGGAAGTTGGAAAAAGGGGGCATCAAATAAAAAGTGTAGCAAGATTAAGATCAAACAGAATTCAAGCAAAGCAGTAAAGGGGGAAAACATATTTTATATTGTTGAAATGGTACAATCCATCAAGAATATGTATCAGTCACGGAACTTGTAACAACACAACTTTGAAATATATAAAATAAAAATTGATACAAAGGATAATGGACACATTCACAATATTCATATGGGACATTAACAGAACTCTCTTAAACCAATAGGTTTGACAGACAGTAAAAACAAGATGTAAAAATTTAAATAATCCAATGAACAAGCTCAATCTAAAACACACATATATACAGAATTTGGTACCTAAAATACTGTGGATAAACCTTCTTTTTAGACACATACAGAAACACACACACACAAACACACCTCCCAATACAGACCACAAAGCAAAATCACACGAAGGATACTCTTGGCCCACATTTAAATTAAAAATTAATCACAAAAAGATAACAAACTAAAAGCACTCCCCCCACTCTCAACCTATCCAGAATTTTTTGAAAGTCCTCTGGGAGGGGGAAAAAAACACCAGGTTTAAGAATCAAAACCAAAATTATAAGCTATTTAGAAATGAGTCATAAGAAAAACACTACAAAAAACAAAAACAAAACAGAAAACCCTTGGAATGTAATCAAGTAGTACTTAGAAATGTATATATTAGAAAACAAAGAGACTAAAGGTACATGAACAGAATATACAGCCCAAGAGACTAAAAGAAGAACCAATAAACTCAAGTATAATTGAAAGAAAAAAGGTGACGATCACTGTAGAAATTACAAAGATAACAAGCGACAACAAAAAATGCTCCATCAGTAAAAACCACAAGCTGGTTCTTAAGAAAACTTGAATGAAATCTAGGGACAGAGGAAAAACAACAGGTGCCAAGTATTTTTGAGTCAAGAGAAAATACAGAGATTCTACAGAGGTTTATGAAATAAAATAGACTCTCTGAAACCTTTACCAACAAATTTTAAAATCCAGACATGCACAATTTCCAAAGAAAATATGGGTTACCAAAATTTCACTTCAGGAAGAAGTGTGAAACTTGTATTAAATAACCACAAAAGAGGCTAAAAAGATAATAAGAGCTTCAGCTCCTAAAAAAGCTTCTAGGCCCCAAAGGACTCAGGGTAAAGAAGTCAGGGTAGGCTAAGCTAGTATTCCTATCCACTAGCAATAAACAATTAGAAAAGCAATAAGGAAAGATATAATTCTCATGACTCTTATCAAGGACACTGTGAAACTTACTGATAGATATAAAAGACAGACAGACATCAACCACCTGACTGTATTCATGGGTGGAAAGATTCAGTATCATAAAGATGATCATCATGTCCAAAAAAAATTGAACACACTTTGGATAAAAGTCTGAAGGAGTTTTTCCCCAGAATTTGCCAGCCTGATTTTAAAATTCATGTGCACGTGTGAAAAGACAACAGCCAAGACAATTTTGAAGGGTATTAATAAGGGAGATAGATGCCTTACTACAAAACTACAGAATGAAAATATATTGGAAAAAAGAATACCAGCTTTTGGAGTACATGTAGAAACTAATGAAGCACAAAAGAGAGCCTACCAATATTACAAACATAAAAATAAATATAGCTTTTAATATATTGTCACTGTATAAAGTCACTTGGTATATGACAGATATGGCATTTAAATAAAAATAGAAAAATAAACTAATAAGTAATAGTGCTGAGGTGAATAGCTATGCATTTGTAAAAAAAAAAAAAAAAAAATAAGACCCCTAACTCACAGCATACACAGAGTTAATTTCAAATGGATTCGAGTCTAAAAATGGAAAAGCAAACAAAAGCTCTTATACATTGCTGGTGGGAATATAAAGTAATACAACTACTTTGGAATGCAATTTGGCAATACCTGAAAGTAGCATATCCATATTCATTAAATTCAACATTTCCATTCCGAATGATTGTTTTTATGAGAAAGAAGGATGTTTGTTCACTTGGGCACTGGTTTGCAATAGTGAAGGTGCAAAATATCTGATTATCCATCAAAAGAAAAATGGTTAACAGTGTTTTATAATGGATTTTTATAATGGATTAATTGTGGTATATTCAAACAATAGAATGCCTTACAAAAGCAATTAAGAGAAATTAACCACAGGATTTAATCAAATCTTAGATGCCATCAATCATAGGGTACATCATTATTTTGTCATTAAGAAAGAAATGCTGCCAAGTCTAAGACATGACTGATTTAAGAAGCATACCAATTTCAGAGATGTTATATTGTGAAAAAACAGAGAGATCAATAGCTCGATCTCAAAGACACTGTACTGGGTAAAAAGTAGGTTTCAAAATTATGGACGTGATAGGCTTTCTTCCATATTTAAAAACGCAAAAAAAGTTCTATGTATTCTTTTTAAATATACATGTATAAAATGATGAAAACATCCATGGTAAAAACACACATTAATATCAAGATAGTTATCTTTAGTAAAAAAGGAAGAAGAAAGAGGTATATAAGCTTTGGTCACACCTTTTAATATCTCATTTCTTATTAAAAACAAAAGAAGGATGCAGCTTTTGCATGCACATATACTGGGGAGCATATTCTCCCCACGAAGGGACAAATGTAAATTCAGTCATTCTACAGCATCTGTGGCACAGTTATGGAATGTTTATTCTTACAATAAAGAAACACTGCAACACTGATTGGTAAACATTCCTGAGAGATTTTGCTGCTCACTCACAGGGAGAGGAGAGCAAGAACATGTATGTGTACTGGGGGAGTAGGGAGGATTAGAACTGAAAACATTATGGAAAAGTGTTAACACCTTTTAAACTTGGAGAATGAGATCATGATGGTCTACTGTAGTATTTCCTGGGTCTCTCAAATATTTTTAACTTGGAAGTTTTTAAAAATGAAATTTAAAAAGGCACCATGTACAATTTAAATGTAAGCTCTATCAAGATTTCAGGAAGTAAAGAACTCCTACAATTATATAAACTGTTTCATAGAAAAATATAGTTCAGCTTTTCAACTAATTCTAGAAGGTCAGCAAAACCCCTGATACCAATACCCAAAAAACTTTTACAAAACAAAGAAAATTATAAACTACAGTTATTACTCAACATGAATATAAGGATATTAAGTAAAATGTTAGCAGTCTGAATCTAGTAGTGTGACCAGGCTGAGCTGGGTTAATCCTGTCAAAGCAAGGATGACTGCACATATATTCATTAGATTAATAATTACATTTTAAAAAACATAAAGTGTTATGCAAACATGGAATTCAACACACCAAATTTTATTTTTTAATAACCCTGATTAAACAGAAATAGAAACTTTCTTAAACTGGAAAAAGGCAAGAGGCTTTCTATTTAACAATACTCTAGAGGTGCCAACCAACACAATTAGACCAGAAAAACACAACATAGAAGTATCAGAACAATTTGAAGTAATACTGACAAAACTATTTGGAGAGAGTGTTATCTATCTAATAAATCCAAGAGAATTAACTGGAAAACTATTACAGCCAATAGAGAAGTTCAGTAAAGGGACTGAAAACATAACTTAGCAGGCATAATCAATTAAAAAATAAAGGAATGATAACAATAACAATGTTTACAATGACACTAAAATCCATAAAATATTTTTTTAAAAGATGCAAAGCCTATTCTTATGGAGAAGATAATAAAACTGCTTGAAGGGAAGGCCCTTTAAAAAATTCTCTCAGTGAGCAGACTCAGTATTATTGTAAAGATGTTGGTATTCTGAGTAAGAGAAAACAAGAATAGCCAGGGATAGTAAGACATGTTAAAACTTAGGGGAAATTTTCAGACCAAATATAAAAATATACAGGTATAGTAATTACATTAGATGTTGGTTATAGGCATAGACAGAAATCAGTCAAATATGACTCTAAAAACAGATGCAGGTAGGTAGAGATTTAGTTCATGATACCTGTGGCATTTCAAACTAGTAGAGGTTAGAGAAACTATACAGTAAACTGAGTTAAGAGAAGTAACTACACTTAAGAGAAAATTAAATTATACCACAATCATACACAATATACAAAAATAGTCACCAGGTGGATTAAATAATCTAACAACTAAAACAAACAACCCTGTAAGTATTAGAAGAAAACAGGAAAATATTTTCAAAATCTTGTAGTAAGCACAAAACCCAGAAGCCATAATGAAAATACTGACAGAGTTGAGCTCACAAAAAGGAAAAACCTCTGTATTATACAACAGAAGATACCATTTTAAAAAGCTTAAAGATAGGTGACTCACTAGAAGGTGTCTTCCATATATTTAATAAGAGAATAATGCGAGAATATGTAAAGATAGATGGCAAGCCCACTCTCAGCACACATAGCAGTCCTCCCATATCCACACGGGGTACATTCTAAGACTCCAGTGGATATCTGAAACCGTGAATAGGACCGAACTCTAGAAAATACATTATGTATTTTCCCTATACATAATACCAAAGATAAAGTTTAATTTATAAATCAGGCACAAAAGTAAGAGACTAACAATAACTGCTGATAAAACAGAATAATTATAATATACTGTGATAAAAACTATGTGAATATAGTCTCTCAAAATATCTTCTTGTACTGCATTCACTCTTCTTGTTAGGATGATGTGAGATAATAAAATGCTTCTGTGATGAGAATGAAGTAAGGTGAATGACACAGGCACTGTGACAGTGCTAGGCTACTATTGACCACCTGACAGTACCTCAGAAGGAGGATCACCTGCTTCTGAACTGCAGTTGACCATAGGTGGCTGAAACCACAGAAAGAGGAACTCCAGAGGAGGGGGGACTACTGTATGCTAGCCCAAAACAGCCATACCTTTTTGTAAGGAACTGTAACACAGTGTGGCTAGAATCCATAACCCATCTGTACCTCTTCCTTTTTACCCAGAGATAACAATGATAACAAGAAAAAAGGTCAAAAAATGGGCAAAGAATATCACCAAGTAATTCATAGGACAGAAATAACTGAAATGAAAACATATGCAACAATGCAGTTCCTCCGTCTGTAATCAGAGAAATGAAAATGAAAACAAATTAATTTGTAACCACTGGAATGAGAAAAAATTTTAAAGCATTAATTGGTACACTTTCAAGAAAGCAATTGGGCAGAATTTACCATTTAAAGGAACACCACAGGGGTGCCTGGGTGGCTCAGATAAGCATCTGACTCTTCATTTCAGCTCAGGTCATAATCTCATGGTTTGTGAGTTCAAGCCCCGCGTTGGGCTCTGTGCTGTTGGCACAGAGCCTGCTTCACATCCTCTGTCTCCTTCTCTCTCTCTCTGCCCATCCACCACTGCTCTCTCAAAAATAATAAACTTAGAAAAAAAAAGTAAAGGAACACCACAATTCTCTGCATAGGAATCTACTTCTTATAGGAAACCTGCCACCGTGGCACAAAGACAATATACAGAGATGATCATTTACTGCATTATTTGTAATAAGGAAAAGTGTAAATAACCCAAATGCTGCAAAGAACAGTAATTAAATGAATCATGGCATACCCATACAATGGGTATTATGCAGTTGTTCAAAGGATGAGATAAACCCGTATGTGCTGAGAGCCTTATAAGAACATGAAGTAGAGAAAAAGTTGTAGAAAGGTATAGTATGATCCCACTTACATAAAAACAAAGTATATATAAGTGACAAAGTGTGACAGACTGAAATCCTGACCTAGTGAACTAGAGTGGCTTTCATATTTTGTACTGAATGTCCATGTTGTTTCTACCTCCTTTCCATGAATAAGTATGTTGGAAGTCCCTGTGTGAATTTTTTTTAATGACCTTTTTTTTTTTTTTAATGTTTATTTATTTTGAGAGACAGAGAGCACGCCTGAGTTGGGGAGGAACAGAGCAAGAGGAGAGAATCCCAAGCAGGCTCTGTGCTAGTAGCATGAGATCATGACCTGAGCCAAAATCATAAGTCACATGCTTAAACCAACTGAGCCACCCAGTGGCACCCCCGTATGAATTTTTAAATCAAAATAAAAATCTTTAACTTAATTAATGTTGAACATTTTCTGCCCATCTGAATGGAACTATAGAACTCTAACAATTTCCAGTTATGAATGGCTTGAGTGTTGAAGACAAGATAATTGCTTCTTCAGAGCAAACTACTAGGCTAATGTATTCTTACATGACAGTTAACTAACTGGACCCTCTATTTATAGGGTCCCTTAACCGTATTACACACTCTTTTAAAGCTGTCATGTTAAAAGGCTTAATATGTTTTATATGCTTCATTCTCTTGCTCCTAAGTCATCAGCAGCTTCCTTAGCTGGCTTTAGAATGCAAAGCCCTACATGTTCTCTCAAACTTACCTACTTGTGCAAAGAAAGTATCTCCTCACTACCCAACCACGACTCAAAAAGTTCTTCACCTCAGCCACCTCAGTCTCTCAGTTCCTAAATGAATAGATCTGGTAGGCACCCAACTCACAAACATTCACACATGATCTATAATGTGTCAACAAGCTGTTACCATTTCTCCAGGAATTTTTCTTCCAAGATTTTTATACAAAACTACAGGCACCCAAGGGCCATAATGTGTAAGATTATATGATGAACCCAGTTAAACTCATTAGCTCAGGAATGTAGATTATGAACAATAAATGAAATTGACATTTTTATCCATCATTTTCTAAGATCTCAGTCTGAAGCATTTTATATGCTTTCAATAAATAGAAAGCTGTTTTGGTTTAAGTAGTTTGAACTCTAGTCCAAACCTACCGTTGTTAAGTATTAAGGACCATCAACTCTGAATAGCTCTACTCTGGGAACTTTGGGCAAGTCTGAGGCTTATCTGTACAATGTTGATAATATACATTTCTTCTAATGGGAGATAATATAGGCAAACAGGTAGCAGAGTATCCAGTAAAATGTGGCCAATACTACATTCATCCTCTTGACTAGGAATCCCAACACAACTGAAGAATTATATTATCACTACTTTAAAATTTATTAATATTTATTCAATGTTGATTTGATGATGAATATTTGATGCAGTATAGAAAGGGTGGCTTTGGAGTTAAACGGATGTGATCGAATCTTCAGTCACCACTTTAGAGATGAGAAATCTTGGGTAAACCACAATTTGTGATCCTCCGTACCCTTGCCTGTTAAAGGGCATACCATCAACCAACACACAGAGCTGCAGTGAGGACTGTGTGGGATGATAATTTATGAAAAGCTCTTAATAAGGTATCTGGCACAATAAATTATCAAGTCCCTTGAGCTTAAACAAATTTTCAAATTTATCTAAATTTTACTAAAGTTAATTTATTCAACAAACTTTTTTAAGTGCTTACTATGTGTACTAGGCACTGTGCTGAGCACTAGAGACAAACTAGTCAACAAAAACATACATATAGTGGAGCATTCTGGAGGCAGTGGGACAAGCATTAATCAAATAATCTAGATGCTAACTGTGCAAAGTGCTATGGGGAGGTAAGCTAAGGGGGCACATGATAGTGGGTTTTGCTCTGATCACAGAAATCGAGGAAGGCTGCCTTAGGGAAAACGCTCACTTGTAGTGTGAGTAGGAAACTAGACACAGCAGAAGGAAAAGTGCTCCAGGCAGACAAGGGAATATGCCTTATCTTTTGAATGTCTATGTAGCTTTATACACACCGTAATAGCTTGTACCTCTGGCAACTAAGTGCAAGGGACTGAAAGAATAGTGTAGCTGGCATAGACCACAAAGACTGGCCAGACAGGAGTGACAGAGCTTTGTGGGGGACATTATCCTAAAGGCAATGGTAAATTGTTAAAGGGTTGCAGAGTTTCTGTTGTTTATTATTGTTGTTGCTGTTGCCACTAGGGTAGATGGGATCACTGTATTTCAACAGTTTGGTTACACTGTGATAATGAATTTGAGGTTAGGCAAGAGTAAGTGTGAGCATACCAGTTTGAAGGCGAAGAAATGATAAGCACTTACAAGAGACTGCATTGGTGAAAAAAGCTAGAAATATTCCAGGGATAATCAAGAGATAAATTCAACAGGATTAGTTGACAGGGTTAGGAAGAGGAAAAGCCAGGGAGCAATTTTTAGATTTCTGATTTCTATTACTAGTTGAATGCTATACGAAGATGACCAGATTTGAGAAGGGAAGGTTAGTTAGGTGCTCAGTTCTTTGGACATGCGGAGTTGAAAGTACAGTTGGCCATTGAATGACACAGGTTTCAACTGTGCAGGTCCACTTATACATGGATTTTTTTTCCCTATACATTCAGTACTATAAATGTATTTTCTCTTCATGATTTTCTTAATATTTTTTCCTATTTACTTTATTATAAGAATACAGTATATAATATACATAACATACAAAATATGTATTAATCGACTTATCAGTAAGGCTTTCAGTCAACAATAAGGCTATCAGTAGTAGTTAAATTTAGGGGGACTCAAGAATTATACACGTTTTCAACTTTCTCTGGGGAAGGGGGTGTCAGCACCCCTAACCTTGCACTGTTCATGGGTCAACTGTATTTTTTAAGTTAACAACATCAAAAAAGCCCAGATCTTGCCACTCTCCTACTCAAAGTCCCACTATGGACTCCCTTCAAACGTTAGACACAACTCCCTAGAAACATACAGTTATGATCAGACTCTTCACTATCTTCTGACTTTCCCTCCTACCCTTATATCCCATGGTCACTTTCACTCCAGAAACATTAGCCTTCTTGAAATCACTGATATATTCAAAGTTCATTCTTCCCTAAGGACTTCTGTACTTATTCTTCCTTCAGCCTGTAATATTTTTTCCCTAGGTGTCCACAGGGCTTGATCTTTTACTTAACAGAAGTCCACCCTCAGATATCATATTCTCAAAGAATCTTCTTTGACTATCCTATGTAAAACAGCCTTCCTACTTCTCAGCTGGGCTGGAAAGGCTGAATGAAACCTATAGTCTTGCTGTGCTAAAGGGAAAGGCCTGTCACACAATAAAAGTCTTACCCTCAAGACTTTTGAAACAAGTGGGCTAGTCTAATTAAAGCTGTACCTCAAGACCAACTCCATGGACTGAAGTGATCAATCCCTACAATCCTAAGAAAGTAAGGTAAATCTTCTCCTGGCAGAGGTTGGGGGAGGGGAAATTACATAAACTTCAATTGTTCAATTGTTTTATACACATTGTCCTTCATAAAAGAAAAACGTTACAAGCCCTGGATAGAGGGAGAAAGAAATATGATCAGGAAACATGTGACTGATAATTAAGAAAGAAAAATTAGGTAACAGACTAAGATCCACAGATGATTCTGATGTTGGAGTTAGTTATGTAATTCAAATCTCTGCCAGCAGTGTTAAAAAGAAAAAAAAGAGATGTTCAGAAGAGAAATTAAATCCATAAAATATAATTAAATATTCTAAAACTAAAGAATACAGTAGTTGAAATTAACTAATTAGATGGGTTAAATGGGTTAGATGGAAGACTGCACAAGGCAGAAGAGATTGGTAAATTTGAAGATGCATCAATAGAAAATATCTAAACTGAAGCACGAAGAGAAAACTAGAAGAAACATCAAAGGAAATAAAGAGCACACGAGACACAAACACTACAACATATTTATAATTGGAGTGTCAGAAAGAGAAGCAGTAAGAGTAGAATATGTGAAAGGATAATGAACAAGGATTTTTCACAGCTGGTAGAATACACCAACCTGCAGATTCCATAGCTCAGTAAACCGGAAGAAGAAAGAAGAAAGAAGAAAGAAGAAAGAAGAAAGAAGAAGAAGAAGAAAAAAACCATAAAGAGGTGCACCATAGTCAAACTGCTGAGAACAGAGAGAAGAAATTCTAAAAGCCAGAAAAAAAGACACATGACCTACGAGGAATGAAAAGGTTTTCCAGCTGCCTTTGCAATAGAAAATATGAAAACTAGAAGAAAATGGAATGCGAAGTTTTAAACCGCCAAATAAATAAAACTGCCAATCTAGAATTCTGTATCCAAAGAAAATACTCTTCAGAAATGAAGGTGTGATGAAGACCTTTCAAACAAAAGGAAGCTTCTCAGGATGAAGGAAAAAGAATTAAGATGAAAGCACAAAACTATATAAAAAAATAGCAAAGAGGAGAGAAAATGTATACGTAAACAAGAAAGGAGATCAACACAAGAAAGAACACTGACTACCTAAAACAATGAAACCTTGACATTTATAACCACAGAACATATAAAAACTATAGCACAAAGAGTAGGGAGGCAGCAAATGGGAGCTGAGCCATTTTTAAGTTCTTTAATTGTCCAGAAGGTAGTAAAAGCATTAATATAACACAGACTATAATAAGCCAAACACAGATACTGTAATCTGTAGGGTAACCACAGAAAAATAATATAATCAGATATTACTAAGAAGCCAACAGAAGACACAGAATAGTATTAAGTACAGTTGACCCTTGAACAACATGAGTGTGAACTGGATTCTTTTTTGATACAGTACAGTACTTTACTGTAAAAGTATTTTCTCTTCCTTATCATTTTAATAATACTTTCCTTTCTCTAGCTTACTTTATTGTAAGAATACAGTATATAATACATACAACATACAAAATATGTGTTAATCAACAATGTTACTGGTAAGGATTTTTGATCAACAGTAGGCTACCAGTAGTTAAGTTTTGGGGGACTCCAAAGTTTTATGTGGATTTTCAACCATGTGGGGGTTGGCATTCCTAATCCCCACTTGCTCAAAGGTCAAGAGTACTTTACTGAGCCTAAAGAAGGTAGGAAAAGGAGCAAATAAATAAGGAAAAGATTGGCAAAAAAGACAGTAAGATGATAAAACCTACTATGATTTGGTAATTACACCAAAAGTAAATAGCCTAAACACTCTAAAGAACAAAGATTCTATAACTGAATAAAAGAGTAAGGCCAAAGAATAAAATGTTTACATAACACACAATTTAAACTTAAAGATATATATAAATAGGGTGAAAATAAAAGGACAGAAAAGGCTTTGTCATGCAAACAAAACTGGTATGGCTATAGTCATATCAGACAAAGTAGGCATGGAGTATTTGTACAGATATTGAGCGACATTTTACAATTGTAAAAGTATGACTTAATCATAAAGGCATAATAATCCTACATTTTGTGTATTGAATAACATAGCCCCAAATATAAAATAGCTTCACCTCCGATCATTTCTACTGTCCATCTGGTTCTTCCTTTTCTTTTCACCAGACTTTTCACAATCTGACATGATATATGTAATAATTGTTTACCTTATCTCCTTTCTCCCCCGCCCCCCGCCGGGGAGAATCACACTTTATCCTATGTAACTAACACATAGTAAGCACTCAATAAATATCTGCTGAACAAATGAATAAAACTGCCACTAGCAACTTACATTCTCAGTGCTTACTTTTAAAGTTTATATGACACATTTATTTTCTTCAGTTATGCAACCCTTTAATTTAAATAGTACTTAGTAATCTCTGTTAGCCAAAATTTTACATGAGAAGTTTAAACAAAAGGCTTGAAAAAATGTTACTGGGAAAGAGATTTCCTTTCCGTGCAACAAAAGGCTCCAAAATAAAAAATCATCAAAATGTGCCTTTTTTCATGTAGTAAACATATTTAAATATATATACTGATTCACATAAATAAAGTAATACAATTACATATTAGCTTTCATGTTTATTCAACTTCACAGAAAATCCAAAAAATGTGTCTGAAATTGGTTATCTATCTAAATACCAATTGTTCATGATGGTGACATAATACTATGTGGTAGGGGAGATATACCCAGGTTAAACAAATTCTTAAATTCCTGACATTCTTCAAGTGGGCAAAAGGAAATCTTAAAAATCAAACTTACAAGTTGTAAGAAGATACAGAAAGTAATTTAACCTTTAATACCTGGAACAAGTTTTACAGCCACATTTGTCATTTACATATACAGTGGAGATCACTGAAAACAAAAGCTTCCTGTTGCACTGCAGCAAGAAATCTCATTATACTGTAGATTAAATGAACTTGCTACAGAGTGCAGCAAGGTAACCTCACCGAAAAATTGTAAGATTTTCATACTGGAAGTTGTTACAGTGAGTTAAATATTTTCTCAATTTTATACAGTACATATTTTCAAAATGAACATTACGACTGAAGAGTTTGCTAACTACTGTTAGCAATTAATGTTGTATACATACTTAATTTTACTTTAGTTATAGTATGTGGCTCTCCAGATGTCAGTACGTGAAATGTGAAGTTCAAACATAATAAGATTATCCCCTAAAAGATGAAGACTCAGGACATCAAAACTTTGATCATTATTGCACCTATTTTTCTACAGAAAAATGGAAAATTTACATCATAATCCTCCCAAAAAGTGAACAGACATGTTGTAAAATCACAGACTTATTGGCATTAAACAAAATCTACAATGAACATTTTTTGTGAACTGATGTACAGAATTAGTGTGCAATGAAATTTGGTTAACTATGATCATGCAAATAAAAATCCTCCACAATCATGTTTTCATTATGTTTTATAAAATGGTCTTAAAGATATACTTCCATAAACATTTCCGGTGCAATTTAGTTAACGACAAAAATACAAAGCTATCCCTTATTCTTTATGTTATAGATTTAAAAACATGCCTTTGTACTGCTGAGATACAAATAGCGTGTTTGGGAGAACGGAGTTCATCAAACGGTTAAAAACCAATGCATCTTGGTCCGACATTAGCTGCCTTGTATACAGCAGCCTCCCATTATCACTGGTGTCAGTAATGGTGGAAATGAAGAACAGATATTGAGAGATTAAGACACAATTCAAAACAGTTTTTAAAAAATAAAAGGCCGTTTCATAAACATGAAGAAATCTTTAAAAGAAAAATAATCACATCAATTGTGATATACACTGGAAAATAGTAAAATGTCATTTTCCAAAATAGTAGTTTCTTTATTATATCCCCCCTCTACTATAACCAATCTTGGAAATATACCTTCAACATAATGGTGTATTATATGAAAATGCTCCATTATTCAATGTGATAAATTTAATAAGTTAGGATATGATTTTCTTTTCTGGTGTTAACTGTGAAAAAAAAGAACAGCACCTGAAATACTAAAATGAATTTAGGCAAGCATTAAGTAGTAACTTTTATGTTTTATGTTTCAAAATACAGTTTATAAAACTGTATAAATGATACTGATTTAAGTAATTTGTTTCTGTATTTTGCAAATTACAATGAAGAAAAAAAAAGATCTGCTCTAAATCCAAATAAATTTCCACTTCTCCCAATATAGACAAAGTGGAATTTCATTCAAAATTTGTAAGATTGTGATACCTACAGTAGCTCATATAGTTGGATATATCATTCCCACCCTGACCCCCCTCCCCAAAAACAACTTTTTTGGCTCCAAAATAAAGTACAATAATAAACTCTTGATGAAAAACTATGTTATGGGGCAATCTATCATATACTATGGCTAAATATGAATTTACAGAAAAGAGCACATCCCATTTTCAGCACTTTTTTCATAAACATGCAACTCACTATAAAATACAAAACACTTGCTTTCAAGAACAGCTTTATAAAGACACACTGCATCAATAAAATTTTTTCTTTCTGATTAACTTTACACTGTTAAGGAGAACTGGAACTTTCTATGTGTATATATCGGATTTTATATTATAGTGTAATAATCTGCATTTCTGAACATAATGTTCAAGAGGAAATATCTATACACAATAACATTCTAGACTATTAAAAGCTAATTCAAATTACAGAATTTTATTGATACAGTAGATTAATAAAAACTGAAAAGGGATGATGATAAAATGGGATAAAGAATTCAGTACATTATTTTATAACACACTCTTTAAAATTAAAATATTTTAAATCTCTCTTTTCTTAAAATTTTCATTGCCATGAAAGGCCAGAAAATTCTGAGACCAATACTGAGGTGTAAAATAATCAAACTTCAGGACTATTTCACAATCTGCATGGTATCCTCCTGCTGGAGGCATCATGCAGGTGTAATGGCAGACCATTTAGCACCTCTGAAGATTAAGGGTGCCTAGGAGTAAACACTAGGTAAGATACACAAGGGAAAGAGACCATTTAACTCTCCAACAAACAATGACATCAAGAAAATGACACCATTTGTTGAAAAAATTTTTTTCACAGTAAAATTGCAGAGAATACAAATACAAACACCGACAGATCACTGCTTAAGATCTATCCTAACAAACTCTTTCCAAATCAATAGATCCAATAAACAGTTGGGACTGTCAGTTTAAAGCCACAGATAAAAGCTATACAAGCACTTTAGAAGTCAGAAACATTAAAAAAAAAAAAAAGAAAGAAAAAGAATAAAAGAAAAAAGAAAAAGAAAAAATATATTTACAAGTTTCTTCTTTAGTTTATGTCTACATAGCCATCGCACATCACACTTTCACAGGACTCCAGAGTCAATGTTATCACCACGCATATGGCTAAAGCACTGTGACCACAAATATATGTGGTCATCAAAGTAAGGTCCAACTGTTCACTCTCCAGCAGTCCCGCTTTGTGCATCAAAGGCTTCACTTAGCCTCAAGCTTGACAAAAAACAAATGCTTCTTTCAAAGCTTTCACACAGAAAGTTACTAATTACGTTTGTTCATCGCCTTTCTCTTTTAGAACTTCGCCGCCGTACCTTAAAAGAAAAATTACCAGATGCTTAATTAAGATACCAGACTTAGCAGTAATTAATATTACTTTTTAAACAAATCACTATTCTTAGGTCTTCCTGATTTTCTTTGCTTTTCTTCACTTCAAACCTTTCTCCTATTTTAAAACTTTCTGCCTCAGCATCACATATTTAGACCTTATGTAATATTTGAATGCCCATAAATAGCCTTCCCATAATAGCAAAAGAGAAAACTATTTTACTTTTCTATTTAATAATTTTAAAGAGAAATGAACAGAAAGCAATGTCAACAGCAAGAAAAACAACTGCAAATATCTTGTCACTTATGTTTCCGTGGTAAAAGAAAACATTTTACCCTTAGGCTTACAGTTGTCTTTCTGGGAAAACAGTTAACAAATACATAGGAATCTGGATTTCAGACATATTACCATTTACTGGCAAGTACTAATGAAAGCATAAAACTTCAGCTCTAAAAAGATCAGTATTAAGATGAATATAAGCAGAACGGGATTTTAATTCAATTAATTTATAGTTTTTTTTTTTATGAAGACATTAATCACTATGTACTCTTATTTTTACATCCAAAACAATAAAAAAAAAATAATGCTGTAAAGAAACAAGCCCAACAAGTTTGAGACCACAGTTCAGATATTTTTCTGTGAATACTGGTGCATAAGTGAACCCTGGTGCAGACAGAAGTGCTGATTATGTTAAAAAGCACAGAGGGATGGGGGTCAACTCTAGAATTTGATCTCAGAAAACAGGTTTTTCAAAGATGGCTGACTGTGCTGATCCAAAGATTCAGCACTGGTATATTATTAAGAGAAGAGTTTACTTAAACGTGTTAAATATATTTCTTCCCCCAAAATGAAATACCAAAGATGTGTTAACTGAGAAAGCCATTCTTTACTTAAGAAAAATTATCTCAGGAAGAATTCACATTCTGCCTTTTGTAAAAGAAATATCTGTTACCAATTTTGTAAATTTCAAAGACATGATTTTATTCTATATGACTAACTTGTGAAACTACTACGAAACTCAAAGAAAAAGTTATAAAACATTAACCATAGTCTAACACGTAACAGTGGTCTAAAATCAAGGTACAGATTAAATGCTCCAAGTGTCAATTTATCAGAATGCTACTTCTCCACATTCAGTTATAAACTTGACCTGTACACTTTCACTAGGCTAATGTCTATTACTCTCATGTAGTTTCAGGACTCCATAAAGGATGTTCTCTCATTACCCAAGCTGGTAGGTGAAACAACACTACAAACTAATGAAGAAAAGTAAATACTTAGAATTGTAAGTAACAGCAAGTGCTATATGGAGCTGACCAAGTCAACTTCTACTCCTATATTCTATGCCAGCACACATGGTTCTTTAATATAAACACATACATTTACTGTAGAAACTTCCTCTTCCTCTGTTTCTTCCTGTGGAACATCATCATTGACAGGAGAGCTACCCTGAAACACATCTACTTCTTCACTTGAATCATTTTCTTTAGTAGCTGCTTGTTTGGAACGTCCTACACGGCTAGAGTAAAACACAGGTAAAATAAAATGAACATTCTGATCTTTAAGTAGTAGATTACCTCAGAGGAAATGCTTTAAATATTTCATAAATTCTCATTTATTCTCATTTTTGTCCTCCGTTACCTTATAAAACATGAAATATTCTTATTCTAAACCCCAACCCAGTGTTTAATCCTAGAATCTCACAAACACTGACCAAATAAGATAAACATGTGTGACTGAGACCAAGACAATAAAAGATTTTAAAACATAACCCAAAGTCTGCTCTTACTTTTATCTTTCCCAACTCAGTAAAAGGCATCTGTATCTACTAAGCTGCTCAAAACAGAAAATTTAGAATCCTTAATAGTGTACCAGTCTTCATCTGGCCCCATATTTTTTTTCTTTGCATAATATGATTACATTTTATTTTTATTTTTTAATTTTGGTTTTTTTTCTTTTATAGTTTATTATCAAGTTGGTTTCCATATAACACCCAGTGCTCATCCCAACAAGTACCCTCCTCCATGTCCATCACCCCCCTGCCCCTCTCCCCCACCCCCATTAGCCCTCAGTTTGTTCTCAGTATTCAAGAGTCTCTCATGCTTTGCCTCCCTCCCTCTCTCTATTTTTCCCCTCCCCTTCCCCCATGGTCCTCTGTTAAGTTTCTCCTGTTCCACTTATAAGTGAAAACATATGGTATCTGTCTTCTCTGCCTGACTTATTTTGCTTAGCATAACACCTTTGAGTTCCATCCACGTTGCTACAAATACGGCCCTATAACTCTTATAAAGAAATCTCAAATCTATTCATATTCACTTCTCTCCACCTCTACTGCTACTACACATTTCCACACCATTTTCCTCTCATACCTCTTCTCTAAAGATGTAAAAACAGCTGATGTCACTCACTCCCCGTAGACAGCTCCCTGCTGTACTGAGAGAAATTCTGTAAACCTTCTTGACATAATATATAAGGCCCTGCAGACAGTTGTTGGCTACCTGTCCATTCTCATCTCTTTCCATTCCCCAATTCCTTACAACTACAGTCCAGCAAATTATTGCCTTTCTATAACTCTCTGAATTGGCCAAGACTTTTCCTACCTTGGAACCTTCAATACCAATTGTGTTCTTCTCCCTGTTCTCTATCAGCCTAACTCCTACTATTCTCAAGAAATCAATTCTTACTTTCCAAAGAGAAAAACTTACCCAATTCCCTAGCTCTCTCATTACGTTCTCTTACAGTACCTTAAATTTTTCCTCAGGGCACAGATCACAATTTAGAACTCCATATTTATGTGTGATTATGTAAGGACTACATGCCCATTTAGATGTTAATCCCAAAGGGACAAGAATAAGGTCTATTCTGTGTCACTGTAAGCCACTGTAAACCCTAGCACCTAGTACTCTCAAACATAGGAGGCAACAAATATATGTAGGACATATCACCATTTAATCAAATGTATCCCTCTTGATATTTATTTGCACGTACATTCTTTAAATTAAAATATTTTTCTTGTTTGAGTACAGTGGACATACAATGTTACATCAGTTTCAGGTATACAGCATAGTGGTTCAACTTTTCTATGTATTATGCTGTGCTCACCACAAGTGCATCTATCATCTGTCACCAGACAACACTACTATAACATCACTGTTATTCCCTATGCCATGTCCCTTTATTCCCGTGACTTATTCATTCCCAAACTGGAAGCCTGTATCTCCTACTCCCCTTCACCCATTTTGCCCGTGCTCCCACCCCTGCTTCCTTCTGGCAACCATCAGTTTATTCTCTGTATGGTAACTTTCTAAAAATTTATTTCTGAAAGAGTGCGTGTGCACACCAGTGGGGGAGGGGCATAAGAGAGGAGAGAGAGAATACCAAGCAGGCCCCTACACTGTCAGCATGGAGCCTGATGCAGGTCTTGAACCCATAAACCGTGAATCATGACCTGAACTGAAGCCAAGAGTCAAATGTTTAACTGACCGAGCCACCTAGGTGATCCTGATTAAACTTTTCTTTTTTTTAAATTAAGAATATAGCTTATCATTTCTCTTGGGTAATCCAAAATATGTATTCTTTAATCCACACTCAAACCAAGTAATTTTTTTTACTTGGTTCAGTTTTTCAGAGTTAATGGAAGAAAATACAGGAGTTACATGGAAAATAATATAATCTTTCTCGATTCCACGGAGGTCGGAACAAGAAAAACAGGCAGATCATAACATATGTTATTCTACTAGTTCTAAAAAAAGAGCTTCCCTTTGAAGGGAAGATATGCTGTGAAGGCAAATATAGAGTCTTTTTCTGCATTGATTTTTAAAAGAAAAAAAATCTGTTTGGTTTAGAACATTTGTATGAGGACGTATATAATTTTAGATGACATGATAATCATTTAAGCCCTTAATTTTTTGATGCCCAAATACAAACTAATTAAAGTTATGAGCCTGAAAGCTCTTTCTGTTATTTCGTCATTATAAAATTAATCGTGGGAATTAAATATTCCTTAAGAATTTGTTTTTTAAATTGTTATTTTTTGTAATTGAATCCAAACACATTTACAAAGCTGCCACAAAAATGTACTTACCTTTACTTTTTACCTGAGGAAAAAATTAATTAAAATTAATTTTAAAAAATTAAGTCAAGCTTAAGTTTTCCTCTTCCTGGGAAATACACAGGAATAGGAAAAATTTCCAAGATAACTTAAGCATTTAGCCAACGTGTGCTGGCAACTCTACAAAGCCAAGACACTGATGTAACTGCAATGGGATTACTCTCAGAATTACAGTCAGAATTTCTGACTAATGGAAGACATGCTATTCCATTTCCACTTAAGTAACTGAGAAAAAAGTGCAAAATATACAAATGACAGCATGGACGTTCCTACTGCTCTAACAATTTTAGATACAGATTTGTTATTGTGATTTTCTTATAAACATATGCTTGTGTGAACTTCCAAAACTATTTATATGTAGATACAGATGTGTTCATTTGATTAGAAAGGAAACAAAATCAAAACTCCAAAAACTTCAGATCTACATGAGATAATTTCTATGGATATAATTTAAAGAAAAATAATGCCTGTTACTTTCCTACACAATTCAAAGAATAAAAGCAAAAACATAACTATTTTTTTAAAGTTGCTGAGGAGAGAATTAAGAAAAACTATAGTGTGGAATGACAAGGCAACTTGGTCAGTATGATGTGATTATTTAAAAATACTTTTTCATCTCTTTAGGTACCATAAAATCTGTATTGGAAGTAATAAACTATTTGGTATTCGTTTAAAGAGATTTGCCTAAAACCTGTAAAAATATTATCAGAGGGTTAAACTGGGACATCAATTACCCAGGTAAGTTTACCTTACCTAGTATAGTGGGACTAAATACATGGGATTTTAAATACAGCCCTATGTATATTTAAAAATTTATGAACTTCTGCAAAATAATTTGAAACTGGTTTGAAATTTAATATTATTTACAACTTACACATTTTTTTTTGGTTGTGATGGTGATGGCGTTTTTGATGGTCTTCCTCGTCCTTTCTGTGGTGTGGATTGTGTGGATTCAACTGCACTAGTTTCAGGAGATTCTGCTCTGCTTTGGGGAAGACCCAAATGTGGATAGTATCAAATTATGATTTATAACACAGTTACTAAAAACATGCAGTTTAGAGTTACATGCACTTACCTCTGCTGTGCTCTCCTTGATGTTCGGTGCTGTTTGCTTTTTGATTTCTGTTCTGTGTTTCCACTTTGCCTTTCTTCTTCTTCCTCCTCTTCTGGTGCTGAAGGTCCAGATTTTTTTTTGGTTCCTTTTTTAGATGTTTTCATTGTTGGCTCTTCTTTTGGTGTACCTCCACCAAGAGGTTTAGGGGGTCGGCCTCTTTTACCTTTTTTTGGCGGACTATTCTGTTCATCCTCATTTTCTAATATATCTTCTTTGAGCCTCTTTTCCTCAGGCCACTGCTGTTCATCTGATTCTGAAGCTGTATGGCCTCTCTTTCGTCCACGCTGACTGCCTTTAGGTTTCTGTTCCTGTACCAACTTGGTGAGGTCATCCATACCTAATTTCTCTTCTGAATCTGTGACAGGTGTTTTTTTCCGGCTTCTAGGTTTGTCCAATTCAGACTAGGAATAAAAATCACAATTTCAATATGAATTTGTTACATGCATATTTTGAAAACTGAAACAAAAAAAATGTAACCACTTTTGTCATAAAACCGTACCTAAATAAAATACAGATTTTTTAAGTATATCAGAACCATAACTACTTTCATGTTTTTTAACTAAATAAATTATCTGGGGTAAGAGGGTAAATTTTCATTTTTACTTAAGCTAGAGAGCCTCAAATTGAAATCTTTCAAGATCAGTACTTTATCAAACTATAAATTTTAATGAGTTATGTCATTTAAAAAATTCTAAACTCCATGCTTGAATAATGGACAACTATATGAAAGTATAATAGATCTGCTTTAACAGTCAAATTAAGTAATTCTAAATTTATTCCATAGTGTATAAGATGTAAAATATCAACTATGTTATATAGTATGCTTAGACACCAAAAAAAGAGCTACTTTTATTTTATAAATGGAGGTTGTAAGACATAAAAGTTAAACATATTCATTTATTAAAAATGTTGAAAACACTTCTGAATCAAAGATACTGTCTCTTCCGAGCTACAACTAATTAAAAACAAAAACAACCTAAATTATTTAATCAGAAACTTAGATTTAAAATAAAAGCCTAGTCTACATTCAGAGAATATATGCACTGACCAGCAGATGGAGACTGAGGAAATTCTCCAAAGAAACCAAGAACAGTATGAACCTTTACAGCTCTCTATACACATACATCTATAAAACCCATAAATACAGGTGTTTTATTTGCAAAAAGTTTGTGTCAATTTACATCCTTAAAATCACTGAAAACAAAAATTATCTGATTTGTTTAGTCATTTTATTTCCTATCAACTCCCTAATTATATGTCATTTGTATTATGCTCTTTGTCCTTTGTATACTGGAGTCTTAGTATTTTAAATCTACATTCTTCTGTATTTTTGTGTATATTTAAATTTTATTTCCTATTTGTTATGGACTGAACTGTGTCCAGACAAAATTCATATGTTGAAGCTATAACTTCAGATGATATCTGAAGATGGGGCCTTTGGGAGGTATTTCGGTTAAGATCATGAGGGTGGGGCCCTCATAACAGAATTAGCCCCTTATGAAAAGGGACACCAGAGAGATCTTTCTGTCTCTCTCTCCACCAGGTGAGGCATAGGTGAGAAGGTGGCCTTCTGCAAACCAGGGGAAAAAAACTCTCACCAGGAAGCAAACTGGCCAGCACTGTGATCTTGGAATTCCCAACCTACAGAAAGGTGAGAAAATTCATTTCTGTTGTTTAAGCCATCTGGTCTATGATATTTTGTTATGGCAGACTGAGCAGACGAAGACATTGTAGTATCTTGATAGGATTTGACATGGAATTCAAAACTCTTTCCTATCCACCCCCAAAGAGTATTCCAATAATTTCAAAAATCACTGCCTTGTAAGGTTTCCTTTACTTTGTATTATGTTTTAAAAATTAATAATGTGTCTGGGCTACTGTAACAGCAGCATAATATTTTACTAATCATAAAGAAATACATTTGTGTTTGGCTGGACTGATCTTATCAGTCCTTTTGTATACATTTATTCTTCCACATGGACTTAAAATCACACTGGAATTTTATAATTACATATAGATTCATTTATAAAGAACTGTCACTTGTTTTCATTCATTTCTCCCATTAAAGAACATGGCATGTCTCCTTTCTCTTCAAGTCTTCTGTTTCTCAATTTGGATATTTTCCCCACATGGATTTTCCCCTGCTTCTTTCTTAAGGCTATGTTCAGGTCTGTCGACCGACCTATTGACCTACCTATCTTTGTTGTTGAAGAGTTTATTGTGGTGGGACAAATCTCCTTTCCCCCAAGTGTATACTTGATATAAAGCAAAATTATCAAAATAAAGTTAGTTATACACATACATACATCTACCATATATAGATGTTTAATCGGCTATCATACCGAATTCTTAGTTTTTCAATTGCTTCTCTTATTTTTCTAAGAAAAATGAATTTCTCTTCTTTTTCATTGTCATACCTTTCACTCCTATTTCACGTCTTCCTGAATTTGTCAAACATTCTAGAACAATCTTAAATAATAGTGAGAACATATTGTTTTGCTTCTGATTTTTAATTAAAATGTTTCCAATATTTTGCACTTAAGAACAAAAACTTAGGAAGAATAACAGAATCAATGACTACTGATTTAAACAGACAAAACTTTTAGTATGTTAAGGAAGTATCCTTCTGGTATTAGCTTATTAAGAGTTCATATGTATCAAGAATGGATTTTAAGTTGTATTTATATTTTCTTGACATGACCTGAGGTTATCTTGTTAGTATTCTTCTTATTTGGTATACTGATTTGATATATTAAAAGATTTCTTAGCATTAAATTATCCTTACATTCTAGGAAAAACAGACCTATATATGACTGGTTTTAATTTGTTATCATTTATCTGCAGTTTTGTACAAATAATTATTGTTACTCAGAGATGCGAAGATGAGAAATATTGAATTAAAATTAAATTTACAATTATCACCTCCAGTTTTAAACTCTACAGTTCATTTTAATGTCCAAAAATGTGATAAGGTGGCTAAATTCCTTTATACTCTGGAAAAGGTTGGTGGTAAACAGCAAATTCAATGTCTGCTTTCTTGAGAATACTATAAAATAATCTAGTTTACTAGAGCACTACATTCTCTAGTTTTTTTCATTTTGCACTTCATTATCTTAAGAACAGAGGGAGTATACAACTGAGGTTAGAAGCAGGAAATAAGGCAAACATATTATTTGTAAAACTAAATATTTGAATATAAATGTAGATGGAGAATAATTCCTTTGTGGTGAAATTTCAATGTCAAGGTGATAGTATATACAAAAACAGGACTCTAATATACTGGTTTTTAAATTGAACTTCTGTCTCAAAATGCTAACCTCTTTGAGGATATTTCAGTTGGTGTTTATTAATAAGGTTCTTACAGTATTTCTGAAAATGGATGCAATGTTACACAAAAGGCAGCCAAAAGCCTCCATAATTATAAAAATAAATCTCAAAAGCTCAGAATTTCAAAATTTTTCTATGGAAAAGAGATTTACTCTTTATTGCTCTACAAGGCAGAAATAGATATAGAATTTATAGGATAACAAAATATTCAGAATTCATCACAACCATGTTTCCCAAATTTTGGGGGGACATGGGTAAGGGAGTAGGATAGTATGTGGGTATGGGTGGCATAGTTGATGTGTTGATGTTTCCAACAAATGAGAGAAATTATAAGCTCTCCACCTAAGGCATTTTCAAGCACGTGGTAACCAACTCTCATAAATGCTAATGAAGGAATTTCTGCATTAAGTGAGAAGTAGGACTAGAAGACATAAATACCTTTTCCAATTCAAGGTTCTCTTCTATAAATCCAGATAACAGGATTCCTTTCTGGCTAAGCGATCAATTTTTAATTCTGCTTGGGCAAAATTTTTAAACAGCCAATAAAAATCAGAATTTACAGTATAAGTAGTAAGGATTTAGTAAGAATTTAAGAATTATAATTTTTTAAGTGGAAAGTAAAACAATCTGGCAAAATAAATTACTGGAGAAACTTGAAAACGATTGAAAATAATTTAAACTTCTTGGAATATGTAATGTTGGGCCAGTGGAAGGAAAGAAGGGCAGTAATATTTCAGAGAAAGCAAAAGTATTTTATTAATAATGTTCCACCTCTACTAATTGAGTAGATTCAAATGCATTAACATTTACTTTACAGTAATCATTAATCAAAAATATTGATCTTTATAATGATAAAACAGCAGCAACACCAACTGACTTGGGCTAATTCATTTACTCCGATAAACCTTACCAGCTAAGTAGCCACATTTTACAGATAAAGAAACTGGTTCAGACAGCCTCATCAATTTTTCAAAAAATGTTTAAAGATAACCTAGAGAGTCAAAAATGTGCCCAATAATTAAGGTTATCAAGATGTACAGAAATACATAATTGTATCTGTACTAAAACGTAACAAATCTGTCTTTAAATGACATTTACAAACTGTCTAATTGTACAAATTATCACTATCAAAATTTTAAAAATAAAACAAAATTTAAAAACTAAAGAAGTCTATAGGATTTCCTATCTTTGCTAGAAGCTTACATAGTAATGAAAGGCTTAAGAAAGCATCTAAAATGGAGGAGCCTTTAAGGATCCTCATTCTATCTCCCTTTTCTACTGCTAAGTCTAAACTTACTGTGTTTTAAACAACAACAACAACAACAACAATAACAACACCCCAAGTAGTTCTGAGTATGGAACTGGCATGTTTGATTTCAAAGATCTACAGAATAAAGATCACTTATTAGAATGACAAGAAACACAATATACTTAAATTACATGGTAGAGGATAATGATGAACTCACATTTGTGATTAAAATCATTAAGAGAAAATCAAATGTTAAATTTGAGAGTAATGTTAACTGGTTTCAGTGTAAACATTATTATTTTTTTATCATTATTATTATAATTATTATAAAATCAAACCAAGTATCTCACCCTTACAAGATCAGAGTCGTCTCTCTTGTCACTTTTTTTTCCTGGCAAAGGTGACGACATTGTATAATCTTCATTTTCACTGTGATCCATTTCAGAGCTATCAAGCCTTTTAATATAGACATTTATAATTATTATCACAATGAAATAACCTTAAAAGCTTTTTCTGTTCTCTAGTGTAGCTTTGCAGCTTTATGAGGAAAAGTTTCATTCTTTTCCAAAAAGCATCTGTTTTATTCTATCATATTTAGCACCAAACCAACAAGCAATGAATCACATTTAACATAATAGAGAAACTTGAAAAATCACAAATTTACTTTTTTTCCTAAGTCTTTTTAAAAACTAAATTCTGTTTTGGAGTGGGAACATAAAGTAAATTAAAACTTTTCTTGTTTAGCAAGTTGAGTTGGCCTATGTTACTACAATCTGCACTGTCCCCTATCTCTCCCATATTCCCAGTTCCACTTTTTCTTCTCTGTGCTTTTTTTTTTTTAAAGTTTATTTTATTTATTTTGTGAGAGAGGGAGGAAGGGAGGGAGAGGGAGAGGGAGAGGGAGAGGGAGAGAGAGAGAGAGAGAGAGAGAGAGAGAGAGACCCCCAAGCAGGCTCAGTTGCGATCTGCGCAAAGCCTGACATGAAGCTCAATTCTCACGAACCGTGAGATCATGACCTGAGCCGAAATCAATAGTTAGACACTTAACTTACTGACCCATCAAGGCACCCCTTTCTTCTCTGTACTCTTAACATCCTCTAACATACTAAAGTTATTATGTTTATTCTCTACTAACTTCCCTTGCTAGAATGTAAGCATGGATCTTTTGCCAACTGTATTTATTTTATGCAAAGCACTTGTACCAGTGTCAGACATAAAGTAGGCAATCAATAAATACTTATTAAATGAATTAACAGCACAAACTCTCATTTATTGCTATGAAGGCTGTCTTCTGTCCTAGGTGATCTCATCCTTAATCTGACTTCAAAAACCATTTTTATACATTGTTAAATCCTAAATTTCGATCTCTGGACCAGAAGCTACCCTGAGCTCTAGACTCACATATCCAATTGCCCACTCAACTTGAATTTCTAATAGGCATCTGAACTTTAACACAGCCAAAATAGTTATTTGGACACTCCTCTCTTCCTCATCTCCCCAGAAAACACACACACACACACACACACACACACACACACACACACACAGCGCCTGTTCTTCAAAGGCTTCTAACGTCTCAGTTAATGGCACCACCACCTATAGAAACATTTGGGCAAAAACACCCCTAGGATACATCTTTAAATATTCCCTTTCCGTAACTATTCACAAGTAACCCATCAGCAAGACAATTTGCACCAACCATAAAAATTAATCCTAAATTTGACTCTTTACCATCTTCCTCCCTCTTCACTCCTCTGAATTACTATTAGCTGACTCCTAACTGGTATTTCTATCTCAATTCTAGTTCCTCTATTCTCCACAAACAATAGAGCAATCTAATAAAAGTTGCAAATTAGATCACTAGGCTCCACAGCAACATCCTAGCAAAGGGAAAGAGTTGAAGGCAATTTTAAGGCTCTTAATGACTGATCTTCTTTGATTATAACCACGAATTGAAGAAGAAGAACCAGTAACTTAGGAAATGAATTACTGGAAATGGTTTGGTCATGTTAAGTAAGAGGCCATCCACTAGAAAATGTCCAGATGATATAGGTGAAGGTCACTTAAGGATCAGCCACTAATATGTATTAATACAGGAATCTAAAACAAGAGCTATAAATGTATTTTTCTTCAATTTCTATCATATATCATTTGACAACTTATTCATTACAAGGAAAGTGATAAGACATTTTAGAATGTCTCCTTCTTTCTTTATTGACTGGTTATGAACAATGCAAAGACAGCACAGTCTTTCACAATAACAGCAAAATCAATAATCAGTGGCAGTTAGGGCCTGTACAAGGCTTTAACTAACTACTGCTCACAAACTGCTAAGCACTACATTAAAACCAGTGAAACTGTAAATTATTTTCTCTTTTTCTTAAAAAGAAAAATCTGTAAAGCATGATTTGAAAGTACAAGTTTAAAACAATTTTTCCAAACAAAAAAATTTATACATGTACATAAGAAAAAGAAACTCAAACCAAAAAGTACAGAATGATCTCCTTCCTATACTACCACAAGATGTTGTGTATTCTTCCAAAAATTTTCTATGCATATACAAGCCAATCTGAATATAAATCCCTTGTAAAAATTCAAAAATACTACAATACTGTTCTATTCTTTGCCTTTTTTACTCAATAATGTATTGTGGAAACAATTTATATTAGCTCATACCTAGTCATTTTTAATGATTATGTACTCTATTGTATGGATGTACCGTAATATAACAGGTTTACATTTGCTAGACATTTAGCTTATGTCTGCCAATACAGGTTATCCCAACAAGCTAACATATGAAAGACTAAGATGGAGTGCCTAAAATAAGGAAGCAAATAAACAGGAACACATAAATGGCTGTTCGGGTATGCACTGATTTCCACATGATGACATTAAATGTTTCGGTTACATGATTTTAGATCTCATTGCCTTGATGGAATCCTTAAATGTATGTTATTTCTTAGATACTTACCTCCCTTTTATTCTTCCAGGCGAGCTTGGATTTGAACTGCTGCTTGCGTTGCTTACAGTTTCCATTCGTGATGACTTTGTCTGAGATTGCTTGCCTGCTGATGAAAGTGGCTTATTAACAGCTCCTAGAACATTGGTTGTTTTAGGCTGAAACGAAAAATGCGTATCTCTTTCTATTTGATTAAAGCCAGAAGAAATTTACACAAAGAACCATAAATCTCTGTCAAAGTATTTACATACAAATCACACAAATATGCCTATCCTTAAGCAAAATAAGGATTATAAATTGACTATCACTTGAATTAAGTGAAAAACTATATAGACAAGCATAATAGTTAAATTTCTTAGCTATTTAGAGGAAAAGGCTTACATAGAAAGTGAGAACAAATAAAATGTATAGTCAATAATAAAAATAGATGATCAAAGTCTTGCTTTGGAAAGACATAAGCTGCTTTTAACTTTAAGATTTCTATCTTGATATTATAGGATAAGATATTTAAGGGTCAAGGTCTCCAGCACTTTATTATAGGCTACGAAATAAGTTCATGTAGCTCAACTTGCATTTACACTGTAAATACAATTATTTCTTACTAGTAAATGGAAGATATCTAATAACTGTATTTTCTACCCCAAGATACACCAGTTTTTAAAGAAATACAAAATAACATTAATTATGCCAATAACCACAGTAAAATAAACTACCATGTAAAAATTAGAATGACTCTCAAAACATACTTTTCCAGGAGTAAAAAATGATTTCATTTCTGGAGGCAGATAATTTTTGGTGTTACTGAAATTCTACAAGCAAGAGAAAAAGTTGTAGTTAGTGAATAATGAAACACTATATATGAAGTGCTTCAAAGCCAACAAAACGTATAACAGCTTTTGTTTTAAAGTACATAGTAAAACACATTTAAATAATAAATTCAAACACAAAATTTCAGTCACTGATTTCAAATACTGTAATAAACTTAAACTAACCTTCTACCAACTCCAATATTAACAAAACATATTTGAGTTCTAATGTGTTAGAGCTCTCTGTAAGTGCAGCAGAAAACACATGCTTCTGTAACAAAACTCTTCAGAAGAGACCACATATATTCCTGTTATCTTAAACATGACAAAGTGAATACTTTAAAAGCACAGTCCCTTTTAGCTACTGGGTGAGCCTATATACAAAGCTGTTGCAAATCTCTATACATTGGTAAAGACTTAACTGTTATTTTACTTAAAAACAAAAACAAAAACAAAAAAACGGTAGTGGTGCTTTCCACACTCTCAGTCAATAGGCTTAGGTACGTTATGAATCTCTAAGAGATTCTGGAAAAAATCTTTAATATCTTGTACAATACTAGGGGCACCTGGGTAGCTCTGTCAGGTGTCCGACTTTGGCTCAGGACATCTCACAGGTCGTGAGTTTGAGCCTCACGTCGGGCTCTGTGCTAAGAGCTCAGAGCCTGGAGTCTGCTCCAGATTCTGTGTCTCCTTCTCTCTGTGCCCCTCCCCTGTTTGCACTCTGTCTCTCTCTCAAAAATAAATAAAAACATTAAAAAAATGTGTATTTCGTACAATACTTGAGTTTTGTAATGAGTTTGGGGAACATTCTTCTGGTGTTCCCCGGGTCTCGAACTGTTCCAGTGTCTGCTCTCTGCTTGTTTCTTCATACTAGTTATAAATCTCAATCAAGGGCTTATAACTTCAGACTCTATCAGCATTTTCCTTCTCATTTTGGAAATTTGGAATCACTGGCCATTAACTGACACATCTACATGCTTTGATCACATTTTTGCCTGTACTCATAGATTGGCATAAAACCTGAACACAAAATCTAGATCATCCTAATCAATCTCTGAACCTTATATCCTTCAATTTGGCCCATATGCTAGTCTTGATCCACATTATTAAGACTCATGATGACCTTTCCATGATATTAGTAGTGTGCCAGTTCTTGAAACTGATCCTTATCTTCTCACAACCTAGTGCTGAGAATACATTTTATTTCAATCTATACAAACAAAATCTAAAATAAATACCTTGTCAGGTTGGGTGAAAAAACGAGCTGGTAGTACTGGGTCTTTAGGAGATTCCAAACTGTATGTGGTACTCTTTGACATGATGATATTCATGGCAACATCACACACAGTATACAGTTTCTGCAATGGTAGTAAAGAAAATTAGGTACTTAAGGTAGCATCCTTGACTCTGAATTAGTAGTAATTCTAAAACATGCAATTAGTACAGGCATACCTCAGAGATATTGCAGATTTGGCTCCAGACCACCACAATAAAGCAAATGTTGCAATTAAGTGAGTCAAATGAATTTTTTGGTTTCCCAGTGCATATAAAAGTTATGTTTACACTATACTATAATCTACTGAGTGTGCAACAGCATTAAGTCTAAAAAACAGTGTACAATGCAATTACAGTACAAGTAATTAACTGCTAAAAATGCTAACTATCATCTGAACTTTTGGGGACTTGCAATATTTTTGCTCGTAGGGTGTCTTGCCTCAATGTTGATGGCTGCTGCTGATCAGAAGTGGTTGCCAAACGATGGAGTGACTATGCGAATTTCTTAAAATACGACAATAGTGTAATTTGCTGCACTGATTGACTCTTCCTTTTACTGTAGCGTGTGATGCTGTTTGATACTATTTTACCCACAGTGGAATTTTCAATATCGGAGTCAATCCTCTCAAACCTTGCTTCTGTTTTATCAACTAAGTTTGTGTATTTTGCTCAATCCTTTGTTGTCATTTCAACAATCTTCAAGGCATCCTCACCAGGAGCAGATTCCATCTAAAGAAACCCCTTCCCTGGGGCACCTGCATGGCTCAGCCGGTTGAGCATCTGACTCTTGATTTTGACTTCGGTCATGATCTCATGGTTCATGGGATTGAACCCCAGGAAAGTGGTCTCTGTGCTGACAGCACAGAGCCTGATTGGGATTCTCTTTCTCTCTCTGCCCCTCTTGTGCTCACACTTTCTAAATAAATATGTATTAAAAGAAAGAAACCACTTTCTTTGTTTATCCATGCAAAGCAACTCCTAATTCATTAACGTTTTATCATGAAATTGCAGCAATTCAGTCACACCTTTAGGCTCCATTCCTAGGCATAATTCTCTTGCCATTTTTACCACATCTGTAGTTACTTCCTCCACTGAAGTCTTGAAGCCCTCAAAGTCATCCATGAGGATTGGAATCAACTTCTTCCAAACTCCAGTCCATGTTGATAATTTGATTCCTTCCCATGAATCATGAATGGAGAGTCCTTTCTAGGTTTTCAATTGACTCCTTTCTAGGTTTTCAATTGACTTTACTCAGATCCATGAGAAGAATCACTATCTATGGCAACTACAGCCTTATGAAATGTATTTTTTAAATAGTAAAACTTGAAAGTTGAAATTATTCCTCGATCCATGGGCTGCAGAATGGATGCTGTGTTAGCGGGCATGAAAATAGCATTAATTTCATGGTATACCTCCATCAGAGCCTTGGGGTGACCAGGTGCATTATCAAAAAGTAGTAGTATTTTGAGAGAAATCTTTTTTTCTGAGGTCTCAACTATGGGCTTAAAATGTTCAGTAAACCATATTGTAAACAGATGTGCTATTTGTTTGGCTTTGTTGTTCCATTTATAGAGCACAGAGTAGATTTAGCACAATTCTTAAGGGCCCTAGGGTTTTCAGAATGGTAAATGAGCACTGGCTTCAGCCTCAAGTCACCAGCTGCATTAGCCCCTAACAAGAGGGTCAGCCTGCATTTTGAAGCCAGGCATTGACTTCTCCTCTGTAGCTATGAAAGGCCTCAACGGCACCTTCTTCCAACAGAAGGCTGTTTAGTCTGCATTGGAAAACTGTTACTCAGAGCAACCACCTTCATTAATTGCCTCAGCTACATCTTCTAGATAACTTCTATATCAGCACTTGGTGTTTCACCTTGTACTTTGTTATGCACATGGCTTCTTTCCTTAAGCGTAAAAACCAACCTCTGCTGGCTTCTTTCTTCTGCAGTTTTCTCACCTCCCTCAGCCTTCACAGAATTATAGAGTCAGGGCCTTGCTCTGGATTATGCTTTGGCTTAAGGGAATACTGTGGCTGGTTTGATCTATCCAGGTCTCTCAAACTTTCTCTGTATCAGCAATAAGGGTATTTCACTTTCTTATCATTTGTGTTCTCACTGAAGTAAGCACTTTCAATTTCCTTTAAAAACTTTTCCTTTGCATGCACAACTTGGCTAACTATTTGGCACAAGAGACCTAGCTTTCAGCCTATCTCACTTTCTACATGCCTTCCTCACTAACTTTCATCATTTCTAGCTTTTGATTTAAAGTGAGAGACATCCAACTCTTCTTTTCACTTGAGCACTTAGAGGCCACTGTGGGGTTATTAACTGGCCTAATTCCAATATTGTTGTGTCTCAGGGAATAGGGAGCCTGAGGAGAGGGACAGAGGACGACTGGTGGATAGAACAGTGAGAACACACACAACTGTCATCAGTTAAGTTAGTCATCATATATACAGGTGAAGTTTGTGGCACCCCAAAGCAATTACAACAGTAGCATCAAAGATCACTGATCAGATCACTGATCACAGTTCACCATAACATATATAATAGCAATGAAAAAGTTTGCAATACTGCAAGAATTACCAAAATCTGACACAGAGACATGAAACAAGCAAATGCTGTTGGAAAAATGCTGCCAACAGATTTGCTCCACGCAAGGTTGTCACACACCTTCAACTTGTAAAACAAAACAAATCAAAACAAAAATGCAATTATCTGCAAAGCACATTAAAACAAGTATGGTTGTATGTAGTCTTCAGTACAATAGTGGAAGTTAAACTACTCCTTTCATTATTTCTAATTACTAATAGACATACTAATTATTAAATTACTAATAAAAAGGACTGATAATGTCTCTGTGTACTATAGAAGCACCACACCCACACTCATATGCTTAATCAACACGGAAGCATGATTATTTACAAAGAATTACATACTTCATTCATTTTTGCATCATCTGGTCCTTGGGCATCTTTTGTTTGTTTAATATTTTCTACCATCTTTCTGATAAATGCATGACTGTTATTTTCATTTTTAGCCATTAATATTTCTAGAACAAACCAAAGACATCTAAGAAAAAGGGAAGAAAAGGAAATGAAAAAGTTAGTTGTTAAATATAGGTAAAATAATTCTAAATATAAATATAATAAATTCCACAAATGGAAAAAATTTAAAAGGAGAAAACAGCTATAAATCGAAAGAGAAAAAAAGGCATGTCACACATATATATCACAAGTTATCAGCAATGCAGATGTGAATTCAAAAGACCCCTTCTCAAAATCTCAATAATTTTTCCAAAGAGGCAGGTTAAAAAAGAACTTAAATGGTAAAAATGATGAAGTGATCTTAACCCCTAACTACGACAGGGAGAGAAGACTGCCTAAAGTAACAACTGGGCCATGGATAAAGTGAAGCCTCAAATACTCAAGACAGCAGTCCTGATTTGACGTTTTCAAGAAAATACAACCACCTAACTCAATAGTTAAGATTCTTCATGAATAAATTAGAGAGGAAAAAATCATGGCTGACAACTACACATACTGTCTTTGCTTAAATGGAAAAAAATAAAAGAAAGTTTCACTAGCTCAGTTAAAGTTAATTACATAAAACTCTATTGAAGAACAAACCAAAAGTTCTTTGTCTCTTTACTAGACAGACACAATGGGACAGAGTTTTGGCACAGAGGAAAAAGTAAAGTGAGAAGAGAGAAATGTGAAGCAAGGTATCCTTCCTGAAGGGGAAAAATAACCACAAGGATCTTGGGAATTGGATAAGCTCTTCTGGAGTGGCTCTCTGACAGAATGGGAAGATTACTCATGGCTGTACTGGGGCATTTACAAATAAACCAACAACGTTTAGTAAATTCCAAAGAATATTAAATGTATTTCAAAAACCAAAGTTCTCTGAGAAAGATGATTAGAAGTTTTCATTAGTTATAATCACTCTAACACAGGACTCATTTTGGGAGAATTTCTTAGTTTAAAAAAAAAACAGAAACTGTGGCTAAAAGAGGGTAAGAGCTTTTCCCTTGTCATAATAAAAAAGTTATCAGTAATTTGATTTTATCAAATATTTCTATGAACTAAGAAACCACCAGTTATTTTCCTTTAATAGGAAGCTAAAGGCATAATAAATTCATTTATTCAAAACCACAGACGTTTACTGTAACAGAAAGAGGACTAGGGTCTTAAGCTTATTTAAAGAAGTATGGCGGTGTTACGAAGACTTCTCTAAATATTATTGTATTTCCCTTTTCCACACCCAGGCATAGATGGTCTTTCTGTCTCTCAACAATAATCTTTGAAAAAATTACAAGTGTCATAAACTTGAGCTAGAAAATCACCAATGAAGTAGTAAGTGGGGTAGTTCCTTGGTAACCAACTTGACCCATTACTAAATTAGATCATTTTCTCTTCCTATGGAGGAAGATAATTCATGCAAAGAAAAAGTGCTATGTGAATAAAGGAGAATATTAATTCACCCACATGAAAATCTAGAATTGCAGAAGAAAGGAGGAAAAGATAAGAACTGGAATGGAAACTTTTAATGGATTGCATCAATAGAAAAGAAATGCCAGAATGGTAGAGAAACACTAGTACAGTAATTATGCTAAATTGTTTTGGGAAATCATATAGGAAATGAAATATGAAGATATGCTATGAAAAAAGAAAACAAGAGAATAGGGAAAGAAGCTTGAACTCCTGAGAAATTAAATAAATCTAATTAATTATAATGGCAATTCCATTATCAGCAACAAAGAGAAAAAACTCTCAGAAAACATGAAAATGAGATGAAAAAAGTCTTACTCTTTAACATCTTTAAGTTGTTCAATATCCTGTACTTTGACATAATCTGGGTCATGTGCCAAAAGGTGAATTGTATATGGAACAACATACTCTGGTAGAAGAGACAGTAATTTTTCTGAAAAAGAAAACAAAACAAAAGTATCCAGGTTAGAAAACCAAACCTTACTCTTTCTGTCTCTGATACTGTATTTCTTGCATTCCGGTAGTGTACCATGATATGGCTAAAAGAAAAATTTATTGAAACGTCCAGTGTTGAGTTACACCATAAATTAAAGTGTTTATTCATTCATCCATCATGTCCAATACTGAAATGCCTACTAAATGCACCATATGCTGAGGCTACAAAGACAAATATTTTCATTTTCAAATGCACATGGTAAAAAGTGACCCAAACAAACTGTATCTAAGAAAAAGAAACGTAAGATCTATTTTTCTTGTTATTCTGAGCAGCCCTATGTTTAATACTCCCTTGTTAAGCTGCTGAGCAAAAGAACTAATACATCTTTCAATGTTAATATGGCACAAAAATAGGAAGGCTGATACTACTTGAGATTATTTATAAAAGAAGAACAGATCTAAAGTAATGGACTTCAGAGTTTCTAGGACATTTGAAATAACAAACTTTTAGTTTATATTCAAATATTTTATATTCTGACTGAGATCAGCATATTCCATTAGGTCAGAATGCTAATGCTAACTGTTTTAACAAACATTAGTCACAAAGACCAGGATTCATATACTGAACGAGTCCTTTTAGATTTCCTACTTTCAAAATAAAATTTTAAATCAGATGCTCACCTTGGCATATAAAAATACTACACGTGTCAATAAGACACTAAGTTTTATTTATTTTCTTATTGCTGAACTCAAAAGAGAACAGTTTGTGTGTAGTATTTGTTTCAAGAAAACATAGAAGAAAATATAGAAGAAAAAAGTAACAAGTTTCAAAACTCAGTGATATTCAAATTAAAGTGTATCAAATATTTATTGAATGCTTACTATTTTCTAGCCTTACTATTTTTATTGGGGCATATTATTTTAAATACAAAGATGAATAAGACTAGATAAAGACCTCACAGTAAAGTGTAAGTAGAGACAGAAGCTATACTTCAGTGCAAAAGGAGCCCTAAAGTAAGTATAGCTACCAAGTACTTCTTTGAACCACACATTATGCCAGGTGCTTTATACACATAACACTTAAATCCTCATGCCAACCATAAAAAAAATGAGTATAATTATACCAATTTTACAAATAAGGAGACTAGGGCTCAGATTGACAAAGTAATCTGCCCCAAAACAACCAGTAAACAGCAGAAGAGGTATTTGACTCCAGGGCCCTTATTCTCCAAGGTGAGAAAGGAAGAGAAAGAAAGAACACCCCAGTGATGTAGTAACACCAAAACTGCATTTTAAAGGATTCAAAAGGTGCAAACCACGTTCCTTGGTTTTCTATATATTTGTCTAGAAGGGGCAGGCAATTTCCAGATAGAGTTGACAACAAAGGAAAAAGATGGTTGCACAAATTTCAAATAATCCACAGTATAAGACACACAAAATTTATAGGTAGCGGCTAGAGAGAAAGCTTGAAACTCAGGCTGAGAGTCAACTATAAAGGACCATGCTAATGAATTTCAGCTAGATCCTATGAGCAATGAAGAATCAAAATGGATTTCAAGCAAGGAAGTGCCATGATCCAATCTGTTTTATAATGGTATTCTTGATAATGGTGTGTGGCATGCTGGAGGTGGGTTAGAGGCAGGGAAACACAACAGGAAGGTGTCTGGAGTGTATTCAATTACCCAAATGAAATTTAGCAGAGTAGGAGAGCTAAGGAGAGACATTCAAGATATCAGGAGGATTTGGTGACCAATCAGAGGCAAAAAGAAGGCCTGATTTCTGACTTGGATAACTACATGGATTCTAATGTTGTTAAATACAATGAAGAATTCAGAGAGACACAAAAACTAATAACACAAATGGGATAAAGTGAGCAGATTAAAAACAGGCACATAGCACCATATATTAACATCAGCTACAAGTGAGAAACAATCAAAGATAAAAGACCTGTACTTTTTAAAATCTAAAAGATAATACTTACACCCTGTGTGTGTGTGTGTGTGTGTGTGTATTTTACAGTTTTATTAAAAGTATCTCCAATGTCAGTGCTTATTTTTCTTGGCCATTTAGTCAGTTACATAAAGAAATATGGGTTGATATTTAAATACCTATGCATTTACATTTGTAAAATGACCTTTTGTTAAAGGAAAGTGGTTACTGAAAAATAGTAACAACTTTGGATTTAATGATGGCCAATTAGAATATAGTAAGTAATGGTAACATCATTTTGTGTTCAATACAACTGGAACTGGCTAGAATAGTATACTTCTCATTTTCGCATATGCTTACTTACCACTAACAGCTGCATGCTGCTTCAGATACTCGCGTCTCACATTTATATTTTTGACCAGACACTGCCTAGCATGAGCTCTTCTCTCTTTTACAGGATCTTTTGCACAAAGTGCACAGATTGCCATATACTCAAGTGGAAGCCGTAATCGGGAGAGGCCCTTGTGAAGTTTCTGAGCAAACACTTGTCTTACTTGATAGCACTCATCCTGTAAAGACAGAATTATTCCACAGATTATTCACATGGCAACAAAGAGTAAGTAACAACTTCACATACAAAATTTGAAGGGTAAAGGAGAGCAGGTTTATGGACAACCACTGCTTCGGCTCACAAGATTGAGGTATTGTGACATGTTAATTTCAAGGCTGGAGTGTTCACCTGGACCCTAATTAATAAGTACCAAGTTACATGTGCTAGAAAATACTGAGGTGCCTGCTTTCCTCATACTAACTCCCTCTCTTAACTCACCCATCTCCACTCTTCTGGCTAACTCCTCCTTATCTCTAACAACAGCTCCTATATCTTCCAGAAATCACTTTGTAGTCTTTATCAGGCATCCACCTATCCTCTCTTAGCACTCTGTGCATATCTCAGGCATAGCATTCACTATACAGTATTAAAAATGATTGGTTTATATGTTTACACATTTGCTCATTCCTTAAAGACAAGAACTATGCGTTTATTCACTTTTTCGCCTCTAAACCTAGCACAGTATCTGGCATACAGATTATCTATGTAATAAGCTACAGGACAAAGCTCAATATGACATTTGAGTCATATAGGAAACATACCTTACCCTCCACCAATTAACACAAAGTGTGGTGTCTTTCGTATTATTGCAATGCTGTGTATACTATTTATACTACCTGTAATGGACATTTTTTTCAAAACCTAGGTCATAACATCTTGCTCTTATCTTTAAATCCTTATTTTGTGTATCTTCTCTCATTTAATTTCAACTTGTTTATTTTTTTAAAGTTTATTTATTTTGAGAAAGAGAGAGTGTGCACGCGCGTGCAAATATGAGCAGGGGAGGGGCAGAAAGAGAGGGAGAGAGAGAATTCCAAGGAGGCTCCCACTGTTGGTGGAGTCCGACACAGGGCTCAATCCCATGAACTGTGAGATCATAACCTGAGCCAAAATCAAGAGTCACACACTTAAACATCTGAGCCACCCAGGTGCCCCCAAATATCTATTTTTTAAAAAGTATTCTTGGGGAACCCGGGTGGCTTGGGGAACCCTGGGTGGCCCAACCTGCGTTGGGCTCTGCACTGACAGTGTAGAGCCTGCTTGAGATTCTCTCTCTCTCCCTCCCCCTCTTCCCCTCCCCCACTCATTCATGCATTCCTCCTCTCTCTCTCTCAAAAATAAACTAAAAAATAAAAATAAAAAAATTAAAGAGTATTCTAGCTTCCACACATTATTGTCTACCCTCACACCCAACAAAATAAAGTTAACATTAACTCATTCCTTCCACAGTATTAAAACTCCCATGGAGTAGAGGAATCTTCATTATCACATATCACAAATACATTCACAGATGAACACACCATTCATTAAAAAATTAATCTCCAAACATCCCTCCCCTCTACTCAGATACATTCCCAACCAAGACCATGTTTTTGTCTCTTTCTCACTAATTATTCAGGATCCAACAATATAAATTAATTACTGAATCATGGCAAAAGTAGTAGGATTCCAAAAATTTGTAATTAGAGAAGAACTGTTAAAATATGTGCAAGGCAACTGTCACAGTTAATGATGAAAGATGAGAAAATGGATAAGAATGACAACAAACAGGGACATCAAGTAGAACCATGTGAAAAAACCTTAAAAGATGTGTTCCTAGGAACTGAGACAGCCTCCAAATGTTCGTTTTGTTTTGTGCGAAGATGATTATCCTTTTATGTTGTAAAAGTTAAACGTTAAGTACAAAACAGAGTAATACAATTTTTATCAAAAAAAAAAAACACTCTCAAAAAAGCAAACACTTGATACTTTCATGGTTATGGTTCTAACCAGTATTTGGCTCAATATAAGAAAAAAGAAGATGGTGTCTAATACTACAAAACATTTTCCTCAAAAATAAAGTTCCACTTAAAGCTTTTATTCACTACTAACTGTGAAATTAATTTTAGTCTGCATCTTGAGTAAATTCACTTTCAGTGGCCTTTCCTAGTACAAATTATCCTCAGAACTACTGACAGTGTCTTCCAAATAGTTCAATTACTTTGTGTATCACATTGTATTATCAACACATTTATATTCTCTGTTCTAAGAGGTTTTGTTCTTAAGGGCAGAAGCCATGACTTTGTATTTTACAGAACCTAGAACAATGTACAGCACATAGCAGTACAAAGTAAATTTTTCATGAACTGCATTCAATAAAATACTTAGGTAACTATTAAATAATATTAACATTCATATTATTGAATTTCTATTTCTCCAGATTTAATTTCTATTCAAATATATAAAAAGGGCCTCTGAGATACAATACTACCTCTAAAGAACTCAACTCAAGTAAGAGAAATAAAGCAGAGGTATATAAATAAATAAAGCACAAGGCATGTATATATCAAGAGACTGCAGATAAAATCTGTGGGGAATAAAAATTAGACCAGCTATAAGAATCTGAGCAAGTTTTGTGGAGAAGGTTGTGTTTAAGCCTTGATCTGCAAAAAGGATCAGATATGGACTTGTAGAAATGAGAGGGTGAGAAGAAAGCAAACTACAGGCACATAAAAGAAAAAAATTGTTCAGTTTCACTGAAATGAAGGTAGGTAAGGGTAGTGGGTTAAACGAGTTTTTTAAGTGTATATTTGGGCCCACAATATTAGAATGGGTTGAACAGCCAAACTATAAAATATAGGCAGTTTTTTTTCTTTTTTTTTTTTTTTTTTTTTTACAAGTATAAGCCCCTAAATATTTTCGACTGGGAGAATAATACGATCGGAACTGATACAGAAATTTAACCCACAGTAGAGAAGTCTCCCAGTAGTCTAGGTGAGAGCTAATGCTGATTACAGTGGTTAAGAATAGTTAAGAAGATATGAATGAAAAGATATGACACAGGATGGATTATCTGCACTTTTGTAACAAGGTACAAGCAAGCAAAGAGTCAAATATAAATTATATTTTTCAATCTAAGAATTCCATTCAGTTTTATTTCGTGCTTACTGAGGCTCTACATGTTAGTAAAGAATAGATTTCGGAAAGATTATGAATTCAGCCTTAACATTCACAGACCATAAAAGCCTGAAATTTCTGTTTAGCCTCAGAAGTGGGACCAGACTCTGACCTGAAAAAATGTTAAAATGTTGCTAGTACAGAGGTCACCTACATAGAAAATAAGACAGTTAAAAAAGAATGTATAAGTGGAAAATTTGGTCATGGACAAATCCTCAGAGAACACAGGCATTTAAAGGAAAGAGAACAAAAAAAAAAACGTAGTTCGAGAGGAACAACAAAAATCAGAAGACAGAAACCAAAGGAAATTTCAAGAATAAAGGTACAATGAGCTGTGTCAAACAATGCAGAAAGGACATGTATAATAAAGACTAAAACCACTGATTTGAGGCCTTCAATAAAGCATTTTTGGAAAAACAAGGAAAGCAAATGCCAAAATATGAGAAGTGAGGAATAAGATTTAAGTGGGTAAAAGAGACAAAGATAAAGATTACTCTTTGAGGTCTGGAGGTTGAAAAAGAAGAGACAGGCACGTGGTTTACAAGAACAGCACAATCAGGGAAAGGTTTTGTTCTGGAGGGTAACTGCCATGTCTGTAAGTTGTGAGAATATACTATAACTTTTAACCATTAATACACGTTCTATAGTCAACAGAATTCCAAAGCAATCTTAAAACTTAGGCAATTTGAACTTTCACCTTCGGAATTTGTGACTGAGATACTAATATGTAACATCTATCGTGCTAGAAAATCTCTAGAAGTACGGATGCTTTTCACACATACTGAATATTTAACGATTTGCACATAGTTCTTACAGTAAGTTTCAAACAAAGCCCATTTTTCTCACATATTTCCATACTTCTGTAAAAATCTCCACCTTAATACTGGTAGCACCAATACTTTTAAAATTTCAGACCAAGAACGTGATAAATCAACCGATTCCAAGTATCACCAATCTAAAAGAAATAATTACAAAGGCTGTTTTCTTCTATGGAATTTAATATATATTTTTAAACAATTTTCACTTTCTTACAAAATAAGATTATTTCTAAAATTTAATGAGGAAAACTAAACCAGGAAATTATGGATTCTTCGAAATCTCATTTTCAAATGGTTTAGTATAATATCTGCATTATAAAACTAAAACTAAAAACAAACAAGATTTTGGAGATTTGGAATAACTATTTTAAAGACGAAAGTACCAAAATCTGACAAAATGATTACAAAAAACAGGCAACTGCTTATGGCTAGGCATTACACATAAGCACTAATTTTTAAATAAGCAGAAGGAAGGGTGGAAAGAAAAATTACAATAATACCTAAAATAAATGCCAAATGCTTATACATAAGACAACTTGGAAAAGAACAGGAAAATTAAGTGTAAAATGACCAAATAATGAAAGAAAAACTCATTTTTTAAATATCATATTTTCCATTATGGAAGTCCTTTTTAATTTTCTCAATGATGCTAAAAACTTCCAAAGTAACAGAACTCAAATATTATGTTACTCTAATATGAAATCTGTAAGATGAGTATGAATCCATTAGTATCAATGTTAGTAACTTGAAAATTTAACTGGCTTGAGAAATAAGAAATGCTTCTGACCCAAAATTAATTTATATCATATCTTTATAAAACTGTAAACATCTGTATTTTTCTTCCTTTTAAGATATCAATACATTCAATCCTCATTATTTAGACATTCCAAAACTGTGAATTCACTTACTCACTACAATTTATTTGTAACCCCAAAATCAATACTTGAAGTGAGTAAATCAACACCCTAGTGAGTAAACGAGCACAGCAACAATCCGAATCATCTGATATACATCCCATCTGAAGTTGAACAATGCAATGCCTGTTGTGTCAGCTCTTGTATTATGAACAAGTGTCCTTTTGACAGTCTATTTAGTGCCACATTTTTTGCGTTTTTGTGCATTTGTTGGTGGTTTTGTTGTTTAAAAGAGCTCCCAAGCATAGTGCTATTTAGTGTTTCTAAAAGCAAGAAGGTTGTGATATGCCTTAGGGAGAATATATGTTGGCAAAGTTTTATTCAGGCAGGAGTTACAGCTCTGTTGGTCATGAGTTCAATGGTAATGACACAACTATATATGAAATCTTATGTCCTCAAATAGAAACACACAAAAAACAAGGTTATATACTGATAGACTGACAAAAATGTTGGGAGCAGAGGCTTGGAGAAACCACCCTTGTATTTCCCTTCGGAGCAACAGTTCAGTATTTGCTAATTTGGTGATTGGAGTGACTCTATAGAACAGAACTACTACAAATAACAAGAATTGAATGTACTATGTCAGCAACCCAAAACTCAACAGTTTTAGAAGTCTGAAATGTTTCTCATGCATACATTTCCCAAAAGGAGACAATTCAACATTTTAATCTCTATATCCTGGAGGATGTTTTTCTTCCTAAAAGTCAAAGACCATATAAAGTCCTATTCTCTATGGCCATCTTCCTTACATTGATAGCTAAAGCGCAGAGCTGATACTGTTCTAATGTGATGATTTCATGATAACAAGGTTCTTGTGCCAGCTTCACAATGGCACTCCCAGCTGCAAGTCTCAGACGTGACATATCTGGTTTACTAAAAAATAAGAAAGAATGTAAATTAGATTTCTAAATGTCTGCATAAAAACATTCCTAGTTGCTACATCTAATTTTATAAAATTTCCTGTGGCCAAAAAAAGGGCAGAAGACAATTTAGTGATACTGAACACTTATGTTTACTTAACTTTGGAAGATGGTGTCAAACACTCCAAAGTTCTTTTCTTGAACACAGTCTATACTAAAGTCATTTAATTCTTTCATCCTACATAAAATAGCTTTAGCCAAGCTTAAAGCTTAGAACAAATATATTTGTATGTCTAGCTAAAGTCTTTTGTTATGGATTTTTTTTGGTTATGTGTTTCCTTATAGATTAGGAACAAAAATGTCCTAACTTGTTAAACAGTCAACTAAAACTAATGTGCTAAGTATAAAAGAAGAACAAAAGCAGATATAGCAGAAAACATCACAATTTTCAGCTAGAATTCAACTTTTCAAATATTAACGAGAAGCTCTTTTTTTTTTTTTTTTTTTTTTTTT
>CM053574.1:65585520-65762956 GCA_028646485.1 Cryptoprocta ferox
ACTGTTTTCCAGAGCGGCTGTACCAGTTTACATTCCCACCAACAGTGTAGGAGGGTACCCGTTTCTCCACATCCTCGCCAGCATCTATAGTCTCTTGAGTTGTTCATTTTAGCCACTCTGACTGGCGTGAGGTGATATCTCAGAGAAGCTCTTTTTAAATTTAAGAAAACTTCTGCTTAATGGGACACACCTCAAACATTAGCAAATATTATTACTTTTTTTTTTTTATGATTTGAGAGAGAGAAAAAGAGTATGCAAACAGGGGAGTGGGGGAGACAGGGAGAAAGAGAATCTGAGGCAGGCTCCACACTCAGTCCAGAGCCCTGACGCAGGGCTCAATTTCATGACCCCTGGGATCATGATCCGAGCTGGAATCAAGAGTTAGATGCTCAACTGACTGAGCAACCCAGGCGCCCCTAAACATTAGTAAATTCTTAGATAGTAAATACATATAAACAATGCTTCCTAATATAGTGATATATTAGATGAACTAAATCAGGACTTACTGTGATTATTTTTCATTCCAAGGAGCCACTAAGCCATCATTTTAAGAGCCTTAATCTATTTAAAAGACAAACTGACTCCCCAAGTACTTTCACAGTAAAAGATTATTATTCAATATTCATAAAGTATATGTCTACCATGTAAAGAGCTCTGAGACTTAAAAGACACTTTCCTGGTCTTCTACAATCTAATAATCTAACTGGCTTAAGACCCTCCTTTCTCTTTCTAAGGATTATGTAAAACTACTGACTGAATGCATGTCGACATTTATAAGGTTCTAAAGTTACATGTCCTAAAGTAACTATTCAGTTAATCAACAGCAATATTCCAAGTAGCTATTATGAGGTAATTCACTCAACCACAACTAAAGGAAATTCTGTTTTTCTTACTGAAGTCTATTTAGTATAAAGACAGATAATTAAATATTCTACAACTAAGTTTTAAAGACCAAATTTCTATATAAAGACTTGTTTTAAAAGCGAACCAATGCAACTCACATATATTTGCAGAATTCAAATACACATTGATTTCATTAAATAACATGAATAAAAGCAGGTGAGATGAGATCTAAATATGCACATAAATAATAACTAATTTAATGATCCTAATAGCTAGACAAGATTGGTATAATCATTATCTCTATTTTTTTTAATGTTTATTTTTGAGAGAGAGCATGCACATGCACGCACACAAGCAGAGGAGGGGGAGAAAGAGAAAGGGAGACACAGAATCCGAAGCAGGCTCCAGGCTCTGAGCTGTCAGCACAGAGCCTGACGTGGGGCTCAAACTCACAAACCGTGAGATCATAACCTGAGCCAAGGTCGACTCTTAACCGACTGGGCTACCCAGGCACCCCTATCTCTATTTTATAAATGAGAAAACAGAGACAGGTGGTTAAAGTAATTTGCTAAAGTCGCCTAGATAGTGAGTGGTGGTGCCAGGATTTGAATCCAGGCTCCAGGGTCCAGTTTTTCAACCACTACACTCAACTATATCTTTCAAACAAAACAAAGTGTGTGTGTTTATATAATTTACATCAAGTACATTTTTAAGTTTGCATATATTTATATTTATAGTTCTGGAAACAGATTCAATAAGTTGTCTTCTACCCAGTGTGTTCTTTTTCCTTTAGAGTATAACAAGAATGGAAAACATCAGTACTGATTGGTACACTAACCATTTCACATTAGTTATTCAAAAAAGTAAACATTTATTGTTTAAAATATTTACAATGTATAGCAATACCCTGCCACAGATGTGTATGACTGCTGTTTTGAAATAACCACTGTATAAAAGCATATTATAATAAAAATATATGCACATCTCCACAGGAATACTAATTATTTTCTTAAAAAGAAAATGTACCATTAAACATTTACACAAGATACTGAAATATTGCACAAAAATTCTGAAATGATAATTACATACCTAATTTTCCCCTGTTCTGTCAAGTCTCCATCACTATGCAATATTGTAGTTAGCAATCTTAAGGTAGAAGTTCCTGATTTACTGTGATTATTTTTCATTCCAAGGAGCCATCGAACCATCATTTTAATAGCCTGAATCTATTTAAAAGACAAATTGACAAATACAACATTGCTACATTAAAAAAAAATCTGTATCAACCTTAAAAAAATGAAATGGTTTTAATGGATGGTTTTTAAGGAAAGGAAAAAAGAATCATTCTTCTCTGCATATATCAAGATAACAGAATGTCTTAAAGATATTTTACCCTCCCACCCATGCAATTGACAAATGAATGATAGAACTAAAGACTGGTTCTTTTTTGTTTAGTGTTTCCCCAGCATAAACTCTACTCCTTAGAACCCACAGTAAATCATGCTTAACTTCCTTAGTCAGAAAAATCTAGTTTCCAATTGCAAATTATATTCTGTCTTTTGTGCTACATTTTATATTTATGAAGTACTTAAGTGCTTTAAAAACCATTATTGCCTTTAATGTTCCTAACAACCCTTTTTGAAGAGGTGCATATTACCTCTTTTTCACTTATAATCTTAGCTTTTTACAGATCAATGGCTCAGGGCTAAGTGGGTCTTGAACAGCGGTATATGGCAGAAACTTTTCATATGTCATTTGTTAAACATGAACTTAAATGCAGGCTGCCTGCCTTCTAGTCCGGTTCTGACTAACTACACAAAACTGCTGCTTGAGACCACTGCTGAGAAAACAGGTTTATACTGGAACTAAAAGCATCAAGCATCATTCCATCAGCCGCAGAAACAGTATCAAAATCTGAAGCTGGAATAACATGACAAACTACTTACTAATGTAAAATATATATGAAATTACAACTAGAAAAACAGTATCTACTATATTTATTCCTGGCAGTGTACTGAGATGTGGTCTACATTACAGACTATAGATCCTTTTAATAAATAAATACTCTACACTAGTGATGAGTAATCATTTATGTATTACTCCTACTTCAAAAAACAATGGGTTAAATTTTTTTTAATCAAAATAAGAAGTTTTATTAAATCTCATGGAAAAGATGAATAGTCTTTTCCTGGGTGACCTGGATGACCATCTTTATTGAATAAGAGAAGGTACATGAGAAAACCAGCATGGTCTTTTGCCATTAAAGGTTGATAACTAAGGGGCGGCTGGGTGGCTCAGTCGGTTGAGCATCCGATTTCAGCTCAGGTCATGATCTCATGGTTTGTGAGTTGGAGCCTCGCACCAGGCTCTGTGCTGACAGCTCAGAGCCTGAAGCCTGCTTTGGATCCTGTGTCTCCCTCTCTCTCTGCTGCTCCCCTGCTCATGCTCTGTGTCTCTCTCTCTCAAAAATAAATTAAAAAAAAAAACAAAACATTTAAAGGTTGATAACTAAGCAGCAGCACGGAGGCAGTTTCAAACACTTTTTTTTCTTTTCATATTAGATTATGTGCAGTTGCACATTAGGCCTCAGGTATTTCATTACTGCCCTATACTCTCAGAGCAGATGGGATAATGTCATATAATAAATATAAAAACTTGGATGATTTTAATAGCCATAACTTTATAACATGAATTCTAATACCTATAATGGTAATACAATCTAGTGAAAGTATTAAAATAAATAGATCTATGCATATCACTCACTTTGACCATTGTTTCAGGAGAAACTTCTTCATCTGGAACCCAAAGCTTAGTTGTCTTTTTTCCTGGGAGCTAAACAAAAATGAAGGACTTTAAAACATAAATAAGAATCTTCATATTTAATTAATACTTAGTGAATGAAGTCTTTATCTTCTGCAGTGACAGTCATTACAGATGACTAAAATACCTCATCTATTTCTCAAAAAGGTTGACTTATCTTCACTAGCACCCACATACAGCACTTACACACCCAGCAGCAGTTTATGCTTTCTAGGTGTGAGGAAGGACCGACTTTAACCACTTAAACATATGTTTCCTCACTTAGCCCTTTGAGACTAATGACTCAATTATTTAAGGCAGCTGGCACAGACTGGGATAAAAACCAACAGAGCCAAAATGCACAGTTCTTAAACAAGGGGATAGGTATATACAAAAATTTTGAGAAGAAAAATTAGAAAGGCTTGCAGTTGACTGTAAGTAAGAAAAAACATGCATTAATATCTTCCTACCTAAATCCCACCAAAATGGCAACAGATACACAGCAGGGCTGGAAAACAAAAAAGGCCAAAAGAAGGCCAGAACCTTAGAAAATTAAAAAAATAAAACAAAAAATATACAGTAAAAAAATTAACAGAACTAGAAGGTTTACATCTTCATAAAAGCATAGAGGAAACATCCTCCAAAAAAGTTAGGGTGTTTTGTTTTCTTTTGTTTTTTAAGCACAATCACAGAATAATCCTGAGATGATAAAGTGCAGGCATTGCAAGATGTGTGCATTTACAATTGGCAGCCAGGAAACTAAAGATGACAAAAGAGCTGAACCTAATTTTGGAACACTAGAGATCCAGTATACTGCCAGATGATGGAGTGATTTCCAGAGGCAGCCTAGGAAACAGATATCAAATGGCAGCTCAGGTAACGCTTTGGCAACAGGACAGGTGGTCCCAACATCCAGAAGGCAAACTTGTCAAACACATACAGCTTTCTACTCACTTCAACTGAGAAGTGCCTTCAAAGTATAAAGTGGAAATAATGAAAAAGCAATCACATTAGAAACATTCTAGTGAAATTTCTGAACTAAGAATAACAAAAAGATCCCAAAAGATTCCATGGGGAAACCTTCCAAAAAAGAAGTGAGAATCCGACCAACTTCAGATTTCTCAGTTGCCAAAACTAGATGCCAAAAACAATGTTCTGAATTTTCTGCAGCCAAATCCTATGCCATGAAACAAAGGATTCCAGTATTCAAGAATAAGGGAAAATATATTTTTGGCAAGCTAAGACACAGAGAAAGTTTCCAAACTATAAGCCATTTTGAAAGAATTATTCAAATATATACTCTACTAAAGTATTTAATTCATAAGAGTCAATCCTTATATATTACAAAATATATATTTTCTACAAAATAAAAAAGTTATAAATAAAACCAGCAGACTCTCAGATGGTTCAAAAATAATATAAAACCAAAAAAGATGCAATAAAATCAATGACAGAGGAAATGTAAAATTAACAGGATGAAAAAATGTATCAGTCAAGATGAAAGGCATGAAATGGGATATGGATTTAATTGGGACACTGGTGTAAACAGGATACTGACATACTTTTTAAATCTCATAACACTAAGATATAAAATTCATGAACATTTATACAACTAGCAAAATAACAAAAATGATTTAAAATAAAAAGAGTAAAAGAAATGTCATCACCGCAGAAGACTTGACTATATCACTTTCAAGAACTGATAGATGAAGTTGATATGAAAAATGGTAAGCAGGAGAAACGTGTAGAAATATAAGGAAACTAACAGAGTGATAAAATTTTCTAATTTCTAATAAGACTGGCATTCTTCAGAAAAAATTAAAAAATGAGAAAAGAGCTTAGCAAGAAAGATGAACAAAAGATCAAAACTATAAAATAATTCTCCAAATCAACCACAAATATGAAACATAACTTAAAAAATCAAAGTACCTAACAAAGTTGTACAAGAAAAATTTTTAAATTTTCTTTACAAAGAAAATTACAAAATTTAAGGAAAGACACCCTGTAGATGAGCAAACAAAGCATTGGTAAAGAACAGAGGGTATAAACAATATAAGTGGTAACAATGCAGAGGATTGGAAGAAGGAAAGATTACTCAATAATTTATGATGGGAAATTTGGTTGCCCTAATGGGAAGCAAAAAGAAATGAAATCCTTAAGTCACAGCATACAAACAAATAAATTAATTCCAGATGGATTAAATTTTTTAATGTCAAAAGAAAACCTTAAAACTTTTAGAACATATGGGAGACTATTTTTATAACACTAGGGAAAGATTTCTTAAAGATGTAAAAAGCACTACAAAAGAAAGGAATAAATTTAGCTACATTAAAATTGATAATTTTTGTTCAAAAGACACCACAAAGGGAGTAAAAAGACACACCACAGATGAGATTTTATGCATTTATTATGAAGATATTGCAACATATAACCAGAAAAGTATGAATGTGTGTTACAATTACCTATAAAAGACAAAAAGCTCACAAAAAAAAAAAAAGGCAAAAGACCTCAAAAGGAATTTCAGAAAGAGGCAATGTAAATGTAACTAGACATAAAAACTTAATCAATAACCAGGGAAATGCAAATTAAAACTAGAATGAGTTTTAATATATTTTCTAACTAATAAATGGGCAAAACTGAAAAGATCTGACAATAATGGGTATTATATACCTCTAATAAAAAGTAAGTTTTAACAATGATTTTGAAAAACAAGTTGGGAATGAAATAAAAAGTTAAATGTGTGTATACACTGTGATTCATCAATTTCACTTGTATAACTATAACCTAGAGAAATTCTTGTTCATATGCAACAAGGGGCCTCTATAAGAACATTCATAGAGCAACTGTTCCACAGAGGAAAGAAATGGAAATATTCCAAATGTCCACTAAGAGAAAAAATATAAGTAATTTCACACATTGATATAATGCAGAGTAATGAAGTAAAGCTAGATATAACAACAAGGATTATTCTAAGAAACAAATGTGTAATGATATAAACAAGTCAGCCAAGAATATATATGGTGTAACTCAAACACAGGGATCGAGCCCCATGTTGGGCTCCATGCTGACAGTGTGGAACCTGCTTGGGATTCTCTCTTTCCCTCTTCTCTCTGCCTCTCCCTGGCTCATGCATGTGCTCCCTCTCTCTCTCTCAAAATAAATAAACATTAAAAAAAAAAAAAAAAGAATAAGCAAAACGAAACAAGTATGTTATTTAGAGATGTACATGTGGTAAAGTGTTTTGTTTTAGTTGGGGAAAAACAGACCCCAATTCAACACAGTGGTTACCTGGGACAGAGAAGACACAGAAGGAATGGTCTGCAGAGTAATAAACCAGGATCTAACAATACATAAGTGTTCACTGTATTATTATAAAACAAGTTACAAAACTGTTAAATATATATTTGTACAGATCAAAAATAAAACTAAAATAAGTCAAATTGATGGGTTAGTTTAGAAGTGAAAGGTCTGTTTCTGACAAGATCTGATTAGGTTTTTTGAACCTATTTTCCATTGGAACAAATAGAAAGTCTAGATAAAAGATCTTAGAAAAAAAATCAGTTTTAAGGTGATAAAAGAGCTACCAAAGCAGTGAAAATTTGCAAGGCAGTTTCAAAAGAGGAGAGAAATCAAGAGATTTGAGTCTGGCCCAAGGATTACTTTTCTCATAAAAATTGGTAACTGATTCTAAAAGGAAAAGAGATTGACAATTGAGTAATGTTTTCACCACTGTCACAGAGGTGGAAAGGAAAAAAGTTGGAATTCCAGAATTCCAATTCCAGAATTGTGTCCAATAAAGGACACAGTCCCTGTAAAACACGCTGGACTTCTAGGTGGATCCCTAACAAATACACCCTACACCTAAAGGTGATCAGAAAAAGAATCTGCCTGTCAGAAACTGAAGTCAAGCTTCCAAACAGTGCATTCTTGACTGGACCAAAGTGATCTGACAACAACTCAACTACCTGTCAGAAGGAAAAATAAATCCTCTCTAGAAGAATTACAAAGTCATTCAGAGCCTCAAATTATCTGTAACATTTTTCATACACAAATCTACCACTCAATCAAAAATAACGTGTACAGGGTGACTGGGTGGCTCAGTAGGTTGAGTATCCAATTTCGGCTCAGGTCACGATCTCGATGTTTGGGAGTCTGAGCCTTCCATCAGGTTCTTTGCTATCAGCACAGAGCCTGCTTTGGATCCTCTGTCCCCCTTTATCTATGCCCTTCCCCAACCTCTCAAAATAAATATTAAAAAAAATATATGTGTAGAGGACAAGATTTAACCAAAAAGAGGGGAAAAAAAAACAGGTAAGACAAAAAGAGCCACAGGTGATGTAGAAATTAAGGCTGAAGTTCAATAATTAAATGGTAAGATAGAGAATTCTGGCAGGGAACTAAAAGCTACACTAAAAACTACAGAGGGGCGCCTAGGTGGCTCAGTCGGTTAAGCGTCCGACTTCGGCTCAGGTCATGATCTCACGGCTTGTCAGACTGCCCCACATCAGGCACTGTGCTGACAGCTGAGTCTGGAGCCTGCTTCAGATTCTGTCTCTCTGTCTCTCTCTGCCCCTCTCCCACTTGTACTCTGTCTGTTTCTCAAAAGTAAGCATTTAAAAAAAAACTTTAAAAAAAGTTTTTAAACTTCAAATTATAAAATTGAAATATAAAATAAATAAAATTAAGAATTCAATGCATGGGCTTAACAGGATTAAACAAATCTGAAAAGCAGGTCAGAAGAAAACAAAACTGAAGCATCAACAGGGAAAAAAGTACAAGAAGGTATCAAAAAACTGTATCACAGTAAAATAAATTGTATGTTTAGAATCTAATTAGAACTACAGTAAGAGAGGAAAGAGAATGAAACAAAATTTTTCAGAACTTATGCAAGACATCAAAGCTAAACATTCATGAAGAGCTACAAGCCCCAAGAAAGATAAAGTACACCCAGACACACGATAGTGAGACTGGAAAACCATGCAAAATATAAAAAATTAAAAGCATTCAAAACAAAAAGAAAATCTTTAAAGGAACAAGACTGTCAGCTGATTTCAAGAGAAAAGGTAAGGAAATGGAAGATGATGGTATAATATTTTCAAATTACCAAAGACAGAAAACATATCTGTGTAGAATTCTAAACCTGGAGAAAATATCCTTTAAAAAATGAAGGCAAAGTAAAGATACTTTCAGACAAATAAAAAGCAAGAGCTTGAATTCGTAGTAATCCATACTAAAAGAAATACTACTTTAATTCTCTAAGTAGGAAGAAAATCATCACATAGATAAGGAATGAAAAACAAGAAAACAGGAAAAATATGTTGGTAAATCTAAATAAATATTAACTGTATAAAATCACAACAGTAATCATCCTGTGTATACAAGAGCACAAAAAGCATCAGGAAATAAAGGGAATTAAAGTATGCTAAAGTTCCTCAGAATACTGAACCTATTGTCCTGAAAACTTAAAACAGACTCATTATACTGGTCTTCAGTGAGTCCAGGAAGAATGTTGTAATCTCTAGGGCAACTACTAAAAGAAGAGGAAAATGTAAAAAACAAGTCAGTAAAGGGGAAAATGGAATAAACATTTAATCAAAAACAAGGAGGGGTGCCTGGGTGGCTCAGTCAGTTAAGCATCTGACTTCAGCTCAGGTCATGATCTCACGGTTTGTGAGTCTGAGCTCCCTATTGGGCTCTGTGCTGACAGCTCAGAGCCTGGAGCCTGCTCAGATTCTGTGTGTGTGTGTGTGTCTCTCTCTCTGCCCCTCCCCTGCTCACACTCTGTCTCTCTCAAAAATAAACAAATGTTAAAAAAAAAAAAAAAGGAAGAGTAAAATGAATAGGAAATGATAGAACTGAAGATAAAAATTAGATGGCAAATTAACCTAAATCACTATTTACATTATACATAAACAAATTATTCTAAATAAAAGAAGTTGAAAGAATGTATGCCAGGACTAGGTTCAGTGTAGTGTCCTAAATACGCCATTTAGATGAAGTTTTCAAGTCCTCTACTGGTCACTTATAGTTCATCTTCCTCTCTAAGACTGAGAAGAAGATAAAAAGGTACACTATCCCCACTTCTATTGTTCTGAAGGTCCTGGCCAAGGCATGAGGAAGAAAAAGAAATGAAGAGCATTAAGAATGGAAAAGAAAAAAATAAAGCAGTGTTGATGAACAAATGACATGACTGTGAAAAGAGAAAACCCCACAAATGCAAAAACTAACTAGTAGAATTAAAAACTGCCTTTAACAAGATCCTAGGATAAAAGTCAATATAAAAAAGTAACTTTATATCCATATCCCAACAATATACAGTTAGCAGGTATATATTAAAAATTATATTATCTACAATAGCATCAAACGACATGCCTAGGAACATACTTAAGGAAGATAAGGCATCTACACAAAAATTTTAGAAACCTTATCCAGGTAAATTAAAGACTAAGACATGCACCATCTTCATGAAATAGAAAGGTCAGGATGATAATAACATGTTCACAGAATGAAAAGTGGTATTATAACTGATGAGATTAAAATTTGTAACTCAAAACAACACCTATCAAAATTCCAGCCAGTCAGGGTGAAGTAGTATAGGGAGAATTGATAAGCTGATTCTAAAATTTAGATAGACATGCAAATGGCTAACAATAGCCAAACAATCTTGAAAAAGCTAGTGATGACAATAATGAAGCAGCAGTAGTAGCAGCAACAACAGCAGCAGTTGTCATTAAAGACATCTGGAGGACTTAAGCTACTAGATATCAAAAGTTGTCAAAGCAATCTCGAGAAAGAACAACAAAACTGGAAGCATCATGCTCCCTGATTTCAAACTATACTACAAAGCTATAGTAATCAAAACAGCATGGTACTGGCATGAAAACAGACAAAGAGATCAACAGAACAGAATAGAGAGCCCAGATGTAAACCCGTGTGTGTGTGTGTGTGTGTGTGTGTGTGTATAAATATATATAGTCAATTAATCTATGACACAGGAGGCAAGAATATACAATAGGGAAAGGACAGTTTCTTCAATAAAGTGTTGGGAAAACTGGACAGCTATATCCTTACACCACATATAAAAACAAATTCAAAAGGGAAAAAGATTTGAATAAAAGACCTGAAATCATGAAACTCCTAGAAAACACAGGCAGTAAGCTCTTTGACATTTGTCTCAGCAATAATTTTTTTCAGGAGTCTCCCAGGCAAGAGCAATAAACATTAAAATAAACAAATGGGATTATACTAAACTAAAAATTTTTTGCAGGGCAAATGAAATTGTCAACGAAAAGAAAAGGCAACCTATTGAATGGGAGAAGATATCTGCAAATCATACATTGGATAAGGAGCTAATATCCAAAATATATAAAGAACTTACACAACTTAGTATCAAAAACACAATCCAATTAAATAACGGGCAGAGGGCTTGAATAGACAATTTCTCCAAAGAAGACACACAGCTGGCACATGAGAAGATGTTCAATATCACTAATCATCAACAAAATGCAAATCAAAACCACAATGAGATCTAACCTTGTACTCATCAGACTCGCAAGTATCACAGATACATGGAATAGACTGATAGTTGCCAAAGGAAATGGTAGGTGGGCAAAATGGCTGAATGGAGTCAAAGGCACACACTTACAGTGATAAAATAAATAAGTCATGGAATGGAATGGACAGCCTGGCAACTACAGTTAGTAATACTATTCAGTGTATATTTGATAAGTTGCCAAGAGAGTAGATCTTAAAAGTTCTCACATGAAAAAAAAATTGTAACTGTGTGGGATGGATATTAACTAGGTTTTTGTGGTAATCATTTCACGACATACTGAATCATTACATTGCACATATCTAAATAATATAATGTTACATGTCAGTTATATCTCAATTAAAAAATTAAAGGACAACTTAAAAGACAACCTACAGAATGGAAGAAAATATATGCAAAATATGTATATGACAAGAGAACTGTATCTAGAAAGTATAGAGAACTATTACGGCTCAACAAAGAGACAGCCCTAAGAAAATGGGCAAAGGACATGAATAGCCTTTGCTCCAAGAGATACACAAATAGCTAATAAGTACATCAAAAGATGCTCAATATCATTAGAGAAATGTAAATCAAAACCACAGTGAGATACCACTTTACACCCGCTAGGATGGCTATAACAAAATTAACAGAAAATAGGAAGTTGGCGAGGATGTGGAGAAACTGGAACTTTCATACACTGCTGGTGGGAAGGTAAAATAGTGTAGCCTCTGTGGAAAATAGTTTGTCAGTTTCTCAAAAAGCTAAACACAGGGGCACCTAGGTGGCTCAGTCAGTTGAGCCCCCAACTCTGATTTCAGCGCAGGTCAGGATCCCAGGGTTGTGGGATTGAGCCCCATGTTGGGCTCTGCACTAAGCATGGGGCCTGCCAAAGTTTCTCATTCTCTCTCTTTCTCTCTCTCTCTCTCCCTTTCCCCCTCTCCCCCTCTTGAGCACTCTAAGATAAATAAAAAAGTTAAACACAGAATTACCATAGCAAAGGCATATGCCTAGGAATATACCTAAAGAACTAAACACAGGTACTCAAACAAATACCCAGCCACAAAATTCATAGCAGCACTTTTCACAATATTCAAAAGGTGGGAATAACCCAAATGTCCATCAATGAATAAATGGATAAACTGTGATAAATACATACAACAGAATATTATTCAGCCATAAAATGGAATGAAGTACTGATGTATGCTACAATGTCGATGAACATCAAAAACATTATGCTAAGTGACATAAGAAAAAACACAGGAAGTCGCATATTGTAGGACTCCATTGATAGGAAATATTCAGAACAGTTAAATCCATTAAGACAGGAGACTGGTGGTTGCCCAGGGCTGGGGAAATGAGGTGTGACTGCTTAATGAAAATGATCTGGAACTAGACAGAGGTGGCAGTCACACAAAACTGTGAATGTACTAAAATTTGCTGAATTGTGTATTTTAAAATGGCTAATTTTGTATTATGTGCATTTCATCTCAACTTTTTTTAAAAAATGCAGCAAGGAAGACAGTCTTTTCAATAAATGGAGCTGAGTCAGATGGAAAGGAAAAAAATGAATCTTGATATTAATCATATACCATATACAAAAATCAATCCCAAGTAGATTTCAGAGCATAATATGTAAGATAATAAATAAAGCTTCTAGAGCCACACTAACAGAACTCTGAAATGGCAGGAATGTTCTGGGCTATTCAACATTAGCAATATGTGGCTAGTGAGCACTTGAAATGTGTGACTAGTTTAAACCTAAATTTAAATAGCTACATGTGGTTAGAAGCTGGTATATTACCATAGTTCTAGAAAATAACACAGGGGATATGCTCACAACCTTGGAGTAGACAAAATGAATTCTATTAAAAGAACTTCTGTTCATCAAAAAAACACCATTTAGAGAGAGTGAAAGGGCAAGTTACAAAGTGGGAAAAGAGATTTGCTAAACATATTGCCAACAGGATACATAAGGAAATCTTATGAATGAATATTAAAGAGAGACTGACATAAGGAAATCTTACGAATGAATAAAAGTGAGACTGACAATTTAATAGAAAAATGTGGAAGATGCTTGAGCAAACACTTCACGAAAGAGGAGAGCCAAAATGTCAATACATATATGAAAATGTGCCTAAGGGCATACCATTCATTACAAATTCATATAATGGCTAAAATGTTGAAGACTGCCATATCCCGTATAATCAAGGAAATGGTACAACTAGAACTCTCATTCAGCATATATAAGGATTTTAATTGGTATAATCACTTTGAAAGACAATTTGGCAAAAAAAGAAAGAAAAATAATTTGGCAAAATCTACTAAAACAACTTATACATGCTTATACTCTAAGATATAGCAACCACAAGAGAAATTCATACATTGTGCACAAAATGATATGCAAAAAAGTATTTGTAATAGAAGTATGCAAAAAAGTATTTGTAATAGAAGTATGCACTTAACACTGGCAGTAACTTAGATGTGTAGCAACAGAACAGATAACATGGCATATACAAACAATAGAATACTATATAGCAACAAAAAAACCATTGCTATGTACAACAGGATGGATTAATCTCACAAAGGTTAATACTGAGTTAAGGAAGTCAGACATGAAATATTTACTCTACATAATTCCATTTATAAACGTTCAAAAACAGGTAAAACTAATCTTTGGTGTTAGAAGTCAAGATAATGGTTATCTTCAGGGAGAAGGGAGTGGTTAATAATAAGAAAAAGACACAGGGGCTTTCGGGGTCTGGTAAATTTCTATTTCTTTGCCTGGACTGTCAGCTGGTCAAAAATGCTAACTTTGTGAAAACTCAGTGAACCACACTCTTAAAGTGTGCACTTCTCTGGTATGTTTTATATCAACAAAATTTTTGCATTAAAGAAAACAAAACACAGTTAAGGATATCAAATTTGAAACACATGATTAGCATACGTAACCTAAAAAACATATGAAATACTATACGCAGGGGAAGAAAAGTGAGAGACACAACTGAAGAACACAGGCAGGGACAGTGGTAATTAACATAGGCCTTTGGTCTCCAAATTACAGGGCTCTAGTCAACTAAAGTTAAACAGCCACAAATCATTAGAGATCTAATACATACAATTATCTTGACTATTATCTCCCAAAACTATTCCATAACAAGTCAGTTTAGAAGTATTAATAGTATATAAAAGTATATTAATAGAAGAATAATGATATGAAACATGTAAGCAATATAGCTACACACTGTAAGAATTATAACCATATTTTACGAGGAGAAACTTTATACTTCTTTTAATTCTCCAAAGAACCTAGTACAGTGCTGAGCACACAGCAGCCACAAAACTGATGGTTACATATGTGTCTGCACATGCATAAAACTCTGTATGACTATAAGGAGTCAACTCTCCCAGACTCAAACCTGCCCTGCCCCAAATAAGCACAATCTGAAAACAGACAAAAATCACTTATTTCTTTCCTAATGATTTCTCCCAGTGCTCTTAATTCTCTACTGTATAGAGGGAAAGAAACAACTATTGTCATGACAACCATAATGTGAACTAGCTTGTAAGTCTTCACATTTTTAAAAATAGGTATCATTATAAAAATTAACCCACTATAAAGTTGAAAGAAAATCAAATGATATTTTGTATTTATCAAGGAATGTATTGCAGGTTACATGCACATGCTCAACTAAAGGCATGTTTCAATGTCTCCAGTTCCACTGGAGATAACAGCATGTTAAAAAGATAGGAAAACCCCTAAGAAGGCAGCCAAATGGAAGTGTTATTTACATCATTTCAGTTCTCTGTTGCATAAAATTTTAGAAGATAACATTGTGAAGAAGGTCTAAAAAATATAAATTACCCGATCATTCATGAGAAGATCTTTCACAATGAAAGTAGCTACCAAGGACTTCAAAGGAGCAGCAAACTGATCAGGTGCAAGGAGAGCGATATGTCCAATAGTAACCAATGGGGTTATGAGATGTTCCAGGTTGCTAGGATCTAGGCTCTTATGCAGAGGCTGAAAATGAAGAAAGAAAAATATATTCAACTCTATAAATATGTAAATAAACTATTCACATATTTCATGTTCAAATCAAAAAAATTACAAAAGCTTCAATACATATACATGATGTAAGTAGTACCTCAAGCTTATATTTAAACTATAGGTTACTCATATCTAAAAGGCATCACATTTAAATATTTTCAGTTGTGCCCAAGTCATATTTTAGAAATAGGAAAAAAAATTTCAGCATGGAGAATATTATTTATTATATATTTTATGATCACATATATGAATATGTTAGAGACTGCTAGGGCTCACCAATATCCACTGCTGTTCTACTTCCTACATGGCTATACATGCAGCTTCCTCTGCGGTAACATGAGTATATGTGAATAAGCTCTGGTTATTAGCAGAGTGGGCGTAGAAGTGAGGTATGCCAGGCCTGCAGTGAAGCAAGTATGTGGAGTGTATCTTCTCCATATTCTCTTTACTCACTGACAGGCTTAAGGATCCAGTGAGACTTAAAGAGAAGCAAGCCACTTGTCAAAAAAGTCTGTGTGCCTAAGCTGTTGATTAGAATGCAATCCAAACACGCAACTGGACATTTTTTCAGGTGCAAGAAATAAACTTTTATTATATAGAGTCACATGCATTTTTGTGGATTTTTATAGAACCAAATATTAAGTATCATAACTAAAAGAATTATTTTTATTCTGATAGAAAACCCAAACATTAATACATATTTTGCCATGACAAAAGAATGAGACTCCTCATATAGGATAATACCTAAAATGTTTTGTTAAATTTTTAAAATAGAGAAATCACAAAAGTGACTAGAGTAGACTATCACTGGCATAAGCAGAGAGGGAAGGGGACAAAATCTATGTGTGTGATTTTGTGTGTGTGCGTATTATGTGACTAAATACTCCTGAGAAAAGTGTATTGAAACTGGTCACAGTTGCTTCTGGAAATGGGAAGTTGGTGGCTGGGGATACAGGGCTGATGTAGAGGAGGAACCTTATTATTTTACTATTTACTATTTGGGTTTGTTTTGTATCTTTTGATATGGAAACAAATTATTAAAATTTTCAGTGACAATTTTAGTAAAGAGTTGATGCTGTCCTCCCATGCTGAACACAAGAATTCTAGGCTTGAAACAACTAAACTGTTCTTCCCCAACATATTAGGGTAAAGTGATGCTTCATTTAGTCAAAAGTATATTTAAATAAGTTTACTTCTTGCTATTCTTCATGACTTCCCTCAACACTTCCACTATACACCTAAATGCCAGCTTCTTTATATTATAAATGAAAATCTAATCAGTTTTTTTTCAATAATGAGTGTGACAATTTTACAAAATAAGGTAATAAAATCATTTCTAAATAAAGCAAAACTAATAGACCCTGGATTAATAGTAATCTCATAAAGGCCAGATACCTCTATGAAACCTTTTCTCAGAAGGTAGCCAACCTGTACATTACAGCAGAAGGATTATAGGTTAGGTTATGGTAAAGATTAACTAAAATATCAGATATATAATAACAAAATGAAAATAAAAGTACATAACAAATTCAAGTTATTATCGACATTATCCTGCTCCTTATCACCATTGAAAGGAACAGAAAGGAGATTAATCAAGAAAAACAAAAGCTTTCTAAATCAACATGAATTCATTAAAGTCACTGTCATATATAAAAACAGACTACAAAAAATGCCTCCGCCCCAAAAGGCACAAAATTAAAAATAAATTATTTGCTATATACAGCAAAGATGATGTTTGATAAAGACAACTACTTTTCTTCCTGGTTCAGGTCTTTAGCATAATACATAAGATATGAAAAGGGTACCAAAAATGTTTCTAAAACAAAGACAACAAGCAAAGCTTTTATGGTGACGCAGATTCAGCATACTTTCCAAACTGCTTTAATTTCATTCAAGGTTCCTGAACTATATGTAAAAATGCTAAATATATAATAAGAATACTAAAGATAACCCCAGATTATAGATTAAAATAAAATACAATGCTTAGAGAGGGTAATAGTAATTTAAAGGGCAGAAAAATATATGTATTTAAAAAACAATTTAACCTGTATGAAATTAGGTCAATGATTATGTAAGTATAAATCTATATGTACTTAATATTACCAATTGGAACTGACAGAACTCCACAAACTTCAGTATCTCATAAATAGAACTCTAATTTTCAAACCTGTACACTGACAGAATATTCATTACTAATTATCAATAAGTATGATTTTATATATAGTTACTAATTAATGAAAAAGTTTCCTAATATTAAATGTATAATATCAAAAATTATGATACAATTGTTTGATTTCTGAATTTGTTAGTACTAAACATCTGAATAATCAGGTATTTTCATATTTTAATCACTCATCAATATTGATTATACTGATTCAAATCCTGAAAACATACTATAAAATGATGCATCTCCAAATGTGAACATTCTATAAAATCATTATTATGTATTTTTTAACTGTAATATATGATACAAAAAACTTTTTTTCTCTTTACCTCAAATATCTGTGCAAACTGGGTCTCTTTACTAGAAAATATCGCATGGATACAATGAATGGCGTATTTGGCTTGACGTGGGGGTCCTTTTTTAGATTTGTGATGTAAAACAGGAAGCAAAGCTCTAAAAAAAATAAAATTAAATTAAAGAAAAACAATAAACCAGAAAAATCAGCAAGATGTCCACTAGATACTTTACCATTTGTATTTTTTAAGTAATGTTTTATAAGAAAAAAATATACTTTAACTCATTTCCACTGTCTCTAATTTTGCTTTATAAACATCTATGTTAGAAATATAGTCCAAATACAAGAGTTTCTTTTCTCCTTTTTACTTAACAATTCTAAATAGAAACATGGATGGTGACCCATTTATTTCTTCTTAATGTCATTCCCATTAGTCTTTTCTCTTTTGTTCTCACAGCTATCACTCCAGCTAAGTTGTTGCCACCTTTTACATAAGACCACTATAATGGGACCTAAACTGTTTTTCAAGTCTCTTTCCTCTTCTGATTCATCTTTCACTTTATACCAGGACAACCCACATAAAGGGAAATTAGATTTTAAAACCTACACAAACTAAGTGTTTACTATATGCTGGGCACTTTTATTAAAACTCCCAAAATACTTGCCTTCATGCTACCAAAATATTTTGGACAAGACAAACGATAATACATAAATTAGTAAAATATGTGTTACGTCAAGTTGTGATAACTGCTGTGGAGGATAAAAAGGAAAACAAAGAGGACAGGATAGGGAGTGGGGAGAGGTGTGTGAGTATTTGAAAGAGGGTGGTTACAGAAGACCTTGCAGATAAAGTAACATTTGAGCAGAGTTCTGAGGGAAGTAAGGAGTTAGTCATGTAGCTAGCTACCTGGAAGAACATTCAGGTATCGTATCATTATACTAAACAAAAACTTAGAATGAATAATGAATAAAGCAGGATCTCTTAGCTCAACTATTTATTCAAACATCTCATGGTAAAAGCAACTTCTGAATCCACCTCCTTGCTCAATACCAACCCAGTGCCCAAGCACTAAGAATTCAGAGATACAATAATTCATCACAGTAATAGAGTATCACAAAAGACATCAACAACAAAATAAAAAAGACAAGTGATTGAGGGGAAATTCTACATCTTGTTTCACAAAGGGTTAATATCCCTTATGTAAAGATCTACAAATATAGAATGAAATGACCAGCATTATGGACAAATGGGCTGGACATAACATAGAAAGCTTTTCAAAAGTAGAAGAGGCACCTGGGTGGCTCAGTCTGTTAAGCATCTGACTTCAAGTCAGATCATGATCTCTCAGTTCATGAGTTTGAGCCCCGCATCGGGCTCTGACAGCTTGGAGCCTGCAGCCTGCTTCAGATTCTGTGTCTCCCTCTCTTGGTCCCTCCCCGACTCACACGTGCTCTCTCTCTCACTCTCTCTCAAAAATAAACAAACATTAAAATAAAATAAAATAAGATATTTATGTGTGATAGAGATGTGTGAAAAGATATTTACATTCATTTACAAATAATATATAAATTAAAACAACATATAAATTAAAACTTCACGTGATGAGGGCATATCTGAAATGGGATTCTCTTCTACCTCAAACAAGCAGAAAACCGATAAACATGTTAAAGGTTTTAGACACGTGATAACAGGCAGCACATGACTGTAATCCCTAAAAGATGGAAAATAAACTACAAGAGAGTCCTGTATCTATCCCTGCTTACTGCCTGCAAGGCTCCAGACTGCCATGTAAGGAGAAGTAACCCAGTAAGAATCTGGTGGTTGCATGGAGTTGAGGGACACCAAGATGGGAGATGAAGCAGCTATAATTTCTGAGGCAAAGTTCCACAGAAGAGGGAGCTACACAGCAAGAGAGCTTGAATTTTGGAGATCTACAGAGGGGCGTCCCAAGTCTTTGATTGAATAATGATCAGTGCCATGCAGGAAGAAAAAAAAAAAAAAGAGAGAGAGAAAGAAAAAAACAAACAAACAAACTACCAAAGACCATGAAAAAAGAAACACTGGAAAGCAGTAAGCCAAAAAATTTTTTGACCCACATGGGGCTGCTAGTAATTCAGGTCTCCACCAGCCACAGTAGAAACACCTTGTAATATATAACCAGGAAACAAAATTCATCAATAGAAATAAGCCCAGAAATGGCACAGGCGACAAAATTAGCAAAAACATATACAGCTGTTATCAATATGCTCCATATGGCCAAGAAGAAAACACGAACATGAGGAAAGAAATGAAATATATAAACAAGACCCAAATGCAACTACTAAATATGAAAAATACAAAACCTTCAATGAAAAAATATACCAATAGGATCAAAAGTAGATTATATGTTACAGATGTGAAAACATCAGTGAACTTGAAGACATAGCAATAGCAACTATGCAAAATCAAACCAGAGGGAAAAAAGAACAGAAAAAAAAGAAAAAAGAACAGAGCATCAGTGACCTGTAAGACAATATCAAGTAGTCAAAAATACATGCAACTGGAGTCTTAGAAAACAAAGAGGTGAAGAGGAGTGAACAGAAAAAAATATCTGAAGAAATAGTTGCCACAATTTTTCCAGATCTGATGGGAAAAAAGACCCACAGTTCCCCAAATCTCATAAGCTACAAGGAGAAGAAACATAAGGTAAATCATTCCAAGACATACCATTATCAATTTGGTAAAAACAGTGACAAAGAAAAAAAATCCTAAAAACAGTCTGAAAAAAATATATACATTACATATGTAAAAACAATACATACAGAGGGACACTTTTCATCAAAAACTATGCAATCCAGAAAATAATGCAGTGTCATCTTTTAGGTACTAAATGAAAATAAACTATCAAGCTAGAATTCCATTGAGAAAAAATACCTTTCAAGAATGAAGGCAAAATAAAGATTTTATCAGAGAAAGAAAAGCTGAGATAATGAATTACAAGCAGAACTATACGATAACACATATTAAAGTTATTCAAGAAGAAAAATAATACCAGATGAAAATAGAGATATCTAAAAAATGAAGAGTGACAGAAATGGTAAATGTGTGTGTACAAATAAATCACTGTTAATCCAAGACTTATCAAACTGTTTAGAGGAAAAATATCAACACACTGTAGAATTTATAACATATACTGAAACAAATTATGCCAACAAAAACTTAGAGGGGCAAGGCATGTAGATACACTGTTGCAAAGCTTTTATAATATATATTAAATGATATCATTTTATTTGAATGTAGATATCTCCAGTAGTGAAGATAATAAAACAAAACAAGCAAGCAAAGGAAGAAGAGAGAGAGAGAGAGACAAACCAAGAAACAGACTCCTGACTATAGAGAACAAACTGATGGTTATGGGGTGGGGGGGGGCAGATAGATTATAGGGATTAAAGAGTGCACTTGTTGTGATAAGCACTGAAGCAGTATACTGTACATCTGAAACTAGTATTTCACTGTATGTTAACTAACTAGAATTTAAATACTTAAAAAATTTAAAAAATAAAATAAATACTCAGTTAATCCCAGGGAGTGAAGAAATAGAGGGAAAGGGGAACAGAGAAAAGATGAAACAAAAATAAAGATGGTAGCTTAAACCTAACTATATCAATAATTACATTAACTGTAAATGGTCTAAACATTTCAATTAAAAGACAGTTTGTCAAACTGGATTAAAACAACCAAAAACAAAACAAACCAACAAAAGCATAACAAAACAAAGACTAACCTATAGGATATTTACAAGAAACTCATTTTAAATATCAAGTCCCAGAAAGATTTAAAGTAAATAAATAAATAAAAAAAAAATAAAAAAGGAAAACGACATGCCTCGCAAACACTCATATAAAAAAAGTAGAAAGTAGAAAGTAGAAGTGGCTGTGCTACTCTCAGACAATAATGGTAGAACAAGGAAGATGACCAGGGACAAAGAGACATGTAATCATAACAGAGACTTACAAAGGCTGTGGAGAATCAGGTACGTTCGTATACTGCTGGTGAGAATGCAAAATGTTATAGCCACCATGGAGGGAAATGTAGCAAAATCTAGCAAAATTATATATGCATTTACGCTGATAAAAAGCACAAAATAAATACTTAAATATGGAATAACTCTCAGTATGTATCGAAAGAAAAAAGCAAGGTGGAGAAAAGTGTGTACAGTGTAGTTTATCATTTGTCTGTCAAAGGGGGTATATGAATACATATACATACTGAAACACACCAAGATAGACATGCATAGAGGGCTTTTTTTTTTTTTTTTAAGTTTATCATGAAAAGGAATAGATAGACAGATGAGAAACAGAAGCTAGACTTCTTGGAATATATTTTGCTTTTCAGAATTGTCTTTAAAACCAGTGAGTATTTCATATAACTTAAAAATAAGATAAAATTTTAGGGGTGCCTTGCTGGCTCAGTCAGTAAAGCATACAACTCAGGGTTGTGAGTTCAAGTCCTATGTTGGACATGGAGCCTACTTAAAATTAAAAAACATTTTTTTAATTTAATTTAATTTTAAAAGAGCAACCTTTAAAAAAAATGAACAAAAGTATATATCCATCTGGTGGCATAACTACACAAAAATGAATCATTACAAGTAACTGTGAAATGTGGAAATTCGGCTGTAAATCCCTAATGTGATATAAACCTTAAGGACAAAAGAGAACTGCCTAAACAAGTAAACACTGTTTTTAGGAATAACACTGGTAGTGCTACTGCTATTTCTGAGACTGTTAGGTATTTATTATGGGATAATTCAAATGAGTTAATATGTAATACTATGATTTTATCATCTTGTATGTTATCTAAGCATGGGGGGAAAGTGATACAAATGTAAAATTGAAAGATTCTGTAAAAATACTGTAGTCCTGAGTTAGAACTGGAATAATCAATATAAACACATAATGCATTTTATCTTCCAAAAAAAAAATTTTTTTTTGCTATGTCCACTGAATCGTTTTAGAAAAATGACACATACATTAGCCATTAGTACTCACAAGACTCACATTATAATTTTTTTTAATAACATCTCCACTAAAAGGAACTAGGGCTCCTTAGAGAAATGACTGATTTCAGACCTGGGATAGGACATGTACAAATGGGCCTGGAACATCTTGTCATATCACATTGCTAAGAAATTACAGAGATTAGTAGAGCTGTTCTAAGGGACTCAAAGGTCAACTTAAATAGGCTCCTAGGTATAGATGGGGCAATATGCGCATCACTGAAAGTAATCACTGCAATTGACAAATATGTGTAAATTCATAAGTTATAATGGTTATTTTAAAAAGATAACATTAGTTCGTCACATTTGAAGGATGTTAGTAAAATCACTATTTTGAACACTGTTCAATAACATAAAAAACAAAGCATTTATCCTGCCTTTCCTGAACAGATGTAATACTGGGAAACCAGAGAATAGATGAGAAGTTCCTCTTTATGCAAGTATTCAGCTAATAAATGATGAAGGAATGACAGAGTATCATTACTAAGCAGCATCAACTGCTAACATCACAAAAGATAAATAACCAGATACCACGTGCCTCATGATAGAGGAGCATATCACCATCTATAAAGTGGTCCTCTAACAACAAAAAAGTTGACTGGAATCCAATCAGGCCTCTGGATTTAACTATAACTTTATAGAAAATATAAAGAATCCATTAAAATATGCCAAAGGCACACAATTAGTAAAAATCAGTCTATGTGAAACTCTGTAAGAGAAACCTGGTTTCTCTATCAAATACAAAGGAAGAAACAAGGCATTTTAATAAATGTATCTAGGGGTGCCTGGGTGGCTCAGTCGGTTGAGCATCCAACTTCGGCTCAGGTCATGATCTCACAGTCCGTGGGTTCGAGCCCCGCGTGCTGACAGCTCAGAGCCTGGAGCCTGCTTCAGATTCTTTGTCTCCCCTGATCACCCTCTGTCTGTCTCTCTCTCTCTCTCTCAAAATAAAATAAAGACATTAAACAATTTAAAAAAATGTATCTACAAATAACACTATGGGTCTTGATTAAAAAAATTGTTTAAAATAATATTTTTGAGAAAATTGGATATTATTAACATTAAGCAATTACTGTTACCTATGTTTGTGAGGAAGGTATTATGTTTATTTTTAAGAGTTCTTAACTCTTACAGATACTTAGATGTATAGATAAAATGATATATTTAGTCTGGGATTTGCTTTCAAATATAAGGGGAACAGAGGAAGACATTATAAATTACATAAAAGTGGCTGTAAGTTATTCATATATAAGGTAGTTGTTGGATACATAGGAGTTTATTACATTATTCTATCTACTTCTATATATGTTTGAAAATTTCAGGAGTAAAATGTTTAAGAAATAAGAGTTTCACCAAATTATCCTTTTAGTCTATGGTTTGAAGCTTCTTTATGAAATGAAAAATTACTATTTTCTGGTAATATCAGTAACTAAACTCCCCAGATAAGACCCATCTTATCATAGATCAGACTTTCCAATACCAACATCCATAATACCTTTTCTTAGTAATCAAGAGAAAATTACAAGTCACACAGAAGTTAAAAAAAAAAAAGCAATTTTGGTTGGAATATTTAAAGACAGAATGAGAAATTTTAAGCTCATCCAATGTTTTGCATATTCATTAAACAAAACATACACACGCACACACAAACAGAAAACAGAAATAAACCAAAACAAAGAAAAAAAAACTTTCAAGAATTCTGAAGTACTAGGCAGAGTCTTAGAAGTTACTGAAATGTAAATGAAACAACTATCTTCTGATTGCTTTTTCTGTTAATAACTTCCTATTAAAAGAAATACTTTACTCCCCTGTTAAATTGATTTTCTTCTCTCCAATTGAAGGGTTTTTTTCCTCCCGATAATCATTACGCACATGCAGAAAATGCAAAAACTGAAAAATACGTTAAAACCACTAAAAAAAAAAACCCTCAAAATTCTACTACTCTGAAATAATTACTGTTAACATTTGGTGAACATACTTCTAAAATTTCTCTATACATACATACATACATTTAAGTAAACGAGGATACAAAATACATAGTATTTGGAAACATTTTTCCACCAATAATGCTGTAGAGAACCTCCTATATCAAGTACTGCTAAACACTAATTTTAATGCTCATATAGCTCTTTAGTGGATAGCTGTACCACAATTAGTCTAACCAATCCCCTACTGATGAACATTTTGGATTTTCTTTTTTTACTCTTAACAAAACCACCAACATTCTCATGCTAGTTATTTATGTACTGTTTTCCGAGCTTTAAGATTTAAGCCTCCTCTGTAATCTGCTCTGAGATCCTGGTGCTATAAATCAGAAAGTACATTTCCTAGATTCCCTCAAGGGTTGGCTTCCTGTTGGGTTCTTCCAATAAGAGACATGAGAGCTTCTTCAGGCACCTCGAGCAGTAGCTTTGCTGTTCCCCAGCAACAACTAGGATGCTCCTACTGTGACAGCTGGTTGGCTGTGCAGTACTGACAGGGCTCTTCCATCCAATGGGCGGTCCTGACCACCACTTCTTCTCAGTTGACCAGCCCTAGGGGTCATAGCTGCCTCCAGCAGTTCATAATCCCTGGGTTACCAAAGCAACCTACTGCTCTTTCATCCTTCAAACATCTGTATTAATTTATGTTTAAAATACCCTGTGTGGTTTCTGTTTCTCTGACTCAACCCTGACCCATATAATCATTAGGTAGATATCTCTTCTAATTATCTCTGAAGTAAGCTCCTGAAAATAAAACTGCAGCGTTGAAGACTACCTGCATACATTTTAAGTTGGTATGTATTACCACATTACCAACCCCAAAAAGCTCAATCAATTTATAATCCAATCAAGCAACCATCACTGGAATGCTAGCTAATCCTGGTTATAGCATATAAGTGTTTTTATTTATATGTGCCTCAATTACTATTAGTAGGCATAAATGTCTTTTCTTGATCTGAGGGGCTAGAAGGCTTTCCTGTTTGTGAATTTACTATTCATTCCCTTTGCCAGTATTCTACTGTGAAACTTGTTTGCTGTATTTTTATTAAGTATTTATACATTACAGATATTAACCTTTTCTAAGTTATACATATTGAAAATAGTTTCCAAGCATACCATTTGCTTTCTAACTTATTTCGTGATTTTTGCTTTTGTCTAAATAGTATTCTCCCTCACTAAAATATACGGGCGGAGTCTGTTCATTTCAACAAAACTTCCACACATTTTAGTACCTTATACACAGTAGAGGCTCTATAAATATTTTTCAACAAATGGATATTTAATAATACAATCCATCAGTATTTCATCTTATGATTTGGCATCAGTGTCCTTTCACCCACCAAAAAAAAAAAAAAAAAAAGAAAAGAAAAGAAAAAAGGAATTACAGAAAGGTTCTGGTTACCAGTACTTTTATTAATTCATTTTATATATTTAAAATCTTAGATAAATCTGACTCATTTCAAATATATGTAAAATCAAGATAAGCAGTCTACATTGATTTTTCTTTTCAAAACAGCTTACCAACAATTTAGTAGGTAATCTAACTTTTCCTAATTTTTTTGTTAAATATTATACTCTACCGCTCAGTATTATAAGGTTGAAAATTTCTTGTATGTGTTACTCCTAGGTTTTCTGAGTTTTATTCCTACAATATTTTCAGAATGGTTGTTAGTGTTATATGGGATTTTGGCTTATATTGGCTATCTTGGTTTTGGTAGTTTTTCAGTTGATTCACAGATTTCCATGAAATACAGTAACTTTGTCTCCTCCAACACTTGTACTTCTTAAATTTATTTTCTTACGTAATTATATTGACTAATGCTTCTGAAACAATGTTAAATCATGGCAAAGATAGTGTATTTTCCTCACTTAATTTCTAATTTTACTGGGAATGCTTCTGGTGTTTACTATATGATTGGTTTGAGACACACTTATTATGTTACGAAGGCATTTAATCCTATTTTATTAGGTTTAATTAGAAATAGATGCTTTTATCATTTTAACCCTTTTAGCATCTATCAAAGTGACCGTGTGCCTTTTCCCTTTTACTCAATTATATAATAAATTGTAGCATGAATATCAGGCTTATTAATACCAACTCTCTTTGTATTCCTGAAATTTACATTTGACCATAATATATTTTTGCTTTACTGTAGTCGACTCTCTTTTTACTAAAATTTTACGTAAACTTTTTGCAGCAATATCTGAAAGCTCTGTCTGAAGTTTTGAGGAAATATCTGTTAACCAATTTTAGCACTCCTGCTGGTTACCTTGGATTTGTAAGTAACTGAATGTTTGTTTTTTCTCATGCTCTAAACAATTTTAAAAAATTAGAATCCTTGGTTTCTTGCAGATGTGAAATAATACTTCCTTTAACATGCAACTTTTACTGGCACTTTTTATTAGAGGATACTTTTCTCCATTTTTTAAATTATTATAGCCTAATTAGGATTTTTTCCCTTCTTCTTGAGCCAGTTTTATTTATTTCCATCATCCTTTAAAAAAAAATCCAGTATTTAAAACAAAGATATAGGCGCATCTAAAATTTAGACACTGAAAGCAAAATGATGAGAAAAAGCAAACCAGATACACAAACAAACACAAAAGTTGGATTTAGGGGGCTTAAGCATAACTGAAAGCAAAGGGGAAGAGTATATAACTTGGTAGGCAGAGTTCACAGTTTAAAAGGGGTAATTAATACATTTCCTGAGTCTTCATATCCTAAAGAATATCCTACATTTGCCCTTGAGCACAACTTGGCTACTTAAGGAAATTCTTAGGTTATATTCTTTTTGTCCATGAAAACTCTCTAGCTGTTAAATCATGAACTTTAGAAATCTTAGGTGGTTGAAAGAAATAAGCGAGCCTCTTCACTTTTCCATTGAACATCATATACTTCCTTTTCTTTGCCCTTGATGTTTGTGAAATCACTTCTGTACTCCTTGAAAATTCAGTAAATTCCACCAGGATATTTTCTTAAACCATGAGTCTTCTTAACCTCCAAATTCACATTAGAATGATTCAGATTCATTCAAAAGAAGTTTACTGTTTTTTTTTTATTATTTTCCATTTTCCATTACTCTGTTGTTTTCACCACAGAAACATCTTAGGATTTTTCACTATATGCAATTAAAGATTTTTAACTGCCTTCATTTCTATGCCTACATATCCACATTCTATGCAATCTCAAGTTCCATTGCTAGCTTACTGATTACATTTTTAAAATTGCTTACTCTGCTCCTTGCTGCTTATAATAAATTATACTTTATAATGCAAGTATGTTCCTGTCTTCTTTACCACTGGTTCTGCCACTTCCCTTTTTATATATTTGATTTGTTCTCTTATTTTTCCAGGTATCATTTGCTGCTTAACTTTCTTGGCAGTTTGGAATTGTTTAAAATTTTCTTTTTTCCTAGAAAAATTCTATTCTTCCCAACAGTGATTATCACCTTTCTTGTGAGTACTAAAATATCTGCATAGGTTTCATGTTTGTTAATTTATTTGTACTCTGTTAACTCATCTTTAAATAAGACAAATTTTCTGGCTCTGCCATTTGAACAAAAAGGCAGATAGCATCTCCCTGAAGACTGAACATCGGATGCCTCTCTTTAAAAATTAACATCAAAGCTCCCAACTCATTACTCAGCTGGCTAAGTAAGGAGCATGGGGAACGGCAGCAAGTCCCTCATCTCTCTGTAATTTCTCTCCAAGTCTATTGAAACCCCATCAGTGATGAGAACTAGCTCCACTTGCAGTCAGAGGATACTTAGTTTTTGGTACAACTGCCTACTCCGGAGGTAAGCCAGACTCCTGAGAGACAGGAATCGGAATAGAAACCATAGCGCACCATCATTTTTGTTTAATGACTGAGCACACAATTCTGTGTCTCTAAAGTTCGTAATAAAATATTTGCTTCAAAATTCTCCTCTAAGCTTTACTTCACCTCTAAGCTTTGCTCCTCCTGCTAAGGAAAACAGGTCAGTCCAAAGAAAAATGGTGTAACCACAAAGTCTCTCCTTTAGTTCTATGACAGCTGAAATTGGGCTCTCCTTATTTCTCTCAAAGCCTGCCCATACCTCAATCTGGTCCTTCTAAATTAGCAAACGACAGAACACTTACTATCCATTCCCTCATATGCCTGATTCAGAAACATGTGTATCAACTGTCAATGTTCTCACATTCAATTTGGTATAAATGATCCAGGACCAATTCTGTCCAATTCTACTTAATATATATTTCTCTTTTGGTTTCTCTAAATTATTTTGGTGAATTCAAGGGAAGATACTTTAATCAACACTCAGCTCTATCATTTTTCCTCAAAATCAACTCACCCAATTAATCATTTAAAACATAAAATCTGCATACAAATTTTATCTCCTGGAAGATGTATTATACTATGAGCTACTTCATCAAGAACAATGTGTACACACAGCAGGTATTCAGTATCAGTTAATTCTCCTCATGAGAAACATTTGAAAAATACTTAGCATATAAATCAAATAATCTTTCAGTTCCATATTAAAGCAGCATATGTTTTAAAATGCTCTTTGCATGTTCTAAAATGTCTACCTTTCAACCTTGCTCTTGTAGTTCTCCCACAAATATATCAAACAATGTTTAAGATATTAAAGACATTAGGAAAGACAGCCAAGAATGGAAATAAAACCACCAGTGAATAAATAAAACTAAAACTTGCCCAAAACCCTAATTAAGAAAGGAAATGTGCCATTATGGATATGGTACCATAGGCATTCAGAGGCCTAAATTCAAATCTTCACTCTGTACTTTCTAGCCATATGATCTAAAACCATTTACCTCAAGTGAATAACAGATTTCTCATTTGGAAGATATGGATAATTCCTACACTTTACTGAACTGTTACAAAGTTTAAATGAGATAGTATAGTTATGTAGACATTCAATAAGTGGTACAGAGTTATGTATTGTGTGTGTGTGCATGTATGTATCTGCAAACTCTGATCTCTGATCTGGACTGGAGAACGAGAGTCAAAGGAATATTCATGATCTCCATCCCCTTAGAAGTTAATTCTAAACAATAAAGTTTCTTACTCTTGCCAAAGAGAATGGGATTATAAAATTCTGGTATGTTTCAATTACCATGTGAACTAGAATTAAGTTCACATGAACACAGAAGAATAAAAAGTGTACCTGGGATTTTAAGAGCTATCTTTGTCCAGTTTCTTTCCGAGGAAATAGGCCACAGGCAATTCTTCAACATGAAGAAGCATGCTACCCCAACCACAACTAATTAGAGCAGCAGCTAAGCCAGAAGTAATGAGGCTGATGTAAAGCCAACCACCAAGGACTATGGCAAGATCAGGACCAACTATGAGATACACCCTCCAGGAAGAGGGAGGAGAGATGCATATAGAGAAGTACGTAGGGATCCCCATAGAGAGTGAAGACTCATCGTTTCGAGATATTACAGACTCCTGAATAATCAACCAGCATTAGAGATCCCAAACTTGACAGCACAATTTCCAATTCTTGGAAATACTGAAATGTACACAAAAGTAAACGCTGTTAGGATGATTATTCCACACTTCCCCAAGTCAAATGAAGCAGTGCTTCTGAAAATTTTCAATACCTTTAATCAGAGTATAGTGTAGAGTCCTATGCACAGTCCTTCTGAAATTTTTTTGAAATTTCCCATTAGACCTTAAATTCATGTAAATTGTTTATTCTATGCCATAATATGTCAAGAAAATGTTTTACTAGAAAATTGTTTTTCATTAAAATATTTAAGCAAAATCAATGCTTCAGAAAGAAATGCCATGTTTGCCCCACATTTTCATGAATCATCCAAAATACCAATCAGTGCTATCCCCCAGGAAATGAGAAGCTAAACTGAATGATATCAACTTAATATAACTTAGACATGATTTCCTCAAAATTTACAAGATTCCAATTACTACATACATCAAGAAACAGTAAATCATTTTTCTATTTTCCAGAGTATTTATCAGAATAAACTCAAAACTTACGATCTGATGTGTGGGAAATCCTCTTCAATTTTGCTGCCTGTGTTTTTAAAAATTTGGAGTGCAGCTTCTGCTACTTTTTCATCATCCATTTTCAGGCAAGCCAGGAGAGATTCAAATGTTTCAGCAGAATGAAACGAGATGGGATGTGTAAATGAGAGTACCTAAAAACAGGAGTCATAAAAATGATCTGTAAACCCTATATTTCATCTTTAAAATATAATTGGAAATACTCAAAGTAAATACAAAAATATTTATGCTAACAAGTATATGAATGCACAATAATCTTTAAACCTTACTCAAATATGTAAAAGATATGTTCTTGTGTAGGAAGATCATAGGATTTAAAGAAGTCCTTTCTTTCAAAATTAAATTACATGTTAATATAATTCTACTCAAAATAATTTAGATTTTGGTTTTGATTTCTCAAGTTATTTATTTATTTATTTATTTATTGAGAGAGAGAGAGAGAGAGCGAGAGAGCAAGTGCAAGCAGAAGAGGAGCAGAGAGAGAAGAGAGAGGGAGAGAAAGGATCCCGAGCAGGCCCCATGCTGTCAGCACAGAGACCAACACGGGTTTTCATGATCTCATGAGATCATGACCTGAACCAAGATCAAGAGTTGGACGCCTAACCAACTTAGCCACCCAGGTGCCCCAGATTTTTTTTTTTTTTTTTTTTTTGGAGGAGAATGAGAATAAGAGAAGAGGGACAAGAAGAATTTAACAAAACAGCCCATTCTTCTAAATAAAAGTGATTAAAAGGAACTAGCTACTAACATTTTTGAAAAAAAGTTATTTAGGAAAACGGGTAAAACAAGATATTAAAAGGTATCATAAAGTTACAATTATCAAATCAACATGGTACTAACAGTAGAAGACACAAAACAGAAAAAGTAAAACAATAAACAGTCCTAGCATATATAAGAACTTACATTCTACAGAGGCAGCAGAGAATGAAAACGAATGGGATTTTTAATAAACGGTCCTGATAAAACTGCATAGCTATTTAATTAGATCTTTCCCTACAATATACACTTTCAAAATAAATTTCAGATGTTCATATTTCAGATTAAAAAACAAAAGTTATAAAAATTTTCTGAACAAGACAGGATTTTTAAGCTTAAAATAAACAGCTAGAATCAAATGTGGAAAGTAAAAACAAACAAGTAGTAGAAAAATACATTAAGCATAATGCTATATTTGTAAGATTCAGAAACAAGCGAAATAAGTGATGTATTTAGAGATACATAAATAGAGATGATAAAGCCATAGAGAACAGTACGAGAATGAATAATGAATAATAACCCAAATTCAGAACAATTATATCTGGGGGATGTGAATCAGGGGAAAAACTACTCAGGGAAATTCAACAGTATTTTTTTTAATGTTTATTTATTTTGAGAGAGTGTGTGTGAATGAGTGAGTGGGGAAGGGGTAGAGAGAGAGAGGGAGAGACAGAATCCCAAGCAGGCTCTGGGCTGTCAGTGCAGAGCCCGCAGTGCAGAACCTGATGCGGGGCCTGAACCCACAGACCTGTGAGATCATGACCTGAGCTGAAATCAAGAGGTGGACTCTTAACCAAATGAGCTACCCAGGTGCCCCTCAACAGAACTGTTAATACTCTATTTGAGTTAGCATCCTATTTACTTTTCACTGTATTCACTTTATTACCATACCTTATAACTTATATATAATAGATAACATTTTATTTTTTTATTTATCAAATACATCCTATAAAAAAGCAAAGGAAATAAAAACTCCCATCAGTTTAAAAAGAACACAAAATTAAGATGTCAGCAGAAAGTGAACACAGGGTAAAAAATTATGAATTCACCACAGGGAAAACACTAACAATTAACATATGGAAGTTATACTTCAGTGCAATAATTATACAAATTAAAACATTAGTTTTACTTATCAGATTAGCAAATCTCTTTAAAATTTACAATATTCCATGTTTGGAAAGATAAGATAGGCACCTTCATTCACTGTTAATGGAATTATATAGGAGTATGATTTTCCTGTAAAGGAATTCGACTAAATATATACATTGAAAAATTTTGAAAATGATCATTCTCTTTACATTTCAGGATTTTTAAAAAAAGGGCATTAGTGAGAGATCTTAGACATATTTATCTTTGCAGTGACTGTAAGAATAAAATTAGAAAATCTAAATACCCAGAGAAATAGTTTGGGAAAACTATGATACCGCAAAAGTGGACTAATCACCATTTCAAATAAATAATGTTTTTTTAATTTTTAATATGAGCCAGACACAGTGCTAAGAAACTTATGTACATGGTTTAATTTAGTGCTCTGTGAGATAAGTGCTATCATTATCTCTATTACAGATGAGGAAGTGGAGGCAATGAACTTACCCAAAAGCATCCATTAAGTATATAATAGCCATATATCAGATATATTTTTTGACACTCTTAAAAACAATATCTTAAAAACTGAAAAAATGCTTGTAATTTCATAAGGGAAAATAGTCAAGATATAAAACTATATATTCAGTCTGATCTCAACTATATAAAGCATGCATTTTTTCAAGATTAAAAGGGAAACAAAAGAAACGTTTATGTGTGTATGATAGGCTTATGAATGTTTTCTTCTTTATAATTTTATACTTTCTAAGTTGTCAATAATTACTGGTATTTTTGTAATAAGTACAAGGCAGTAGTATATTTTAACTAATAAAATAAAAGATAAAATGAAGTTTTAGGAAAAATTTGGCTCCATCTTTGCTTACTAATGAAAACTTCTAATTATAATTCACTATTTTAGGGTAATAATATTAGGCTATATTATACAATTTAAACCTTAAAACATTTACCTTATGTATTAGAGCAAATGAGGAATTTCTAAATGACCTAAAATGATTGAGAAAGTTTTACTTCAGGTTCTATAAACTTAAGAAGCAAATCTTAAGACTACAAAATATATACTATATATATTAAGCAGTTACCTAATTAGGCACTTCATTTCACCATAAACATATTTACCTTAAGTAGTTCAAGACCTGCCCTGATGGCCTGATCAGTTGGAACACCCTCATCTTCATCATCTGCTGTTCCATCTATTGATTTGTTCACTTGCTTAATAAGAGCACTAAAGTGTGACCAAAAAAAAAAAAAAAATTGTCATATTTTCCAGTGTTCTTTATTAGCACTAAGAAAAATAATCCTGAATATTTTCTACATAGACTATATCCAAACACATAAAAATCTGATATAGCTGTTTCCCACACATTACTGCAAAACAAAAAACTATAATAGGTATTTTGAGGAACTTCTTTTCAAAACTGTATTTTCCCGTCAATTCCAATGAAGTCCAAGTGTTATTTGATTTGCTGTTTATTAATACTACCTATATTTTTATTTTTGCATTTTCTATGCCTAAACACATAAACAGATGTTTTCTAATTATCTAAAATTCATTATTACTCTAGTAAGTTAAACAATGTATACTGAAATAAAGGATAAATGGCAACATCAAGCACTTTCAAAATATTTGCCAAATATCACTATGTGTCAGTACTGTTTTAAGAGCCAGAAACACACAGTCCTATTCCTGAAGGGTGTAAAAATACCTAGATAATAGACATAACAAAATTTCATTAGAAGTTAAAATAGATTATAAAGGAAACAAAATGCTTTGAAAGTTTCTTCTAAAAACAAGTTTATTTTAAAATAAACATTTATAATGCAATATCAATTATCTAAAATAACCACTCACATATAGAATAAAAAGTTGTAAATGCACAGAATCTGTGTGTAAACTCTAAAACTGTATGAAGGGAGCACAGGGATTTGAATAAGTCAAAACAAGTGTTTTTGTAAGATGGAAACACAGTATTATACAAATGGCATTTTTCACTAATCTACAAATGTACCACGGGTACACAACTTGGTAAAGAAGATTCAACAGATGCATTCTATGGCTCAACTGGAAAAATCAATTAAGGTTTGGGAACAGCCAATTAATTTTAGGGGGGAAGGATGAAAGAACGTTCTCAACAAGGTAATAAAAATTATCATTAAAACCTCAGAAGACAAAGGAACCAAAGTGAAAATTCAGTAAGAGTCCAAATCATACAAGAATTTATGCTATAATAAGGAAACATTAAAAATTGATTGGGAAGGAAAGAATTTTCCAATAAATGGAGTTGCTACAACTAGCATTTAAAGGATGGGTATCTACTTCCACATTATATACTAAAATGAATTCCAGACCAATTAAAGATTTAAATGGAAAAAACATAACCACCTAGTATGATACCAAAGGCAGAAAAATCATGAAGGAAACAATTGATATATTTAATTATATATATAATTTATACAAATTTAAAAGGCAAGAGAACTAAGTTAATGGCCTTATTTTATAAAGCATTCTTACAACCAATAAGAAAAAGACAATTCCTGCAAGTCCCTCAGAGAAAAGTTTTCTAACAAGCAATTAACCAAGAAATATATGCGGGAAAATGTTCAACTTTATTAGTGACACATTGTTTTTAAAAAAGATCATCATTCACCTATAAAATGGCAAGTATTAAAAGGTTAATAGCCACTCTATCAGAAGAGTTAGGTGAATCGGACCCTCACTGACTATTGGTGGGGACTAAGAGTGGAATCCGAGACACATTACACAGTGCGATGGTTAACCAAGAGGGCTCTGGAGCCAAACTTCCTGGGTTACAATATCATCTGCCACTTCCTAACAGTGGGGAAATTATTCAACATCTGAAACTCACTGTTCCTTATCTATAAATTTCTTGTCTCATATGGTTAAGAAGTAAAGGAGCAAAACATGTAAACATTTAGAATCATCCAGGCACTTTATAAGGACTATTTGCTACCACTTGTTACTGTTAATTTATGCTTTGATATATCTTCTGTATTACTACAACCTATTGACAATAAAGCCAAAGACCTATTTTGATCCTCAGTCTGACTGTTCATTATACACATTATTTATGAAAACTTTCTCCCATCTTATCTTTTAAAACACTACAAAAACCTGGTGTTCTTACATTCCTGTAATTTTTCTGCTGTTAAAGAAAATTCCAAGGTTCTGTCCATGATCTTTTCATCTTTTTACTTCTTTCTACACAATCTCTTGCCTAGGAATAGAATCCATTATCACAGTTTCACATCAAGCTCAATTTGCCTTGATTTTTTAAAAATTGTTTGTCATGTCCAAATAAGAAGCACATGAGCTCCCTTATTTCTTTTCAAAGTTATTACTATGTGCTTCATTTGAACTTGAGCTCTTAGACTTTGACTCACAATTTTATTTCCCATCTCCAGTAAGATGACCCATTCTTTTAAAACCTTCCCCAAATATAATCTTTCCTTTCCATCTCACTACCAGGATTCACAGACAATTTATAACATCTTAACAGTCTATCCCTTCTACTTCCTTCCTCCTACCCATCATTAATCATCCACTGTTCTCCACAGACTAAAGAATAAAGTAAAAGCTCTAAAGTTATACCTTAAATGCTTTCCACAATCTGATCACAACTGCTTTTTTAGCATTATCTCGTAACATTTTTATACCTTTCCATACTATAGTTTAAATGGATGGCAATCATTTTCTACATAACCTTGTTTTTTCCTATCCAGCTAGCTTGGTTTATATTAATCTCAGTGCCTAGAATATTCTTTCTCCCACCTCAATAAAAACATCATCTTACCCATTCTTCCTTAGGTCAAATACTACTCTCTTAGAGAAATCCTCTGAGCCCTCTGAACACTGTCTGCATTAATTTTATGAAACTAAAATATAATCTCTTGATTAAAACTCTTTATTCCATTACCAAACAGAGGGTTAATGAAAAACAAAAAGCATGGTTTGCTAGTATGTAACTAGCATTGCCTTGAATAGAAAAAGCATGGGATTATTTATTTAATTAAGGAGTTTCGGTCTGATTCAATATCAGTACTGAGGGTTCTGATTTTTTTTGTTTTATACTGGTTTTCAAACCACAGGAACCCTTCTTAAAATGAAAACTGATGCAAGAGGAATCCAAAGTGACTATGGGGTATCCAAAGTAGTATCTCCCCACTCTGCAGGGGAATCACAGGCCAAAAGCTATACCCTCTACCTTCCCAAACAAACAAAAATCCCCCAAAAGGGTTCAGAGTACAGGATGGTATTATGTAGTGTAGATTCTAATATATTTCATTTACTGATGAGTAGTAAATCAGAATGTAATGAATGTATGTGTGTGTGTACATACACACACACATACATTCTGTGAGTGCTTTATTTTTTCAACCAGTTGAAACATTTTAGGGGAAAAAAAAAAAAGAACATTTTAAAGGGAATATAGCCATAAGAAGAAAAGTATTTTCCAAGATGTCACATTTAGGTGATATATAAGCTGAAGTGAGTGTCGTTTTAAAAATAACACTTTGAGTTCTCAATTATCTGTGAAAATGCATCATATACTGCTTTACAACATATTCACCTAATTTTCTTTTCCTAAGGACATAATTACAAGTTGTCTGCATTACTTATCCTATTCAAGTTAACTAAAAAGAGGAATTCCCAGTATACTCATAACAGAAACTAGGCTTAAAATGACATTTTCTTATCTAAATACAAGTAATATTTAAAATTAAATAACAAGATAAATATACACAGATATGTATAGATCAGTGTGTACATATACATACACACACACATATATGAACTGATAATATGTACAGACACATAGAGATTTATATATAGCCATTTTACATATACAAAAATCTATACAGTTAAGTGCCTTGTATATACCAGGTACTCAAAAGCAACTGACTAAAGCAAGAATGAATGAATAAATGAATAGTAATGAAAATTTAATATTTTTATATACAAATACCTGATAGATTCAGTATCTATGTGCACAGGTGCTATCCTCTCCAAGAGAAACTTGATCATTTCCAGGAAAGGATTTGTAGGCTGTTTGGGGTTGCCCAGCTTCTTAGTTATTTCACGCTATAAGGTAGATTTTTTTTAATATTAAAAAAATTTGTTAAAATAAATACATCACATTAAAATGTTTAGAACCCGAAGTAATTAAAATCATGTAATACTGGTGTTGGAATAAGCAAATCAATAGGAATTGAATGAGTTGAGAAAACAAAACTTAAGAATTTTCTATATGAGAAAGGTAACATTTCAACTAATAGGAAAAAGATGGATTATTTAATATATTGTTTTGAAATAACTGAAGAGACATATAGAAAAAAGGGATTCCTATTTCATACTTTATACCAAAAACATTCCAAAAAGATAAAACAAATACAAAAATATAAAATCAAGGGTCAGTGGAGACAAAAACTTCAGAGTAAAATAATCAAGGAAGCTTGTTAAAACTACAGATTCCTGGACCTCATTGAGGAGATCAGTCAATCTGGGGTGGAACCAAGAATCATCTTTTTCTTAAAAGCCTCCTGGAAGATGCACTGGCAACAGACTGAGAAATACTGACATCAGTAAATATTTTCATTGACTTGCAATAGAATGGGGTTTTGAAAGGACACAAAAGGCAAAAACCTTAACGAGTCTGCTGACAGACTTAGCCAGATAAAAATAAATTATGGTATATAAAGAACATCAAAATCAAAATGGAAGGGCAAACTATAAATGACAGAAAATGATCTGCAGCTTAATTAACATACATGACTAACAAATCAAGAAGATAAAGATAAATGTCATTCCAAAAAAAAGGGCAAAGATTAAACACACAAAATTTACAAAAAACATGAATGGCAAATATACCCAAGGGAGGAAAAAAAAGGTCAAATGACCAGGAACCATGAATACAAATCCTACCAAAATAATTATGTTTTGTTTGAGTTTTGTTTCTTTCCAACAATGATAGAAGCCAATACTGAATCTATCCTAAAGAAATAATCAAGACTATATAAACTGATTTAGCTATAAAGATATTAAAGTGTTCTTTAAACAAAATCTGGGACAAAAAAATCTAAATGTGTATAACATAAGTGGATTGTTCGATAATTACGGTACACATATTCAATGGTATGCTATGTTGCTATTAATGCTGTAAAAAACTAATAAAAATAAGTAAAATGTACAAAGCTGTACAGATAATATGATCTTATTTTGGAAGATATACACTACAATATTAACAGCAATCGTCTCTACAGACAGGTTATAGTTTATCTGTATTATCATCTCTGTGATGTTTTCTAAATTTTATCAAATATAAATTATTTTATAAAAAGGGTCAAAAAAAGATGTGAGGGTTTCTTCAAACATTAACTCTTCTAATCATCTCCCCTTACCACACAGCCTTCAGCCTGCTTGCAGGAGCATGTTGGACTAACAAGTACTTCCAGCTGTTTTCTTATTTTCTCATCATCTTCCAACACCTGTGTGAACTTCTTCATGAAATCCTGAGCCTTACCAGGATCTGGCAAATTTCCTTAAATCAATTAAAATCCAATTAAAATGCTATTTTAGAAATTTCTCAAAATAATAGAAGATCAACATTTTTCATTCTTTTTATTACTTTAATAATCCTAATTTACAAATTCAGTTTAGTTTCATTTGAAATTGTGGATCGACTTCAATAGTCAATTTTTCCTAAATCCTGCTTTCTAGAAATAGGAAACCAGGACACTATGAAGAAACATCTTGGTAGGGAAAGAATGAACTGGCTCTACATACCCCCTTATAAATATTTAAGGGCATTAAATGTCAACCTTGAAGATACCAATTTACTACTGTCTCCTTGAGCTTGTTGTATACACTACTCTTTTGTAACTCACAGAAACAGATCAGGAAGTTTTACATTTGAGAAACTATTTTTCCTATATTGAGTTATTGTTAAACCATCCAGAGACAAATCATATACATATGGCAATGACACATGCTGAGTAACACGTTTCAGGTATTGCTGCTGGATGTCATTATTGCATGAGAAAGCATGAGTCCTCATAGAATCAAAGATGATTTTTATACTATTCTCCTAATATATTCATGTATTAAAATACTTATGAAAGCTAGTAAAATACCAATCCTAGTGTCTTATTTTTTTTTTTTCAACTATTCACAACTGTTATAGAGGACCAGGCTGGGATACTTCTAACAACAGAAATTATAATACAGAACCATGAACTGTAATAAAAGCTGTAGAAATTCAACTAAACCTTAAAATATTAATGCAGTCTTTAAGTTCATATACAACTTTGAAATTCCATTTCAAGTCTTGGCTAGATCACTGAGGATAATAAGAACAAACTGTCCCTATAAAGACTTGACTATATGACTTTTTCATGTTTCTCTAATACAAGAAAATCTACTGTAGTGTCTTCAAATAATTTTGGCAAATGTCCTTTTACAGCCCCTCCATAATGTATAAGCATCACATTAAAGGCTAAAATAACGTCTACCATTTAAGAAACAAAAAGAATGAGAATGAGGGAAGAGGGAAATGGGAAGTGGGGGAGGGGGAGACAGAGAGAGCAAGAAAAGAGGGAAGAAACAAAGGGAAAAAAACCCTTTATTTCAACATTCTACAAACGTACTTGACCATGGAACCCTTTTTTCTAACAGTACTATTAACCCCTTCAGGATACCAGCGTTCCTCAGAACAGAATTTGGGAAAACAGGGGTAAAATAAAAAAATATAGGAGATGGTCTCCTTTTAAGAGATAGTGTCCACAGCCAAACTACTACGGAGATAGTTACTAAAAAGCAATGGCAGAAAATCACTTGTTTTAAGGTTATCTATCCAAAGAGACTGAAAACTAATTATGTTTAACTGCCCAAAACTAAAAGATACTTTGGTCTTAAAACCTTACTCATGCCAAAAATCCTATCACTTAGTCTGAAACTCAATTAGATTACTGTTCTCTTCAGAATCTGAGCATTACTTCCAGACACACCTTGAAATATTTGTTAACATCCCAGAAACCCATCTGAGATAAATCTCTTCACTATTACCAAGTGGAAGTGCAGAAGAAGTGTTCTTCGGGTGTCCCCGATTTTCCCTCTGTCCATGTGCTACGCTATATGGTGATCTTTGAAGCGGAAGTAAAAGCAAATGCCCTACAAAAACAGCTACTTTGCTCCATCATTGCACTGAACAAAGGAGATGTGCTACACAATCCTTTTGTATTTACTGTTAAGTACAATTAAGTAACATTTTATTTGAAATCACTGAAAGCAAAAAGGAAAATTATTTTTTTCCAAAGAAGAAGCTCTTTTGTAGTTATTAACTATACCCTTTCCTCTAAATTTTGGCTCAGAATGAAATTATCTTCAAACAGATTCACATTAAAGCAAGCAACACCAAGGAACAGATTCAGTTTTCACAGTAAGGTTATGCAATAATTTGAACGAATTCCCCAAAATAAACTTATATAATAAATCCTTTCTCCAGCTTTTCCTCATACCAATACACAAAAGAAAAAGAAAAATTGTAGCAAAGTAAATGAGAATCAGAGAAAAAAAAAAGCTGAAGCTGAGTTGTCTGTTAAAAAAAAAATCAAAAACACTTTACTCCTTTCCTATATTATCAGAGCCTAAAGTGGAACTCCATGACACTTTAAATTATCAAAAACAAATATTTCAATTAAACCTTAAATTTTACATGTAATATCTGAAATAACTTACTTGTAATAACCATTACTTTTGAAAATATGGCCTTGACACTGGCATCCGTCTGCAAATCACACAAAAAATGCAAAATTAATATTTCCTAATAATCTTCATCATACTCTTCAGAAAATTAGAGAATAACCTACTAATGCTCCAGGCCCACACCCTGACAACCACCACTGTGAGCTCCTTCTTTAGCTGGGTTCAAACTCCACAAAATGGATGAAAGGTGGAAGTGAACACTCTATTGTCATCATCTCTTCCCTCACCCTGTTTTGTCAGCCTCCAAACAAACAAAAAAAGACTGCTTTTGTTCCAAACTTTTGAAGCAGGGAGAGATTTTGTTTTCTTTAGTAATGAAAGAAGAGGGCAACTAAGATTAGAAAAGGAACAAAATAACCTGATTTTCAAGTTTTTAAGCTATCTCAAACAAAAAGTTCATAAGGATATAATTCTGGTTGACTTAAGGTGTTCCTAAAATTTTTAAGCCTGAGGATTATAAGGCACAGTCATGAAGCTTATAGGGAAGATACTAGATAAAGACAATTTAAAAAAATGCCACTGACATGTACAAAAGATTTTTCCAAGAGTGCTATTTATTTGCTGTATGAACATTTTCTTTGAAAATGAATGTGTTACTGTATTGTGCCCCGTGTAATACAGTCTGTAAAGTCATATGAATAAAAGATGTTTCTAAAGGTGATAGTTATTCAACAATGCATCAAGTTAGCGTTATTTTTTTAAAGATGTCACTCAGCAATTCTGTATAATATCCTGAACCAGAAAAATATTGGAGTGAAGGCAAAAAAAAAAACTAAATAAATAAACAAACCACCCTTATTTTTAGAAGGAACTTGCTAAGAGAAAGTGAGAGACAAAACACAGAATTCAAGAGTTAATTCCCAAGTATTTGGAATTTAAAGTATTTGAAATAGATCTATCAGGAATCAGAAGATTCTACTGTTTAATTTGGGGGAAAATAGATGTTGCTGGGCTTTCAAGAAGTTGATCCACATGAAAAATAAAGAGCATCAACAAAAGTACAATGTTAGAAATTATGTCACTTTGTGTGACACTGAGCAAATCAATTTAATTAAAGTAGAAGGGCTACACTGCTGAACTAAATAGGAATAAAAACTATCTTTATCAGACTGAATAATGAAAAAGACAAAAAAATACACTGATTAGTAAGTACTTAAGAGTCTCCCTAGAAAAAGAGAAATATAAACACCCAAAAATTAAGTATAGCTTTGAATTTTTTTCTACCTTTAATTCTATGTCTACTGTAATTCTCAGTATAAAATAAATATTAAGTAATAAGGGATTATTAATTCCCCTCTCACTGGGATTCTCCTTTGAGGTACTATCTTCCATTTGGTTTCTTCTTCAACCCCACGGCACATTAATGGGAATTTCCTCTTTAATCTGGATTAACTCAGTAATTATTTTAAGACAAGTTACAGGAAAATTCCAGACATTAGAATTAGAAGACATTAAAACATTTTAACTGAATGGAGACTGTATTTTGTTATTTCACATGAAAATGAAACCATGAGACCCTCCCAAGTTGTTATCAACTGTCAAGGGAAAGAAGCTCCCACTAAATAAATTTTAAAAGGACAGTGAGAGTCAAGAACAAATTTATTTTTTGTATTAGTCTTACACATCCTGCTGTTCAACATATGATCTGCACACTAACTACTCAGCTATTCTGACTTCAATAATGCCTAAAATCAGAAATAATTTTATTTACATGCACATAAAAACATCTCATATTTTTAGTTAACCAATGCAACTCTGACCAAAAGGAAGTAAATTAATACAGCTCTAGACAGCAAACAGGAGAACCTTAACCAGAGCTTATTAACTGAAATACACTAACTTACATATTAGAACACTGACTGAAACACATGTGTACTGGCTGAAGCATACTAACTCAAACGGCAATTTTCCAATTTTGCTCGTTGGCAGAGAAAGTACTCAAACAGCAGAATCACTAAACTTAGTTTAAGTCATTTATAATAAGGAAGGAATAATTCTAGTAGGTTTAATATACACAATAATCAAAGAGATTAGGTATGTTCAATAAACCAGAAACAAAGAGATTACTGTTAGCCCTTACATGAAACAACTCCTCTCTACTGACCTCTGTTCTATGACCATGCAGTATATGTTTTGTTTTGTGGGAGTTTTTGGGGGGTGGTGGTGAGGCATTCCACTACAGACCAAAAGGAAATAAAACATAACAGCATATTGTCATTTGTGTGTGATATATATTTCCTTGGAAATATTCCACACATACTGCTTTTTCAATGAATTATACCTTTTACAGGCCTATATACAACATTCTCAAACAACACGCTAGGGAAAAACAACTAGAATCATTCTAAAATTCCAAAAATTAAAATATATTGACTGAATGAGTATCACAATTATAACTATGAAAATCAAGTAGTACATTAAAATTACTGTGATATTTTAAGTAAAAATATAAAGGTACTTAACTAAAATGACATGATACTAAAATTTTCTAAAACCACAAGACTATACAAAGACGATGGGAACATTTTAGTGTGGCAAGATAGAGTGTAATTTTACTCTATTTTCTATGTTTTTAATTAGAGTTATTGTTCTGGTTTCTTTTAAAGCTATAAAAGAACTTTAATTCTGAGTACAAAAAAGTACATTCTCTTTCCTGTTGGGTATCATCTTTTACAAACATAGTAAAATACAAATTTTAAATTTTTTATGCAATAAATTTCTTGAAAATTTCTGTGTCTGGGGCACCTGGGTGGCTCAGGTGATGATCTCACAGTGGTGAAATCAAACCCCATGTCAGGCTTTGTGCTGGGCTCTGCACTGGGCATGGAGCCTGCTTAAGATTCTCTCTCCCTCTTTCCCTCTGCCCCTCCCCTGCTCACGCAATTTCACACTCTCTCAACAAAAACAAAAACAAAAACTTTTTTTTTTTTCCCAGTGTTCTAAATTAGAGATCATAGCTTCTCGGGTAGAATGGTTCCATACAGGAATAGGTATTTCAACACACTGCAGCAATGGTAAAGAGTAACTAGTGTTTTACAAAACTTCTCATCAAAGGAAAACTTTTCATTAAATTTAACTTACTTTGGGTTGCTTAATTAAGTCAAGCAAATCCTTGACTTGATGTCGGAGCAGATTTTGACATTTCCACATTTCATTCAATGCTCTGAAAAACATAAACACATAAATTAAAGAACAAAACAGAATAAAAATCCTTCTGGAATATTCCAAATATATTGCTTTTCTTTTTAAGTTCAAATATTAACAAAAAAATGCCAGAGATGAGGTAAATTTCACAGGACCAAGCAAACTGATGATGTATGGAGAGAAAGAAGAGTCATATATAAAAAATATGAACACTGGAAGGGACACTTGTATTAAAAGAAAGAAAATGGTTGTTTTTTGTTTTGTATAAAAATAGGGAAGAGCTATTATTAACTGAACACGTTTGTAAACGAGGGTAGAGGAATTACCTACTGAGATTATAACCTTAAAAAATAAAGGAATGTGTGGTGGAGGAAGGTCCTACAGTAGGCCATATGAAAAGGAATCAAAGAAACAAACAGAAAAGAGTTAGTACTGGGAGAATGAGAGATACTTTTCCTAAAACACAAATATTTATATAATGTAATCTATAATATATAATCTATAATTTTATAGATTGTAAATCTATAAATGAATTGTATAATGGAATGTAATCTATAATATATAATCTATAATTTTATAGATTGCATTTATATATTATATAAAATATGCATTATATACCTATATGTATGTAAGCACTCATTAAATAAGTTTAAAATATGTACAAACCAAACTGATATAAATAATGACAATTTCTCACTTGTTTTATTTAATCCTCAAATTCTCAGTTTAGAGGTAGAATTTATGTGTTTAGATTTCTAAGGACTCACTGAGGTCTACAGTCTGAAGTATACACAATTAACTAAATAGCATGTATTATAAATTATATAAACCATGGATTTATATTATATACAACTATAACATATATTCCATATATCCCATATATTACGTGTAAAAATATTTATACTATATAAATTTGTCATGTACACGTATTTACATGTTATATATAAATGTTTGATATATAAATATATGAATTATTACATATTATTTGAATATTATTTTTATATGGCAAAATTTTTGATATCCTCTTAATACTTTTATTGTTTTCAGGCAGAAATTTAAATCTAAAATCAAATTATATACATACTCAAGAAAACATACATAAATCCTAAGAGAACAGTTATTGAAATATTATGTTACAGAATTTAGAGCCCAATATATGAAAAGGAAATTTTCCAAAACCAAATACTTTTCATTATTTTGTTTTCAATTTTCTATACATCTACTAACCTCCAGTATCACACTGGAGCACTGTCAGAAAAAGGAACGGTACAGAAACATATAAAACCACTCTTTTGATAGATAATTGTTAAAAATTCTCATTCTCCTCCTTAACACTATGTTTTAAGAATACCTTTGGATATCTTTATGGAGATAAAATAGTTTAAATTTGGACACTTAAATTCCTTTATAGTCATCACCTCAAAATGGTACTGGCAAACCAACAGTATTGGGACATTTTATCTTAGAAGTTAAATTTAAAATAACTATACTATTTTCAAGTTATTAAACTTCCATTAAAAGTTTAATTGGCACACTTTAAGAATGTAAATATTAAAAGAAAAATGACCAGTATACAGAGGACTGTAAAAATCTAATAGCTAAGTTAAGAGTTAATTTTCAAAGAAACAGAGTAGTCATCTGTGAAATGACTCCTGAACTCCAAAGTCAGTGAATGGTCTCTCACTTGCTAACACTTTATCATTACTTACAACTTCTGACAGGCCTGGATTTTGTAACTTGCCTTCACTTAAACTAAAGCAGAAACTATTTTACCTATTTTAATTATTTGTGAATTTAAATATGAAATCTCAAGTAATTCTAACACTCTTTATAAACTACTATAGCTATAGCTTGAATCAAAAAGTGACCATCACTAAGAATTTATCTTGTAATATATTTTCAGGGAAACCATCCTTTCAAGTACTTTAATAAAATTATCTTAAGCAGCAAAGATAAATTTTTGCTTATGTTTGCCCTTCGAAATAGTACTTAACAAGAAAAAAAAATAGTAGAAACATCATTACAATATAAAGACTAGTATCATTTAATATGAGCCTGAATTCCAGCTCTGTCACTACATAAATGTGAAAAATTTGCTACTCTTAACAGTTGTCTCTAACTCAAAGAAAGAGAAGAGAACCTCCCTTCCAACATTCTACTCCCAGTTGGCAAATTACCCACCAGACTCAGCAGTACAAAAATGGGTCTAGAGGAGAGCCTACCTAACCAAACAGATCACAACCAGACACCTGAAACTACCACTAATTCTTGTTATTAACAGTTGTTCTAGGAAACTTGGGGGAGGTGGCAACACACACCAGGATCAGAGAGTACTCAAGCCTGCCTCTGTTCTTTTTCACTAGTGAAGATATTTAGTTAACTTAGGGGCTTAACCAAAACTGATACACATTAAAATTTTAAAACGTAGGAAGAGTACTTTGTCTTCCCCAGAAGAGTATGATCATAGAACAAAATATAGGCTCTTTCAGCAAATAAAAATCTTATCAAACAAGTTTTCACCATCAACCTGCCTGGCAAGCAGCTATTTTGAAGTCCCTTTCAAACTAATTAGAGATTACAAATGACTTCCGGGCTAGAATGGTAATGTAAATGAAAAAGGTAGGATAGATGTTACAATACAGAGTGGTAAAAGATTAGAAACATTATTGAAACCGTCAAGATTATTACTATTCAGGAAAATGAAAAAAGAGGAGATAAAATTTGAAACCCAAAAGATTTGCAAAAAATAAGATGTCTGATAACGTTTAAGAAGATGCAAAAAATTACAAACCATTGGTGGGAATACAAATTAGCATAATCATATTTGAAAATAATTTTACACCAGTTTACAATTTGCTGAAAATGTATATACTCAGCAATTCCACTCCTAGCTCTACATCAGTGATTCCAAACCTTAGTTGCCCATTAGAATCCACAGAAAAACTTTTCTAAAAATTCCAGTGCCCAGACTCCACTTCAAATTAAATAACAATCTCTGAAGGAGAGATTCAGGTGTCAGTACCATTTAAACGTTCTCGAAATATTTCCAACATGTAGCCAAATTTGAGAACCATTCATAACCATATCTTAGAGAAACCTTGCACGGGTACTCTAAATTGAAAACTGTTCATAGTGGCACTATTTGTACTAGTAAAAAAATGGAAACACAAATGTCCATTCTTTCCACGGACTCAAATTTCCAATGACAAGATAAAAGAATAAAATTGTGACATCATGACATAATGTAATTCAATACCACAGTGAAAATGAATGACCAACAAGCTATATATGCTATGGATGAATCTTAGGAACATAATAAAATGGGGGTGGGGGTAGAGAAGACTATATCCACAATTGTTCCACTTTCATAAAGTTCAAAAATAAGCAAAAATAAATACTGAGGGATATATATATATAGATAGATATGTGTGTATATGTATATATATATATATGATAAAACTATTTTTTAAAAGGAAATGAAAAATACATAATTAAGGCTAGTGGTTTCCTCAGGTGAAAGACAAGAGGATGAAAGGGAGAAAAGTTCACAAGATGGGTGTAGATTCACAGATATCTTTATTACTATGTTTTGAAACTCATATTCAATTTCTTGGTGTGCATTAAATATTTCATAACAATAAAAGTAACAATTTTTGGAGAAATAACAACTGTAAAGTATAAGTTATAAAATGTTAATAGATTTACAGTTGGTTAACTCTGAAATGTTGGTTAAAATAAAAAATTATTTTGAAAATATTATAAAGATGCCTGGGTGCCTCAGTCGGTTAAGTGTCCATCTGTTGGTTTCAGCTCAGGTCATGATCTCATGGGTTATGGGTTCAAGCCACCACCTCCCCTCCACCGCCCATCGGGCTCTGCACAGACAGTGTGGAGCCTGCTTGGGATTCTCTCTCTCTCCCTCTCTCTGCACCACCCTTGCTTGCTCTCTTAAAATAAATAAACATATTTTTAAATAAAAATATTATAAATACCTTAAGTATTTTAACTTAAAACAGATAACTAATCACTCACCATTTTTGTAGAATCAATTGGTCCATAGATTGGAATTTACTTTAGACTTTTCCATGGCATTATTTTTCAGTGTATCTTTTGTGATTGGCCTTTTTACTTTTTTTAAGAAATGTTTATTTTTGACAGAGAGTGAGAGAGAGAAAATGTGTGCAAGACAGCAACAGGGGGAGGGGCAGCGAAAGGGAGGCAGAGGATCCAAAGTGGGCTCCGTCCACCACTGACACCATAGGACCTGATGTTGGGCTCGAACTCACAAACCTTGAAATCCACCCAAGTGCCCCAGCATTTTTACTTTTTAATTCAATAAACCATTCTTGTTATTTAAGTGACAAATATCGGATACATAGAGTGTTGTAACTGCTATTTAGTGTTTTCTATCTACAATTATTTTTCTTATTTTCTTTTACATTTCTCATATTCAAGTTTTCATTAATTCTGTCTTGTTCCTCTGGGTTTGGAAGACATACATTCTAATTCAATTCTTTTAGGACAAGTCCAATTTTTAATTCACACACTTAGTTTACAGCCTAATTAATCAACATGTCTGTCCTCATTCTTCTATGATAAAAGAACTTTAGAACATTTTATCTACCATATTACATGTTATTATCTGATAAGAGTCCACCTAGTATTCAAAATTTTTCACAAAGGCACAAGACCAACCAATCAGAACAGCTGGCAGTCCTTCTGCTGTGCCCAGGCACAGGGCAGAGTGGGGTGGAGAAAGGATCCCCAGGGCTCTCAAGAGAGTTGACATACTGTTCAAGAAGTGTATGCTGGCTAAATATCAGCCTAGACGCTAACTTACTTTTTAAAGCTTTTTTTAATGTTTCCTTTTTTTGAGAGACAAACAGCGGAAGCAGGGGAGAGGCAGAGACAGAGGGGACAGAGGGGACAGAGGATCTGAAGCAGGCTCTGTGCTGACAGCAGAGAGCCCAACGTGGGACCCAAACTCAGGAACCATGAGACCATGATATGAGCTGAAGCTGGACGCTTAACCGACTAAGCAACCCAGATGCCCTGATGCTAACTTACTTTTTAATCTACACCTCCTTCCCTTGTAAAGAAAACTTTGCTATTATTATTATTAATTTTACAGGCATTGATTATTTAGATCGGCAAAAGTGTTTGAAAATCTTGTTGCTTCTTACATCCTAGTCCTTCCTTCTGGATTTAATGTCCTTTTTTACCAAAAGAAATTATTATTCTTTAGTAATTTTTTCCAGTTGGATGTATGAGTGGTGAACTCTCATTTTTTATTTGAAAGTGTTTTCATTTTTGCTCATGAATGACAGGTGAGCTAAGAAGTCTAGACTATGATTTCCATAGGTTGTTTCAAATAGGATATAAGATATACATCTTATCTCATTCATTCTAAGAAACCATCAATTGTACCATGAAGAGGAGGATGCACTCTGAGTCTAAAAATGTTAGCATATGACAATTTTGTTTTAAAATCAATTAAATATGGTAGTAAATATTTTACTGTATGCAGTGGAAAAAGAATGAACTTTGGAACCAGGTAAAACAAAGTTCCAATCCTGACTTTGTCTCTCACTACTTAAGTGATTTTGTGCAAGTTAACTGGCGTCTCTGGGATTCAGTTCCTCATGTGAAAAACAGGGAAAATATCACTTATATGAGGGGCTGGCAAGCTTTTCTATAGAAAGCCAGATAATAAATGTTTTAAGCTTTGTGGGCCATACAGTCTTTGTTGAAACTACTCAATTTTGCTGTTAGAGCTCAAAAACAGCCATTGATAATAAATACTCATCTGCCTGAAATACAGCAAGTAGTAAGAAATTAAATTTCTCTCCTCTACAACCTTTCCCTCAACATTTCTATGAAAGATATAAATAGCACATATAATAATTTCCATGGAGGAAATGAAGTCAAAAGCCCCATTAAGCATACGTAAAAATGAAAATTATATACGGCTCCTTAGACTTCCAACTTCTAAACTTTTAATCCCCTATACTTGTAACTACATTTGCTGGAATGCAAATGATCTACATTTTCTAAAGCCTCGAGCAAATCAATCACGAGGCTTCAATTTTCTATCCCTCAGTGTGATGCAATTAGCAATGTCTCTTCCATGTACAAAATTCCAGCTCCCTACAACGGTACTCCAAAGTATTTTCTGAATGAAAAAAGTCATAAAAATATATTTGTGCTTACCCATATGCCAAATTATAACACTTTGTTGAGGCTATGCAACACAAAAATATGTACCCTACTGCCCCACTGTAAAATTCAGATCAGTATCAGGTCAAAATAAGGTGGTAGGATTTTCTCAGTATGGACCTTCTTAATGCCTTAAGAAAAAAAAATAAAAAGGTACATCAATACTTCTTGAAACAATATAAATGTCTGGGGGAAAAAATCAAATCCTGAAAGATTCTATGCCCATCAGCTATGTTTTTAAATTGCTTACAAAAATCCTTGTTAATCTCATGTTGACAGCAGTACTTTCTGAAAAGAGAACCAAATATTTTCTTGTATCTGACTTATTTAACAATATTTTTATTACATAAACTGTTAACATTTAAAAATACAGTTGTGTTTTTTCTTCCCCATAAAATACACTGCAAAAAAGGAGAACAAAATTTGACATGTGAAACCTACTTCACAGCATTTAAATCCAGTGTGGCATATAAGTAATATAAGCACTTCATCCGTTCTGTAGTTTCCAAATTGTGGGGAACCATGTATTGAGCAAAGATCCGTTCAACAAGCAATCTACAAAAACACAGAGAAGGTACTATAATGATTTTTCTTAATGTATTAAATTTGTACATAAAATTTCAAAACATATAAAGAATACATGTAAAAGAAGTTTCTGCTTTCAAAATAAAGATGAGATTTCCAAATCAAAGATTTCCTTCTGTAAGAAGAGGGGCCAAAAAAAGATTTAGCTGGATGTGCTGGCAACATCCCTGCACTCAGCTAAAATAACTTCCTCTGTATGACCGTGACTGTGTAGCAGGGATTCAATTTCCTTATCTAAATAATAAAGTGTTAAAAAACCAAACCAGGTCCTTCCAAGAGACAAATTCTAAGCATCTCTAAGTTAAAATTATAAGAAATTGTTAAGATTCTTCTGAGTTTTTGTAGTAACCATCATGAAAAAAGACCTGGTTAAAAGTACAAAAAAAGAACCAGAAAATCATAATAATGCAAATCTCCAGGCAATTATGCTGCAAACACATCTAAACATCTAAAAAACTTCAACTTTATAAAAAATAATAACTATGAAGTTTCTTAAATAATGTTAACATAGGATACCCAGTTTCTAGTCCCTATAACTCTGAAAATTGTAAGATGGCCTACTGGTTCTTAATTTTTTTATTCTTATCTGTTATAGAAAAGACCAGGTGGATCTAACAATTTAAAATAAATTCAATCAAGTGAAATTCAGACTGCAAACAGAATTCACAGATCTAATAACTACTAAATGGTAACAATCCACACAAGATCTAACATTATGCTGCAACAGAAAAATATACAGATTATATTCAGATAATGTGTTTCATATTAAATTATAAACTGTCTTTTTACGCTTGAGTATAAATTGTTTTTATTTAAAGTGTCTATAATCCAAAGGGTTTATTTTCATTTATTTGAAAAAAAAGTTATTTGAAAAATTACCTATGAAATAAAATTTAAATTATTATACACATTTCTACTTGTAAGTACTACTCTTCAAAAACACTATTCAAAAATGAACATAAAAGCTGTATCCACCCCTAAAGTTATGTGTACATTACTGCTTTATTGGGAGGAAAACTAGTTACTCACTACCTTTAATTTGCAGTAAAAACTGAGAAGAGTTTCAAGGTGTAAAGAAAATAGTTTGCCTAAAACAACATTTCAACAGCAGTTAAATACAACAAAAACACCAAATATTTTACCTAGTGTCCTTAACTTACCGATCATCAATACTATTCTGATAATATATATGTAGCAATTTGTCTTTGATCCATGAAATCTGTTTTGCGGCATCTTTTCCAGCTGCTGACTGTAAAGCATACTTCTTATAAATTTGGGCAAGTCCCATCATGGCTTCTTTGCGCACTCTCCACTTAAAGTAAAAACAAAAATGTTTTCTTATAATTTAACAATGCTCCCATTATACTTCAGGAAAGTCTGTTTTCTTGTTTTTAAGTTACTTACTTTACACAGTATATTCTCATCAATCCTCAGATACTGGATATACATTTATAATGATTATGAAAAAAATGCAACTATCGTGTTAATATGTCTACTCTGAAAAGTACAGAGATATCAACATGTCTAAAAAATTTTAATGCTTTAATATCTTAAACCCATCACCTACCCCTAAAAAACAAAAGTTAATCACAATCTACATAAAGTCACTTAGAAGTGGTGAGGGAAAGCATGCTGCCAAGTTTTAAAATGCAAAGACCGAGTTAATTGTGACCTATCTCTTATACACTTTTTCCAATTTATGGTATATATTAAAAAATACTTCAATTAAAGGTACATGATACTGGTTTTATCAAATGCTGAATGTGAAGACACTTGGTTCATTTTGAGTATTTGAGAATCAAGTCCAAGTATAAAGGGAAAGTATTCAACTATTTTTCTTAATCTATATTTGCTATAGTGTATCTAATACTGCTTAATTATCCTGGAATTAGTTTATCCTTTAATTTTACACAAACACAGCACTACAATCAGTAGGATGTTAGTAACATTTAGAACTTCATGAAGCTGCACAGATTACTCATTTTTTTTCATTTGCAGTCTGTCATTCATAGTGATATTCTTCCCTTGGTTTTTCTCTCAATTACTTACAGCAGATTAAGAATAGTCCTAATCTCATCCATCCAACAATACATATCAAAAGCCTTACTCATAAAATAAGAATTGAATTTATTTGTAGAAATTTTCTAATTCTCTATCTTATCTCTAATTCCCCAAACTGCTGCTTTAAGGAGAATTTAAAGACAGAGTATATTGCCTGCCAAGAACATAAATATATTCAATTACTTTTTGGTATCCAATTAATATTTATATGACTGAACCAAGTAGCTCTATGATGAATACAACATGAGTATCAAAAATTATTTGATCCCGACAACACACAGACATGTAGCTCAAATTCCAAGTCTAACTAAGAAAAAGACTACTTGAATACTTAGAAGGCAGCCTACCAAGATGCAAATCTCCTCTTCCTTCTTTACACCCTTTGGGCCTTTTTATTAGTTAAAATAAGTTGTTCCAAATATCTATAGATCTGGAGGGAAAACCATGCAATTTTTGCCCATCTATTCTTCACCCACAACCAGCAATATCAATGAGAGCACTAAATGATGAGGACAGAAAAATCAACCTTACAAGCGACTATTAAAATGTTGTAAAGAATTTACCTAATCAAAGCTATTCACAGCTACCAACAGGCCTCCCACTTTCTTTGCTAATTAATCCCCAAATACATCAAAGATTTTCATCCTTCACTAAAACTACTCAAGCCTGAGTCTGTAAAACCCATACCACAAAGGAAAAGTAATGGGGATGAGGCAAGAATGAACATTCACTCATACCCTTACTCAGTGTCTAATAGATTCCAGGCAATAGGAATACAAGCATAGTAAGACACGGTACCTCTCTTAAGAAGCTAATGACTACTGAGTGGAGCTAGTGGGTGCTCACTCAAGAAGAAAGGTTTACGGTCACAGAAGATAAGCTAGAAGCATGCTGCTCTAGCAGGTATAGCTTTGCTAAGTTGAAAACGTGTTATTTTTCTATTCCACAGAAATTACAATACCACCAGCTGAAGAACTATCAACTGATACCCATAGGAAAGGAAAAAGAAAAGAGAGCCAACAATATAAGATAGTTATGTTAGTTATTAAGTCATTTTGTAAGACACTTATTAAAACTAGTGTCCAGGCTAAACACCTAACTACCATTTAGAGCCATCTCATTTTTAGGATGAGAATAAATAATCTGAACTTTAAAAACTAATCAAATATAATGTAACAAAAAATAAAACCTTCTCATAAATATTAAAATGACCCCCTCAAAAATGGTTAATTAATTACATTTAAATCTCAGTATTTTCAAATGAAATACTATTAAACTTCAAGTATACAAAGTGAAAGCCTACTAATTATTACTCCTACTTACCCGTTTGTCTAATGTTCTTTCTCTAACAAAGTTAAGTAAGTGATCGTTGACCAGAAGAATATCCTTTTTAGCAGCTGTAACTATAGACACAATAACATCATGTCTAATAGCTTCCTCAGGATCATGTGACCTCACTTTAAGATATTCTGAAAGATAAAATTTTATTTGATTAAAATGGAACTTTAACAATTAAAATGTTTTTAAAAGTTGTATTTGAAAGTAAACCACAACAAAAGCAAAACCTAAGTAGAGGGTTCAATGTTTCACGAAAATTAAGTGCAGGGGAGGGAGGGGGGTAGAAATGAAGGTCAGTCCTTCAGTCAAAATAGAGTAGTTTACATGCAACTGAGTAGTAAACCCTTTCTCCATTTTGGGCCGTGGGGAAACAGGGTAGTGTATTAAGGAGTTCCTAACCTCATTAATTAAGCCATATATATGACCTAAGAAGTATAATAAATTTAAATATCTCATTTCTGTTTTGTATTAAAATGGTTAAAATATTCAAATCAAATGAAGCTACTGCGAAAAGGCTAGAGTATTCAAGTTTCTACCCCTTAACTATGGAAACCCTAAGGTTTCTAAAAGAACAAAATTAAGACACCGGCCACCAAGAAACAGTATTACAGGAAATACCACAAGGCAGGTTCATGTAACTGAACTAAGAAAGGCCAAAAGGAACATAGAAGAAATCAAACATTTAACAATTAGGAGTGGCTGTAGGAAGATCTTAAAGTCAAAAACATGGCAGTTCAGATCTGGCACTGAGAAAGCTGAAAGAAAAAATTAACACTCTTCATTGAGCATAAATATAACAAATATTATTCAGCTTTTTCTTATAAGACCAGTAAGCTAAAACTTCATTGTTTGGATTTGGAGTAATATACATATCCATAGCTATATGCAGCAAATAGTTCTTATGACTGTAAATGGGTTTACTTCCCTATAAATTGATAGTTTAACAAATAATTACAATGCAAACACCCATAAAACCACTACCCGGGTCTTAAGCAATTTCACCTTAAGCATTCCCTAAATGGAACTGTTTCCAAAAATGACAAAGACAATATGTTGCTTAAAAAAAAAAAAAATAGGGGCACCCTGGTGGTTAAGGGTCTGATTTCAGCTCAGCTTGTAATCTTGTGGTTCATGAGTTGGAGCCCCACATGGGCCTTGCCGCTATCAGCTCAGAGCCTGCTTCAGAGCTCTGTTCCCCCTCTCTCGGCTCTTCCCCCGCTTGCACTCTGTCTCAAAAATTAAAAAAGTATACATTTAAAAAAAAAAAAACTTATGAAGAAACAGAAATGTTATTTTACCTAAGTCAGTAAATTACTTTTAAAATGCATCCCAATTTCCCTAAAACAAATTTTTCATGTTGAACAAGGTATACACAAGAGCTATTAAACTATAGATCTTAACTGTGCAGAGGAAGAGAAAACAAAGGAGAAAGAAGAAATTCTCGATAGTTAGTTAGCATGACAAAGCAGCTAACAGTACTCTTCACAATATGGCCATGTCCCTCAAAATGTGGCTGAAAGCACAAGGATAAATCTCACAAACACACTGTAAAGAAAAGAAAGATAAATGTGAGTGTCTAACATAACATTAATCTTAGCTCACTCCTGAAACCCTATGAAAATATCTTTAAAAAGGACAAGTACAAGGGAAGAAATCATAGCAAAAGAGGTTTTTCAACAAAATTGTGACAGATGTATGACCTGTAAACAAAAGAAAAAGATGAAATCCAAAAAGGGAAGAAAGCTCTTTTCCAAGGTAAGAACCATAGAAACATTTAGAAATTCAAGGCACCACGCAATGAGAAAGGTACAGATGAAGAATGCTGTGAAATGAGAAATGGTTGAAAATGTGAATAAAAAGTACTGAGACCCCTAGATTTTTCAGAGCTATCTTTTCGCCAACTACAAAAATTAAAATGTGTAGTTTATAACGATACAGGTCTACCTCAAGATGCAAGAAAAATCTAAAATAAACAACCTAACCTTACATAAAAGAGCTAGAAAAACAACAAAACCCAAACCCAGCAAAAAGAAGGAAATAATAAAGAGCAGAAGTAAATGACAGAGAAACAACAACAACAGAAGTAGAACAGATCAATGAAACCAAGATCTGGTTATGTGAAATGATCAACAAAATTGATAAACCTCTAGCCAGACTTACCAAAAAAAAAAAAAAAAAAGAGAGAGAGGGAGAGAGAGGACCCAAATAAACAAAAACATTAATGAACGAGGAGAAATACAACCAACATAACAGAAATATGAACTGTACCAGAATATTATGAAAATCCATATGCCAACAAACTAGACAACTTAGAAGAAATGGATAAATTCCTGCAAAAATATAACCTATCAAAACTGAAGCAGGAAGAAATAGACAATTTGAACAGACCGATTACCAGCAATGAAACTCAATCAGTAATCAAAAAAAATTCCCAAAAAACAAAAGTCCAGGACCAGACAGCTTTACAAATTCTGCCAAACATTTAAAGAAGAGTTAATACCTCTTCTTCTCAACTATTCCAAAAAAAAAAAAAAAAAAAAAAAACAGAAGAGGAAGGACAATTCCAAATTCATCCTATAAGGCTAGTACCACCCTGATACCAAAACCAGATAAAGATACCACAAAAAAAGGAACTACAGGCCAGTATCTTTAATGAATATAGATGCAAAAATCCTCAACAAAATATTAACAAACCAAATCCAACAATATATTTAATAAAATCATATCCCACGATGAAGTGGGATGTATTCCCAGGGTGCAAGAATAGGTCAATATTCACAAAACAATCAACCTGATATATCACATCAATAGGAAAAAGGACAGAAACCATATAATCTTTCAACAGATGCAGAAAAAGCATTCGACAAAATACAACATCCATTTATGATAAAAATTCTCTGCAAAATAGGTCTAGAGGGAACATACCACAATATGATAAAGGCCTTATATGTAAAACCCACAGGCAACATCATACTCCGTGGTAAAAAACTGAGTTTTACCCCTAAGGTCAGGAACAAGACTAGGATGTCCACTTTCATGACTTTTTCAACATAATATTGGAAGTCCTAGCCAAAGCAATTAGACAACATAAAGAAATAAAAGACATCCAAATGGATAAGAAAAAAGTAAAACTTTCACTATCTGAAGTTTATAGTTTTGTGTAAAGTTTATAGTACTGTGAAGACACAATACTATACATAGAAAACTGAAGACTACCAAAAAACTACTAAAACTGATAAATGAATTCAGTAAAGTCACAGGATACAAAATCATTGTACAGAAATCTAGTTGCATTACTGTACACTAATAATGAAGCAGCAGAAAGTGAATTAGGAAAACAATCCCATTTACAATTGCACCAAAAACAATAAAATATCTAGGAATAAACTTAACCAAAGATGAAAGACCTGTACCCTCAAAGCTATAAAACACTGGGGCGCCTTGGTGGCTCAGTCATGAGCATCCAACTCTTGATTTCAGCTCAGGTCATGATCCTAGAGTCATGGGATCGAGCCCCTAGTCAGGCTCTGTGCTGAGTGTGGGGCCTGCTTGCGATTCTCTCTCTCTCCCTCTGCCCCTATCCCCAACTCATTTGTGTGTGTGCTCTCTCATTCTAAAAAATTTAATGAATGAATGAATGAATGAAGAAATGAATAAAACACTGATGACAGTAATTCAGGACAACACAAAAAATGGAAAGATATTCAATGCTCAGGGTTGAAAGAACAATTATTGTTAAAATGTCTATACTATCCAAAGTAATGTACAGATTTAATGCAATCCCTACCAAAATGTCAACAGCATTTTTCACAGAACTAGAACAAACAATCATAAATTTGTATGGAACCACAAAAGACCTCAAACAGCCAAAGCAATCCTGAAAAATAAAAACAAAGCTGGAGGTATCACAATTCAGGATTTCAATTTATATTACAAAGCAGTAGTAATTAAAACAGTATGGTACTGGCATAAAAATAAACACAAAGATCAATGGAACAGAGTAAAAAACCCAGAAATAAATCCACAATTACATGGTCAATCTTTGACAAAGGGGGAATGAATATACAATGGAAACAAGTCTCTTCAACAAATGGTGCTGGGAAAACTGCACAGCTACACGCAAAAGAATGAATCTGGACTACTTTCTTTCACCATACAAAAAAATAAACTCAATATGGATTAAAGATCTAAATGTGAGACCCGAAATCATATAAATCCTTGAAGGCAGCACAGGTAATAATTTCTCTTTGGCCATAACAACATTTTTCTAAATATGTCTCCTGAGGCAAGGGAAACAAAAGCAAAAATAAACTATTGGGACTACATCAAAATTAACAACTTCTGCACAGCAAAGAAAACAACCAACAAAACTAAAAGATAGTGTATGGAATGGGAGAAGATACTGGCAGATGACATATGTGATAAAGGGTTAGTGTCCAAAATATACAAAGAATTGATACAACTCAACACCATAAAAACAAATAATCCAATTAAATAATGGACAGGAGACATGAAAAGACATTTCTCCGAAGAAGACAAACAGATGGCCAACAGACACATGAAAAGATCCTCATCATCACTCATCATCAGGGAAATGCAATTCAAAACTACAATAAGATATCATATCACACCTGTCAGAGTGGCTAAAATCAACAAGAAACAACAAATGTTGGCAAGGATGTGGAGAAAGGTCAACTCTCTGGCACTGCTGGTGGGAATGCAAACTGGTGCAGTCACTGTGGAAAACAGTATGGAATTCCCTCAAAAAATTAAAAATAGGACTACCTTATGATCCAGCAATTACACTACTGGGTATCTGCCCAAAGAATACAAAAGCACTAATTCAAAGGGATATGTTTACTGCAATTTTATTTACCATAGTCAAACTATGGAGAAAGCCCAAGTGTTCAGTGATAAATGAATGGATAAATAAGAGGTGGTATATATATATACACCCCCCACACACAATGGAATATTATTCAGCCATAAGGAAGAATGAAATTTGCAACAGCATGGATAAAGCTACAGAATATAATGCTAAGTGAAATCAGTCAGAGAAAGAGACAAGTATCGTATGATCTCACTTATATGTGGAATTTAAGAAACAAAACAAATGAGCAAAAGGGGAAAAAAAAGAGACAAAACAAGAAACAGACTCAACTATAGAGAACTGATGGTTACCAGAAGAAAGGTGAGTGGGGGGATGGGAGAAACAGGTGATGGGAATTAAAGAAAAAGAAATAATTAAAGTTTTCCCAAAGGCTGAAAACTAGGAAATCATACAACATAATAACATAAATATTTCATTAAAAAATGAAACTACAAAAAAAAAACTACATAAACTTTCAAACATTCAAACAATGGTGAAGACTAAAAAGGTTATTGGTGAAATTATTCACATATAAAATATAGTATAGATAGCTATAAAAATGAAAACATCTATCTATTATTTAGCTAACAGTAAATTTTGCATTAAAATTGTGATTATGGGATGGGGCATCTGGGGGTGGGTCAGTTGGTTAAGCTCAGGTCATAGTCTCAAAGTTTGTAAGTTCAAGCATCTCATCAAACTCTCTGCTGTCTGCTGAGAGCCCACTTCAGATCCTGTCTCCCTTACTCTCTGCCCCAAACCTGCTCATGTGCTCTATCAAAAATTTTAAAGAAATAATAATTTTTTTACAATTCTGAGAAAGAATTAAGATGGCAGAGAAGTAGGGGGACCGGGATTTCCCTTTTCCCTCAAACACAGCTGTACTGAGATCAGAACACTTGGAACACTCAGGAAATCAGTCTGTGGAGTGACAAAAGATCTCCACAGGTAGAGGGAGACAGCTTGGAGGGACAAAGGTGCATGTATACAAATTGGGGGAGATAAAATAGCACAGGCACGGAGGGGAGGGAATCGCTTCAGTGGAGAAACAAAAGGGAGAGAGACAGAGAAGCTGTGGAATTACAGTATTGTGCTAGGACAAGAGAAAAGCATCTCCAGACCATGGACTGGGGAAGGAGAAATACGGAGAGTGCCAGTTTCTACTTTGCAAACAGCTTCAGGAGCTGAAGATTGGAGTTTACAAAAGTGCATGACTTTCTCCAGACCAGAGCCAGCCTTGTAAGTGCAGCTGGCAGGCAGGGAGCTGGCCCTAGGGTTCAGTAGAGATCTGAGGGCCACCCTGGGAAAGAACAGTCCCCTTTCCAGAGTACTCTGGGAAGCGGGTTTAGTGTCTTCCCAAGGACAAAAGACCCTGCAGGTGCCAGCCAAGGGCCCTTTATTGGCAGGGCTGAGTGGCGCTACACCAGGACAGAATCTGTGAGGTGCAGGAGACTGTAGAGCAGGGCAAGCCAACCGGTGGCACTACTCTGCCTAAACAGTGTGGTTTGAGACACCCGGTCCAGGGAAGAAAGACTGGGGTATCACCATTTTTCTCCCCATCACCAACATGGTGGGACTTCAGGGAAAAGGACAGTGGCTCCGAGTGGAGGTGGGACCCACTTAACACCAAAAACCTGCCCCTCTATGCCTGGCAACTGCTACTCTATTGGAGCAGGACTGACACAGAGTGAGCCAGATGGCCTCTCCCTCAGAACACCACAGCCACCGTTCCCAGGCACAAATCAAAGCACACCTGGTGGAAGGTCCAAACAATCTACCACTAGAAGCAAGGAGACGCTTTGTAGAGGACTGACCAGTGACATAGGGCAGCCAAATACGCAACAACAGAGAGCACACAACATACTCCAAAAACTTTCTGAAGTGCCTGGCCCTGGACAGTGTATGACCCCTTTTTAATATAGTAGTACTCACAGGTGCAGGACACACAACAAGCTATTGAAACACATAAAAGACAGAAACCTAGCCCAAATGACAAAACAGAAGAATTCTCCTAAAAGAAAAGCCAAAAAGAAATGACAGTCAGCAAGAGAATTGCTCAAAGCAGATATAAACAATATATCTGAAAAAAAAATTTAGAATTAGAGTCATAAGACTAACAGCTGGGCTTGAAAAAAAAAAGCATAAAAGCAGAGAATTTATTGCTGCAGAGATCAAGGACCTAAGAAATAGGATGAATTAAGAAACGCTATAAGTGAGATGTGAAACAAACTAGATATGGTGACAGTGAGAATAGAAGAAACGGAGGAGAGAACAGGTGAAACAGAAGATAAAATTATGGAAAATGATGAAGCTGAAAAAAAGAGGGAAAGGAAATTATTAGACCATGAAAGGAGAATGAGAGACCTAAATGATTCAGTGAAATGAAATAATATTTGTGTCACAGGAGTTCCAGAAGAAGAGAAAGGAGCAGACACAGTTTATTTGAACAAATTATAGCTGAGAACTTCCCTAATCTGCAGAAGGAAACAGGCATCCAAGTCCAAGAAGCACAGAGAACTCCCTTCAAAATCAAGACAAACAGGTCAACGCTTCACATATCGTAGTTAAACTGGCAAAATACAAACATAAAGAGAGAATTCTGAAAGCAGCTAGAGTGTATTATGCTAAGCAAAATAAGTCAGTCAGAGAAAGACAAATATCATATGATTTCACTCATGTGGAATTTAAGATACAAAGCAGATGAACATAAGAGAAGGGAAAAAAATAATACAGAACAAAGAGAGAGGCAAACTATAAGAGACTCTTAAGCACAGAGAACAAACTGAGGGTTGACGGGGATGGGGAGTTGTGGGGGTATGGAAAATGGGTGATGGGCATTGAGGAGGGCACTTGTTGGGATAACCACTGGGTGTTGTGTGTAAGTGGTGAATCACGGGGATCTACTCCTGAAGCCAAGACTACACTGCATGTTAGCTACCTTGAGAATAAAAAGCAAAATAAAACAAATCAAAACCCTAAATAATGGGGTTCAGAGAGCTTCCAGTTTGGTGAACACGTGGAGGTGTTGCGAGAATGATAAGACCAAAGAGGGCAACCAACCACTATCTCCACATCTTGCCCTATGCATCTCTTTCATTTGACTGTTCCTATATCCTTTTATAATAAACTGGTAATAGGAAAAAAAAATTCTGACTATGGGGAAAATACTTAAGTTTTTTACTTTAAAAAAGTCTAGAATATGTACAGAACTACTACAAATCAACAAGAAAAATAAACAAGCCAATTTTAAAAAGATGGATTTAAAATGTAAATAGACATCTCACAAAAGAAAATATCAATATGCCCATAAAAAAGATGCTCAATCTCATTAGTCATCAGGAGAATGCAAGTTCAAACCACAACAAACAGCAAGACCAATGAGAAGGACTTTATAGTCAAAGACTGATGACACAAAATGTTGACAAAAACGCTTGGAAATGGAACTCTCAAGCATTTATTAGTGCAAGTGGAAAACAGGAGAGCTAATATGGAAAAGTTAGTCATTTCTTGTAAAATTAAACACATATTTACCCTATAACCAGCAACTTCACTCTTAAGTAGTTACAAAGAGATATAAAAACATAAATCAATAGAAACACTTGTAAGAATACAGTAATTTCAATATTAATAGCCCCAAATCGAAATAGCCCATCAAACAAAAAATAAGTCAATAAATAAATTACTGTTTTTTATACAACAAAATAGCACTCAATAATAGAAAAAAATAAAGTAATAATACAGGAGTCCCAAAGACACTAACAACTAGACTTTGGAACTTCTGGTAGGATACTCTTCAGTGGGAAATCAGACTAGTTGAAGAGGAAATGTTTAAACTGAAGATTTTCCAACAAACAACCCAACCTGATCACCCTAAAGTTAAGTTCAGAATCAACAATTCCATCTATACATTCAGCACTTTCTAAATAGCTCTATATTTAGTCCCACATTCTTAATTATGAGCAGAGAGCCACATATTGATTGCCAAACATTTGAGGAAAGCCTCTAAACACGGATAATACAAACAAAAGCAAATAAAAGGTGAGAACGACAAATTAGCTAAAACAAACATTTTATAGGAAAAAAGTTCCCCCAAATGCTATCATTAATTTTCTCAAAGAATCTTGCATCAGTAACACAAGTAAAATGCTACGGTAAAAGAAACGTCCAGGGAAAAAGAGGAGGAAGAGAAAGGAGAAACACACACACACACACACACACACACACACAGAGACAGAGACAGAGAGAAAGAGAGAGAGAGAAAGGGAGAGAGAGAGAGAGAAAGGGAGAGAGAGAGAGAGAAGGAAAAGGAAAAGGAAAGGGGAGGGGAAGGGAAAGGGGAAGGGAGGGAAAGAACGAAAGAGAGGGAGAAGACACAAGAGGGAGGAAGAAAGGATCATCTAAAGATCAATGCTACAAAGCAGAAGCTCAAAGAGCAAGAAGTCCAAATTCAGATGTGAGTGGGCAAATAGAGGGCTCCAGGCAGGGCATCTTCCCCAAAAAGGATGAAAATTAGAAATATTTGCTATTGAAATCTGACTGGTAGAAATTGAGCAAAACCTGAAAGCATGACGATGACACATTATTGTTAAAAATATTATGAACTAATATACTTTATCATTTTCTTTATCAAAAGAAACTCAGAATGAAGTAGTAAGATTTAAGAATCAAGCATAAGCAAAGATCATTAAAAAATCAGTTAAAAATGTACAAGTTAGTGAAGTTTTAAAAAGAGAAAATAACTAGTAACAATAATGTGAAAGACAGGAAGAGAATGTGCAGAGTTAAAACTTTCAAGGTTTCTTTCTCAGAAAGAAGCTAGAGAGTTCTAACTCTAGACTTTATTAATCAATTACACAGTGAAAGCACAAAAGAGAATGTTAACTTCCAAGCCCAGAGGGGACAAGGAAAAATGAGAATAAAGAAAATTAATCAATTAAGCAGAAAAGAGGGAAATAGAAAAACAAAACAAAACAAGAAGCATGGAAAATAGGAAATATAAAATAAGTTCAACTCCATCAAATTCAGTAAGATTCTTTAAACACATATAACAATATTACATATAATTTATGGACAAATACACATGTGACACAGAAAAACAAACAGGATGCAGACCAAATTTAGTGGAGGAGGCTACCCTCTGCGAACAGGAAGAATACAGTTTATGACAGGCATTTCAACTACATCAACAATTTCTTTTCTTTTTTAATCTCGTGAGCAAATACAGCAAAATGCTAACATTTCTAAAGAAGACAGTGGCTATTGTAGTCATCTGTATTTTCTGAACTACTTCATAATTTAAAAAAAAATTGGGGCACCTGGGTGGCTCAGTCAATTAAGTGTTGGACCTCAGCTCAGGACATGATCTCGCAGTTCATGAGTTTGAGCCCCGCATTGGGGCTCTGCACTGACAGCACAGGGCCTGAGTGGGATTCTGTCTCCCTCTCTCTGTGCCCTTCCCCCCACAAAATAAATAAACTGTAAAAAATTTTATAAAAGAGCAATACTCACATATGATACTCTTACTACAAAAATGCAAAGTTCTAAATGCCTTATAATTATACAGATTTCAGAAAAGTTACCTCCATTTAGCATAGTTAAATAAGCTTACAAATTAATGACTCTCAAGTAAGTTCTCAAAATGTTAAAGAATACTAAAGAACATCAAAGTCAAGACCTGTTCAAATCCAAATGCCTAGAATATCTTTAAAATTGTTCTTAAACTAAAAAACTAATACTGTCTCCGGTAACACTGACTTTTTATAAAAAGTGCTTCTAGACTAAGTAGGCACAAGGAGTCAAAATTCTAGCTTCAGAGAGTAACTTCCATAATGATGAAGCGAAAGAAGACTTTACTAAATAAAGTCTTTATTTATCACAATAACCAAAAAAGGGGGATATTTTCCCATATATGTAAAACTGATTTTTTTCACCAACAAGCATCTAGAAATATTGGCTACTGTGGATATACAGTACCTGTTAAGTCCTTTGCTAAATCAGGATGGTTCATGAGACAATGACTAGCAAACTTCACACATTCCAGGCGGATTGGTACGTGGATGTCATTAAACCTAAAAAAATATAAAGGCACAGAATGATCTTCAAAATAAGAGAAACAGATACCTGTTTAATCTGTATTCAATTTAATTTATTCCTCTAATTAAAAGAAAAAACAATTTATGTAGAATAATTCAAAGTGGATGTCAGACTATTTCAACAAAGTTTTGATATGCTATATATTTATAAATGCTTTGGAATGTCTATATTACACTAGCACAATCTCCTCAACTATGTACTTTCAAGGAACATGTATAAACAATACACATTTGGCTCAAGCACAAAACTTAGAATGACAAGATTTTTCCTATAAATACACTTTCAAATAGATCTGTTTATATAAGCATATGCATGTACAAGGTTCACAGATACATTATATAAATCCCAAACAATGTTTGAAAAGAAAACCTTTCTTCAAAGTATTCCTTCTAAAATGTAGAGCATTCACAAAAAGTGGGCAGATCTTGCACTAAATCCTGTATCATTTTACATGACTCTAAAAATTGAGCCCCAATTACTCCTCTCCAGTTAACCATCACATTACATTTCCACTAATACCAAAGCCAATTTTTATATGAAGAAGTACTTTAGTATATATCTCTAAAATATTAAAACTCATTTATTGATATATCATTTAAATATCTTTTAATCTTACATTTCTCCTCCATCTTTTTTTTTTTACCTTGTAATTTGGTGAAGTAACTGTTTTTGGTTGTGTGTGTAGTGTTTTTCCATAGTTTAGATTTTGCTAAGTTATATTATTCTGATTTCAATTAATCGGCTCCCCTCTCTCCTAAATCTTATAAACTAATAGATCTAGACACCAATAATATCCAGATTCACTGTTTTAGCAAGACTACTTCATAGACAGCATCCTGTTCCTCCATCATAAAGCACATGATGTCTAGTTATCTCTAAACTATTGATGTTGAAAGCCCATATGCATTGGTTCATCCTGGACTGAAAAACAGTGATATTTTTTAAAAAAATCTTGTTAAATATCAACAAGAACATCAAAGCAAAGCAAGAATTTTCTATTCAGTATTTTCATATGTCTTAATTCTGTATTATCAAAAGGTTTCCAAATCTTGTATCACCCAATACCAGAAGAAACAAATTTAGTATTTTAAAGGAGAAAAAAGAGATCTTCAAATGAGCACCAAATTATTCATAAAAGATTATTAGAAAAAAAATGCTCAATGAAGTACACTCAAAAGAGTTTTAACATCTAGCCTATAATCTTATCTAAAGTTTCCAGAATGTTTTGAATCCATGTACTCCATCCGGATGCACTTTATCATTTTTCAACTAAACATGTACCATTTAACCATTATAAATATATATAAGATCTCTTTAAAAAAACACTCTAGGTCCTTAAACTTAGTAATAATCAGCGAGTTTCAGTTTTAGGTCATTAAAAGTAAAAGAAAAAATTACAATGTGACATATATTTTAATTGAAATTATCTTTTCCCCTTCTAAAAACTCACAAAGTCTGGGTAATCCAAGTCCTGATTTAAAGACATATTAAATGTCTATAAGTAAAAACTGTATTTTTGTTTTACCACATTAAGTGAAGTGGACTTTAAGTTGACTGGTATAACTTAATTAAACGCATAAAATATTTTGGGGTACTTCCCAAGAACTCTCCATTGTTATTTAAGGGGAAAAAGTGTAGAAATCAAACCCAAAATGACAATGGGCTAAAATTTATTTAATGTACCTTTTCAAATACTATTGACCTACATAAGAGATAGGAAATCACATTATGAACTTAGCACTTAACATGAATTTATAAAACCTTCTACCTCATTTAACAAATTAGAAAAGACCAAAAGAGATTAAGTTTTCCATAATCATTGACAGTTCTAGTATTAAGAGGGAAAGAAAAGTAGTTATAACATGCAAATATTTCAATACCAAAAAAAACGGACAAGACTTTTAAAATCCTATTTATGACTTAATTGCATTATTTGTTATGAGAAAAACTGGGGGGAGGGGGAGTTCTCCTTTAACTTCAGGGCCAAAGTAGGTTTCAGTCAGGGCACTCAAGAAGTGGTTTTAACATATTCAAGGTCAGGGATACTTTTAGAAATGTAATGAAATGAACTCTTCTCATAGAAAAGAGAAATCTACAAACACACTCAAAATTTTGCAACCAATTTCAGGTTTGTGGAAATTCAAAGCATACATGGAACCCAGGTTATCATTTTCTTTAAACAAGAAATGTACAAAGGAGGTTAGGAGGAAAAACATGCATATCATTTATTTATTCATTCTTGGATATCCTTGTCTTTACAAAAGTCTCATGATTTATTTTCAGTTGGAAAGAATCGCTGCTGTATTATAATAATGCATTTTAATTTCATGATTATAATACCTTTTGAGATAGCTTTTTAAAATTTTTTTAATGTTTATTTATTTTTGAGAGGAGTGGGGAGAAGCAGAGAGAGGGAGACACAGAATCGGAAGCAGGCTCCAGGCTCTGAGCTGTCAGCACAGAGCCTGATGTGGGGCTTGATCCACAAACTGTGAGACCATTACCTGAGCCAAAGTCGGACGCTTAACCGACAAGCCACCCAGGTGCCCCTTGAGATAGCTTTATAAATGTATTCTCTTTAAAAAAAATAAAAATAAAAAAATTAATTTATCATCTTTCAAAAATTACTAAGGGCAAAATAAGATGAAAAGAAAAAGGGCAACTGTAAATATGGCCAATCACAACCAACATTCAAAAATTTCAACATATATAAAAAATTACTTCAAAATATAAAATCTTTCATTTTTAATATTTCAGAAAAATGTTAAATACAGACGTTTTAAAAATAATGTAAGTAGATATAAACATATATTACTTTTAAACAGGATACCAAAGTCATATACCTGCCCAAGTAACACTGCCAGAGTGGTTTGTTTTGAGAAGCCAATTCTGAATCCTTTGCCCCAAACATTTTTGCCAGTAGTTTAACAACTTGTAGGCGTTCCTCATTATCATTGCTCTAAAACAAAACACAAACAGCTTTAAAACTATCAGGTAGATATATTCATGACAGTTTTCCCATGATTTTCCTCATCTCCCAGTTTGACAAAATCTTTCATGAGCTCCAAATGAAAACGTATACATAAAAATGCTCAATAAACTTTTCAAAAAATTAAATGTTCTCTTAAATGATCTCATCATCTCATTAAAGCCATATTCCCTACATGAAAACATCCCAAAGTTTAATTAAATGTTAGAGGCCCCTCTTACAATTGAGGCTATTTCCATTTACAATCAAATGCAAAAACTAACTCACATCAAACCTATGCAAACCCTTGAAAAACTATTTGTTTGATATTCAAGGTGCTACAGATGACATTGAACACTTTTTTTTTTTTTTTTAATTTTAAACCAATGCCTCAGCCTAGCATTAAGAGCTCCCACAATAATGACCTAAGTCATCTCTATTATTTCTCTCACTATTCCTCTAATAAGTACCTTTCAACCCTGGGGGCACATGAAAATGACCTCTAAAGTTCTAAAATAAAACAAAACAAAACAAACCGTCTGGACTTTATTACCAGCAATTCTGATCAACTGATCTGATTTAATGCCTGGACAGCTGTTAAGGCTCCACAGGTGAAGATTCTAATGCGCAGCCAGGAATGACTTAAATTTACTTTATGCTACTATCAATTATAATCCTTTGTGTTCCACATATTCACCCAGCACCTTCCTACTTCTAGATGCTTCTGCAGTTGTTTCCTTTGTTTCCATTGTATGTTGTTTGTATCTTTTAAGACACTTATAATATCTGGTCTCTTATTAAATTTGCATTTTTTTCCTCTTCTAGATGTTAAATTTGCTGAAAGCAGGGATTATAATCCCTTACTTGACTGTATTCTGTCTCATCAAAATTGCTACTACATGGGGGAAAAAAAACGAGCAGGGAGGCCAGTGAATCAAGTGGCTCACTTGAGAAATATACCAAAAATACACCAATAATAAACCAAGAATAATCATTTGCTGGTTTTGTGGGGTATTCACACTACCCATATGAACTGTTTATTGTTTTGAAAGAGACAAAAATTAAAAAAAAAAAAAAGAACTATAACACGGAAATCATTTAAGAACTTTTCTGGGTGATACATCAGGTTTCATCAAAGATTATTAATTATAACCAGCTTTATTTAATATTCCTGTAATAATTTGAAAGAGTAAAGACTATTCCTCAAATCTGTAAATGGAACTCAATTTGATGGCATAATTTAATGTCAAGGTGAGGTCAACACACCACCAAAAGAATCCAGAGAACTATGAGAAAAGCAATGGAGCCTTCAACATAAGCATAATATAATATGCACAAAAGGAAAATATTTCACAACATGTGGATAACAGATCCCATTTTTTATTGCCTAATCAAGGGATCTTGGGAACCACTATAAACTGTGCCTTGAAAACAAGCTTGATGTATAGTTATGATCTCAAAAGTGAGTCACAATCTAGAATTTATTTGGAAAATTTCTAGAGAAAAATACTATCCTGCTAAGTCATTAAGTAGCCACTATCTGATAGGCATCATCCTGGGCACTGGACATAATCAAACAGGTAAGGTACAAACATGTAATAAATAACAGTAATATACTACCATATCTATAATATCCAGCTAAAACATCCTAAGAATTAAAGAGCCACAAATAATGCTCTTTGCTAATCTGGCTGACAGACAATATCCCTTTTAGAATAGTTACCTTTAATTTAAATTCAAGCTGGGGTAAAACTGAGAGCAGCAAATGACTATCAATATTATAGAGCTCCAAAATTAAGTCAAAGACATGCTCTGACAAATCGCTGATAGATGTTTTCCCAAGCATCAGAACCTGATTAAAAAACTTTTGAGAAAAAAAATGTATCATTAATAGAAACGGCATAGACAAAATGAATTTTCTAAAATCTTCATTATTATTCAATTAAATTATTTTATACAAAATTAAACTAGCTTATCAAAACATTTTCTAACAGTAGGTAGGAAACAACTACAGGCTAGTTCACCTTGTACATGAAATTCACCTTGTACGTAACAAAAGATAACTCGTACTAATTTATCAATTAGCTTATCAATCAACACTCTACCTACCATATATACTTCATTTTTCATTATGGAACTTACTATATTTTATCCTATAATACAGTTATAATTGTGTACATGTCTTAATTTCCCTACTAGATAAATTTCTTAAAGTCAAAGAGATCACATCTTGTTCACGTTAGCATGTACAGAAGACAACGACATTGAAGAAAAAGCCTTGGATCTTCATAGAAAGAGCCAATTCCATTTTTAAAATAAGTAATTTCATATTTATAATGCAAAATAATCTTTCTTTTTTTTATTAATTTTTGAGACAGAGAGAGAGCAAGTGAAGAGGGGCAGAGAGAGAGAGAGAGAGAGAGAGAGAGAGAGAGAGAGAGAGAAACAAAGAATCTAAAGTAGGCTCCAGGCTCTGAGCTGTCAGCTCATGAACCATGAGATCATGACCTGAGCCAAAGTCGGGCGCTTAACCGACTGAGTCACCCAGGTGCCCCAAAACAACTTTTTTTTTGTACTGTTTTAATTTACATCCAAGTTAGTTAGCATGTAGTGCAACAATGATTTCAGGAGTAGATTCCAGTGATTCAACTCCTATGTATATAACACTCAGGGCTCATCCCAACAAGTGTCTTCCTTAATGCCCCTTATCCATTTAGCCCATTCCCTCTCCTACAACCCCTCCAAGCAACCCTCTGTTCTCTAAGAGATTCTTATGTTTTGTCCCCCTCCGTTTTTATATTATTTTTGCTTCCCTTCCTTTATGTTTATCTGTTTTGTATCTCAAATTCCTTATAAGTAAAGTCATGTAATAGTTTTGCTTAGCATAACACCCTCTAGTTCCATCCACTAGTTGCAAATGGCAAGATTTTTCTTTCTTTTTATTTTTTGCTGAGTAATATTCCATTGTATGTATGTGTGTGTGTGTGTGTGTGTGTGTGTATACACACGCATGCCACATCTTCTTCATCCATTTATCTGTCGATGGGCATTTGGGCTCTTTCCATACTTTGGCTAATGTCGACAGAGCTGCTATGAACATTGGGGTACATGTGCCCCTTCGAAACAGCACACCTGTATCCCTTGGATAAATACCTAGTAGTGCAATTGCTGGGCTGTAGGGTAGTTCTATTTTTTTAATTTTTTGAGGAACCTCTATACTGTCTTCCAGAGTGGCTGCATCAGTTTGCATTCCCACCAGCAATACAAAAGAGACCCTCTTTTCTCTGCATCCTTGCCAACATCTGTTGTTGTCTGAGTTGTTAATGTTAGTCATTCTGACACGTGTGAGGTGGTATCTCATTGTGGTTTTGATTTGTATTTCCCTGATAAGTGATGTTGAACATTTCTTCATGTGTCTGTTCGCCATCTGGATGTCTTCTTTGGAGAAGTGTCTATTCATTTCTTTTGCCCATTTCTTCACTGGATTATTTGGTTTTTGGGTGTTGAGTTTGGTACATTTTTTATAGATTTTGGATACTAACCCTTCATCTGATATGTCATTTGCAAATATCCTTTCCCATTCCATCAGGTGCCTTTTAGTTTTGCTGATTGTTTCCTTCACTGTGCAGAAGCTTTTTATTTTGATGAAGTCCCAAGAGTTCATTTTTGCTTTTGTTTGCCTTGCCTCTGGAGACGTGTTGAGTAAGAAGTGGCTGGTCAAGGTCAAAACACAGCCAAGATCAAAGTGTTTTTTGCCTGCTTTCTCCTCCAGGATTTTGATGGCTTTGTGTCTTACATTTAGGTCTTTCATCCATTTTATTTTTGTGTATGCTGTAAGAAAGTGGTCCAGGTTCATTTTTCTGCATGTTGCTGTCCACTTTTCCCAGCACCATTTGCTGAAGAGACTATCTTTATTCCATTGGATATTCTTTCCTGCTTTGTCAAAGACTAGTTGGCCATACATTTGTGGGTCCATTTCTGGGTTCTCTATTATATTCCACTGATCTGAGTCTTTGTTTTTGTGCCAGTACCATACTGTCTTGATGATTACAGCTTTGTAACACATCTTGAAGTCTGGCATTGTGATGCCTCTAGCTTTTTCTTTTTCAGGATTGCTTTGGCTATTCGGGGTCTTTTCTGGTTCCATACAAATTTTAGGATATTTTGTTCTAATTCTGTGAAGAATGCTGGTGTTATTTTGATAGGGATTGGATTGAATATGTAGATTGCTTTGGGTAGCATTGACATTTTAACAATATTTGTTCTTCTAATCCAGGAACAAGGAATATTTTTTCTTTTGTGTGTGTGTGTGTGTGTGTGTGTGTGTGTGTGTGTTCTTCAATTTCTTTCATAAGCTTTCTATAGTTTTCAGTGTATAGATAGATTTTTCACCTCTTTAGTTAGATTTATTCCTAGGTATTTTATGGGTTTTGGTGCAATTGTAACTGGGATCGATTCCTTGATTTCTGTTTCTGTTGCTTCATTACTTATGTACAGGAATGCAACCAATTTCTGTGCACTGATTTTATATCCTGCAACTCTGCTAAATTAATGGATCAGTTCTAGCAGTTTTTTGGTAGAATCTTTTAGGTTTTCCACATAGAGTATCATGTCATCTGTGAAGTTGGACTTCCTCCTTGCTGATCTGGATGCCTTTTATTCCTTTGTGTTGTCTGACTGCTGAGGCTAAGACTTCCAATATCATGTTGAATAACAGTGGCAAGAGTGGACATCCCTGTCTTATTCCTGACCTTGGTGGGAAGCTCTCAGCAAAATAACCTCTTTCTAATCCTTTTTGTCTTCTTTTATATTCTGATGAAATGTGTATGCATATGTATAAGGTTTACAGCAATAATGAAAATCCAATTAAAAGTGCACACAAACACACAAGGAAAATCCAAATTTGAACAATTTTATTTCTATAAGAAACCAGCTATAACTAGTTTCCACATTCAAATAATTTACTATATGACTACCAAAACTGGTAAAGATACATAGCATAATGGTCCAGTTCCATTTAAAGTCTTCCAAATTTGTAAAAAATTAACCCAGAGAATATACCACATATTCTCAACAGGATATTCTGTCTCCTTAAAGAAGTAGTTTAAGGATTTTTTATAACACATAAGCCCTGTTCTTTTCCTTCAGTTACAGTCAACACAACTTGGCTTAAATATGTTTTCTATATGGAAAGTACAAAGTCGAAGATTTCACATTTCTAGGTATTTTCTGCTTACTTTAACTCAGGTTATTGAGAGAGAGAAAGAGACCATGTGCATAAGTTGGGGAGGAGCAGTGCGGGGAGGGGGGAGGGGGGGAGAATATCCCAAGCAGGCTCCACACCCAGCGCAGAGCCCAACATGGGGCTCCAACTCATGATGGTCATCACATCATGACCTGAGCCAAAATCAAAACTCAAATGCTTAACCAAATGAGTCACCCAGGTGCCCCTAACTCAGGTTCTTCTTTTCTTACACTGTTCAGGTTATTCTTAAATGAAGTTTATTATGTCTGTGAACCTGTACAAACTAAGTACCAATGATGGGGAGAAAAAACAAACTCTGTTTTACTATGCTTTCTTTACTCATTTTTAAAGTAACTTGTTGTCTTTGTTTATCAATGTTGTGGGAAAAGAATTTCATGACCTCAGAGGTTAAATTCTCATTCAGGCTAAAAATAAAATGGCTGAGTTTCCATTCACAAATTTTCTCCTGTTTAAAAACAGTAAATCTAACCTTTGATTAACAAAAACACAATAATCCTTTCCAATCTGGCCACCTTATCACGTGATGTAATTGTCTTCTTCATCAGTCTGGAGAAAACTCACTTGGAAATTTAAAAAAAAAAATCATTCCCTGGGTTAACTTGTTACAAATTTCATCAATAACAATTATTTAACATTTATAATCTCCATAGAGGCAAGGACCAAGTCAGTCTTCTCTACTGTATAGGAAGAGCCTGCCATAGTACCTGACAGACTAGGTGCCCAATACATATTCAGCAAATGAATAATATGCAGCAGGTACTATAATATAAATATAAGTAAAACAATCCATGTTCTCCATCCATAAGGGCTTATAATTTAGTGGAAGAGGCAGACAGAGATTTGATTAAAGTATTTCCTTCCAAAATACATTAGTCTTTTATTTACAAATGGGTAACTGATTTTCCTACTATAAATTTATTTTATAGCAATTGCCTCCTAATGAAAGGAGTATGGGTGAGTTAAAGGTCGGCAAGAAATTCTGCCTTAAGTTTAATGGGTCAATTTTACTGACACAAGTGCTTTCACATTAACCAACATGTTCTCTACAATCACTCCAAGCATTTTATTAACTCTACCTTACAGATGCAAAAACTGAGGCTAGCAAGATTAAGCAACTTGAAACTTGTAATTAAAACATTCTAATGAAAAATAAAATTACTAAGAAGTGATCCATGCAGAAAATTTTCTGAATGGTCACTGTACATAGTGTACACTGTACTTTTTGTTTTTGATACTGTTTTGCCTTTTTAAAAATTACTTATACTTTTTAGTTTTGAGTTGTCAAGTGACAAATTTTATTTTTAAAAAATAATCTACACCACCAGTGCTTTAAGTTCTATGTATTTAAGAATCTCTATCTATAAAGAACTTGAATGTGTCTATATGACAGCCATAATAGCCAAAATAACATAAATAAAGAGATAGAAATGGGGTTATTATTACCTCAGTATCACCTTTCTTTTTGCTCGCTAATTGTCCACTAGAAAGATAAATGAATAATAGCTACTACATGTACAAGTCCAAAAAGACTGAAAATTATTTTAATATAGTAACTCATTTCATCCTACTACAAAACAATTAAGTTCACTAGAAAGTAATTTTACTAGTGTAATTGTATAGGTTTGAGGTAAAAAATAGGATGTATATGTAAGGAAGTAAAGGAGGGAAAAAAATCAATTCTTAATGACTTCTTAAGCTAACCCTCAAATAAAGTAAGGAACGAGAAAACGAGATAAACAATGAACAAAGTATTGGGAATAAGCATAAAACTGAAAGTCTGCTCAGACCATTCTACTAATCTTGCCTCTGCTCCCCCAGCTTCTGATAAAGATACAAGAAAGTAGGGAGAGGCCAGCTACTTCTGTAGGCAAGAACCACTAAGAACAGAAAATTAATATAAGGTATTAGTGACAGGGAAATGTTTTTACCTTGATTTACCTGAGAATGCTAAAAGTGTTTTTCTGGTCCTTTTTATTTTAGCTCTAATTATAAATATTTTCAAACATACATGTATGTTGACACAATAGTATAATGAACCAGAAAAAAGGCACCAAAAAACCGTGTTCTCCTAAAAAACATCTGGCTTGGTAATATCAATTTAAATAAATGACCACCAGGAGGAGCTCACCTAGTATATCTAATGGGCCAAGGAGACAGTCTTTCAGATGCACTTGAATCAAAGGAAAAAGGAAGGCTAATTAATCACAGAAAGTTGAAGTCTGGATCTAAACACTTCAAATGCCACTAAGTCAATAATGAAAAAAAACTCAACCCACTCAATCCAACCAATTACTCCAGTCAACACCCAAGACTTACAAAACCTGCAGAAATCAATATTTGGAATTCTCTGCCAATTTAGAGCTATTAAGATAGATTACACAATTTGATTGTCCAGACTGTGATAATTCACCCTCCAAAACAATTTCCTTACAAATCAAATACATTTTCCAAATCATCATGTGCTTAGAATTATTTAAGGCTATAAGCCAGAAGCAAAAACTGAGATTTACCAAGATACTGTTTTATCATGTATTTTACGGACTTCAATTTTTATATACTATGGGAAATATGCTCCTTCAATAAACTTCAGGATAATTAAATACATAAGTGATTATAAATGACTTTCTCACTTTTTTCAAGAAGACTGATTTATATCATTTACATATTTGGAAGTGAGTGAAAATGGAAAGTAGAGAGAACTGCTACACAATTCCAGAGGCCAACATTAACACTGTGTTCTAGATTGTTCCAGGAGGCACCATTCACATAGAATGTATCTAGAATTGTGCAACTCAAGAGAACTAAGGAGAGAAAATAAAACTTAAAATAATCTATTAAACTAAAATACATTTCTTCGGAAAATAGCTACAAGATGGTCAAGCAGATTTGGGATGATACTGAAAGGGCTCATTTCATCTCAATTCCTCCTCTTTTTCAGAAAAGGTAGATGTATTTGAAATCTACCCCAGGGACAACAAGATAAGCAACTGTTACCAAATTGCTGCCATTAATATGTGCTTTCACCTTTAAGGTCTTGATATTAGTTCATATCTACTCCTGTTAAAAATCAATTTAATCCTCAAAAAGCTCTAATTCCCCTGAATAATGAGAAGTTCCATATATTTTATCTAACTAACATTTAGCTCTACTTGTAACATTAGAAACAAACATATATCTTGCTAACCAAAATAAAAGATGTTCGAGTTCTAGGCAACTTGAAAGAAGTAAATGAATGAACAAACAAGATGGGAGCTAACTGTCCCTAAAATATTAACCAAGAATAATTTAAATAAGGAGAAAGAAAATACATTATTTAATGATTAAAACAACACGAAATTTAAAATTACATAGTATTACTTGCCAAAATTTGCTTCTAGCTATCTTTAAAATTTTGGCTAATCCTTCTGACAACCAATTACAAGAAAGACTTACATTGGTAATATATGGTTCAATAGCTTGAGCTGTCCTCTTCAGTAAAGCCTTTGCCAAATCATAGGCTTGCTTGTTTAAATTCTGAAAAAATAAAAAAATCTGTTATTATATAACTCTAATTATGAAAAACAAAACATTAGCTGTATTAAAAAAGCTACTCCTGAGTAAAATGAATGAGAAAATTATCTAAGACTCAATTCGAATAAAAGAGAAGGCAAAGCCATTTTTCTTCTTTTAAGACCAACTAGTCTACTGGATCATAAGATCCCTTCCAAGAACGAAAAATTACATTTTCTTCCTACTTCATTCACAGCATGAGGTTTACCACATAGAAAATTTTTATTAGATAGAAGAGGAGACAGTCATTCTACATCTAGTCCTGAAGTCAAATCAGTTCAGTTGAGTAAAAATACAGGCCATTTTACCTCAGGTCCAGAAGAACAAACACATCATAAGAAAACGAGCTGGGTTCTAATGTGAACAGGAATAGGGGGCCCATAGGTAGGGAAAGACAAAAGAGTTTGGGGCATCTATGGGACAGCAAATTTACTCAAGCACATCTCAGACCACAGGTAAGACCAAGGATACAGCAAACAAAACAAATAGTAAAATATGAAAAAAAAAAAAAAAAAGGTATAAGAAAAAATATCTTAAGAAAACATGTTTCTAAGAGATTCTGGCAATGACAGAAACAATCAAGACCAAAGATTTAAAAGAGAATTACTAGTCCAGTTTAAACATCTTACAGAAAACAGGTACACTGTAGATATCCTAAAACTCATATTCAGCATATTTTTAGATTTACCTGTACTGGTGGTTCTACTGAATTACTTCTTTCATTTCTAAATGCTGTTTAGTACTTTACCATATAATACACTACAGCTTATTTACTCATTCTCCTATTCATAGACTAAATTGTATGTCTTGTACATGCTTCCTTGTGCATATAAGAAATTTTTTGTAAATTCTCTGCCATTTTTCAAATGGGCTATTTTGTCCTTATTTATTTGTAAAATTTCTCTAAAATTCTATACACTAAAACTTTTTCAATTGTATGTATAACATATCTTAGTCTATACTTGTCTTTTCACAATGTTTATGGTATCTTAGAGCATAGAAAAGTTTTTAAACTTCATGTAACCAAATCTATCAATATTTTCCTATTTGGCTTGTGCTCACTGTATCTTTCTTAAATTTTCTTCTACAGTGAGGTTAAGATGTTGCTTTATATTTTTAAATAAAAATTTAAATATTTGGTTTTCAAAACTGTATCTTTATTCTACCTGTTACTTTTATGTATGGTATTAAATAATTGAATATTATTTCCCATGTGAATATTCAATTGTCCTAAAACCAATAATTAAATAAACAGTACATTATTCCCTCCAGTAACCTATAATACCCACATTTTCAAGTTTCTATGTAACTAGAACTTGTAGTAAACTTTCCATTACTTCCATATGTCCCTTTGTCTATTACTGCCTGATTATAGTCAAAGGGATACAGAAACAGTGTCAATACTTGGTGGTAGAGTAAGTCCCCACTCTATTCTATTCTTCAAAATTGATTAGCTATTATGGGCCATTTGCCTTCCAATGTGAATTTTAGAATCAGTTTGTGAAATTATCCCCCCCCCCACACATACACAACACACATTCAAACTTTCTATTTTGACTGGATTATGTATTAGTGTGCATAAAACTGACATCACTATGATAGAGTTTCCCATCCCATAACCATAACAAATCATGCAAAATATCTAAGTCTTCTTTTTAGTCAACTCTAATGATTTTCAGCATAATCATCCACATTTTAGTGAAATTTCTAAGCAGCTGAAGTCTTTGTTAAAGCTACAAATTTATAAAATTACACCAACAGCTTTTAATATATTGATCTTATATCTAGCAACCTTGCAAAATTTTCTTATTTGTTTTAGAAAGTTATCTGTACACTGTTTTGTGTTTTCCACATAGGCAGTCATATTATCTGTAAATAATTTCAGTTTATTTCTTTTTAATCCTTTTATCTTTTATTTATCTCGTTTTATTCCACTAACTAAAGACATTTAATTAATGCGGAGGAGAAATGGCACAGTTGTCTTTTTCGTAGGTAGAAGTGTTCCTAAATTCAAAGAAAATTCTTCAGCATGTCACCATATGTACTGTATCATACATATCCTTATCAGTTTTTTTAATTTGTTATATTTTAGTTAACATACAGTGTAACATTGGTTTCAGAAGTAGAATTCAGTGATTCATCACTTACATACAACACCCGGACAACAAGTGACCTACTTAATACACCCGCCTGGCCCATCTCCCATTCACCTCCTTCCATCAACCCTCAGTTCGTTTTCTACTGTTGAGTCTCTTGTGGGTCATATCCTTATCACTTTGCTAAAAGGTTTTATCATAAATTACACTGAATTTTATCAAATGGTCTTTTTCTACATCTACTGATACTTTTTTCTTTGATCTGTTAATTTACACAAATATCTTAGTCTAGTGCTAACATTTTCTAACGTTATCCATTCTTATATTCCTAAGATAAAGCCAATTTGCTCATTATAAATAGTAGCTTATACCATTCCAACTGCTATTATTCTATATTGAACCTAAGTGATGTGACTACAATTTTAAATTAAATTAGCCTGATTCTTATTACTTGCTTGGTTTTGTCTAGTTTCTCTATGAAGATTATATTCCATTCATAAAGTGAATTGTGGAGCATTTCTTCCTTTTCTATAATCTGGAAAAATTTGCTTGATATTAGAATTGTATGCTACTTGAATGATCAGGAGATATCTCCCGATGTTCAGTTTAAGTTCTTTTGTGCTTGGTTTGTATTCTGCTGCTGTTGCTTTTATTATTGTTGCTTGCTACTGGTACTTGGGAGGAAGGGTTTTTGTTCATTTTATGAATACAATTTTTAAAACCAATGAGACTTCTTTTACTGGTTAAAGGTTATTTAAGATTTTCTCTGGCAAATTACATTTTCTAGGAATTTCTTTTACCTAATTTCCAATGTATTACTGTAAAATATTGTTCACAGAACTGTCTTTTGAGCTTTTTAATGTCTGTCATTCCCTATTTCATTCTTTTTTCTGATTCGACTTAACAAGGATTTGCCTATTTAATATATTTTTCAAACTGCCAGCTTTGAGTTTTTGTGAAATGTCACTGTATTTTCTATGTCGCTGATTTCTGTGCCTGTTTTCTTCCCTGTATACGCTGTATAATCTGATATTTTTATAACTTCCTGAATTGGACACCTGGCTAATAAAATTAGATTTAAAAAACTTTTTAAGCTGTATCTCACAAGTTTTAATATGTATCATTGTAATTATTTCTAAATATTTTAGAATTGCCATTATGATTTATTCTTTTTTCATTTGTTTTTGTTTTGTTTTTATTTTTTTCTTTCTTTCTTATTTTTCCCCCCAAACCCTTGTCTTAAGGACTGACTTTCAACAGATCACAGCGAGGGAGTAGCTCTGCAATGTACAAAACCCCAACCATTATGATTTATTCTTTTGACATGTTAATTATGGTTGCTATAATTTTGTTTTTGTTTCAAATCCTCAAAATTCTCACAAACTTTTGATCTATTAATTTATCATTGTTGGGAAAACTGTTCAAATGCCCCACCAAATTTTGAGTTTGTTTCTTTCTCCTCATAATTCTTTCAATTTATACTTTATATGTTTTGAGCGTACATACATACAAGTTTGAATATCTTAAGAACTAAATATTTTATCATTGTACAAATCACTTCTTTACCCAGTAAAGACTATTACATCTAATATTAGTACAAGTTTCTTCAGTTTTCTTGCAGTTAATACATGTCTGGCAAGTCTTTTTTCCATCCTTTTATAAGCTTTTGACTTTTTTGTGACAGTACTTTTGTCCTTATCTCCATGACCAACTGTATTATTATTATTATTATCATTATTATTTTGTGAGAGAAAACATGCACGAGAGATAGCGGGGGAAGGGCAGAGAGAGAAAGAGAGAGAATCTTAAGCAGGTTCCGCAACCAGCATGGAGCCCAACACAGGGCTCCATCTCAGGACCATGAGATCATGACCTGAGTCCAAATCAAGAGTCGGACACTTAACTGACTAAGCCACCCAGATGCCCCCCACCAACAGCAGGATTATTTTCAATCCAATCTGACAGTCTGTCTTAAGTAGCAAATTTAGACCATTTACATTTATTGTAATTCTTCCTTTCACTCTAATCCTGAAAATTTTAATATGTATACTTCATGTTTGATGTTAATCAGTTGCTCTATTCTCATCACCACCAGGATTAGATCACTCATTGACTCTCCATTAAGCCATTTAATCTTATATGCTATTAGTATCCAGTAGTTCAGGACTATTTTGTTAACACCCCTTTAATCATTATCATTGCTACTATTTTTTTAATGTATTAGATTTTATTTGGAGCATTTCTTTGTTCACCATTACCTATTCCTTGTTTCTTTTAATTAAATTTCCATCATTCTACATACTCACATAATTCTTTCAGGAAGAATCCATTGACAAGTGAATATTAATGTCGTAATTGCACTCAAATTGGATATGTGACTACACACACACACACACACACGCACAGTTATTTTATCTTAGCACTTTGGAAATATAGTCCCATTATCTTCTGGCATCTATCCTTGTTACTGAGAAGTCAGCAATCAGATTAATGTTTTATTCCTTGGTAAGGGTCATGCCTTTTCCCTTTGTGTGCTTTATAGGTTATTTCTGTTTTGGTGTTCTAGAATTTCTCCAGGATGTTCCTGGACTGGGATTTATTTTTATTTATTCTGCTCATGACTTTTGCTACCTAACCCCTAAATCCATGCTTTTCATCAGTTCTGGAACATTTTAAGCAAATTTCTATTTAAACATTTCTTCTCCACTCTCTACTTGGTGTTCTGAAATCACTATAAAATATGTTGGTCCTTTTGATTCTATTTTTCATGTCTCAGTATCTTTCATGTCTTCTTTATCTCACTTTATCTGTATAATTCCCTTGATCTATCTCCCAGTTCTCTAAAAATCTTTCATAACCCAATAAAGATCTTAATTTCAATGACTATTTCTCATTTCTACTTTTTCCCTAAATTTCTTTCATATATCTAGCTATGTTTTCAACTCTTATTTTCATGCCTTTGATCCCTTGAAGCATACATTATCTTTAAATCTTTTAAGCGTATTTATTATTTTTAACTAATAAATTGTATTATTTGAATGTTTAGGCCTCTTTGCAGTATTTAATTTTCAGCATCGATGGACTATTTTCTTTAAGAATCTGGAAATATTAAATTATGCGGTCATTTTCATTGAAGCACTATTTGTGTGAATGTCATATACTTGTGAAATTAGATTATATCGTGCCAGAAAGTTCTTAAATTTGCACAGATCTTTATACTGGTGACTCCCTGACCCCTCTCTTTAACTCTCTCTCTGATCCCTTTCAGATAACCACTATTTTCAACTGTTTACTGGAGAGTTAGTAATTTTCAAAGAACAAGACACACAAACACAAGTCTTGATTAATAACACCAAGGTAAGAAACAATGTCATCAACATATCCTTTATCCAGAAATTACTAGGGACTTCCCTTTTAATTTCACCCCTCCACTCCATCTAACTACTGCTGTCTTAGAGCTAAGGCTCTAATTGGTTTCAGCATCTCTTGACACATAAAGTTATATGATAGCATCTAAGTAGTATTAACTTGCTCCTTGAAACATATCACTTCACACAGAGTTATTACAGATATTTTATCACATAAAATAATCTACTTAATTAGTAGATGGTACAAATAAGTGTTACCATGTTTCACTAAATATTAAACATGACTAATATTTATTAATATTAACAAATAAAACATTCTCCAAAACTAAGGCTAAAGCAGGAAAAATTATATTTGAACATAAGCACAAATTCTTGACCTTAATATTAATGGGCTTTAGACATATTGATATATGTTGCTACTTACCTTATGGGCAGGTACCAGATTTACCAAAACTGTATCCAAAAGCTCCTGAGATACTGTATCACCTTCACAAATAATAGAACTCATGAGGTCTACCATGTGCATATGAACTTTCTGATTGTGGCCATTGCTGAAATTCAAAATAGATATTTTATTTAAAGCATACAGGATTCAGGGGAGCCTAGGTGGGCCAGTCAGTTAAGTGTCAGACTTTTGATTTAAGCTCAGGTCATGATCTCATTGTTCATGAGTTTGATCCCCACATGGAGGTCCACACTGACAATGCAGATAGTGGAGAGCTTTCTTGGGACTGACTGACTCACTCTCTCTCTCTCTCTCTCTCTCTCTCCCCCCCACTGCCCCTCCCCGCCTGTTGTTTGCATGCATGTGCACACAAACACTTTCCTAACACTAGAAGAACATAAAGTATTAGGATATATACAACTTCGCAAAGGACCACAGCTTCTTTCAAAAATAAATAATAAAAAATAAAGTGTACAGGATTTAATCATAACATGGTACTGATGAACACTACACTTTATAAAACATAATACTAAAATATTAAATCAAATTCCATATATTCACTTAAAGCTTCCCTCTCTCCCAAATCTTATAGGAGCATCCAAAATATATTTTAAGCTACATTTCCTAGATTACTTTTCCCTAATTTTAACCATTCTTACAATCAAAAGCAATTGGATCAAATACCAACTTTAGTTTTGCCTTAAATTCAGAAAATCAAATTGCCGTGAAGTTAATTCCAGTAGATAATTTTTAAAAATATACAAAATACTCAACTATTTACATGAATCAAGGACACAATAATATTTAAAGATAAAAATATAATAAAAATATGTTTATACTGGCTATAGATTGCCTTAAGCCACTTTTGTATATCTTACAATACAAATTAAATTCTATTCACTATTAAAACATCTATAAAAATAATGTTAATGAGTTCTTTTTCTTTTTTTTTTTAGTTTATTTATTTTGAGAGAGAGAGAAAGCGAGCACAAGCAGAGGAGGGGCAGAGACAGAGGGAGGGAGGGAGAGAGAGAGAGAGAGAGAGAGAGAGCGAATCCCAAGCCTGCTGCACACAGTCAGCTCAGAGTCTGACACAGGGCTCGATCTCCATCTAACCATGAGATCAAGACCTGAGCTGAAATCAAGAGTCAGTAGTTTAACATACTGAACCACGCAGGTCCCCCATGTTAATGAGTTCTAAAGTTACAACTCTTAGCCTTCGAAATACTCATTATAACAAACAGCTTATGCATATTAACCTATAAGTTCTAAATTCTATATATTTAAAATAAGTTATATGCCTCGTAAAATAAACTTACTTTATAACTGAAAATAATGTTCTGTATAACTGGGTAAAAATTTCATTGCTATCTTCCAACTCAAAGCATATGTTATACGACTTGACCCAAGCAATGTTCTAAAAATAAGAAATAAAAAAAGTGAAAGGTAAACACTTTAATTAGTAAAAATACACAAGCACAAAACCCAATTGAAAATATCATCTCAAGATATACTGCTTACCTCAAGTAAGTAAAAATACCTATTAAATTGTGGGCTCTTTGTATCCTCTAGCCCCTTCAACTGCCTTGTTATAAACATAAATATATCCTTCAAAAAAAGAGACAAAGTATTGTTTAGATTATGAATGCTAAACAAAAATATTCACTAAACTTCTAAAGCTAATTCAGCACTCATGTGTATCTACCATAATAAAGAACGGGGGGGGGGGGGATTGTATTTAGCTAGAACTTCTTAAAAGAATCTTACCATATAAAAATACTACATATCTTATTGCCCTTCACAGGAAAACAGTAAATAATTTACCAGGATCTTAGATAAAGAAAAGCTTCCATCTTAAAGCAAGTTAAAAAACTAGACCCAAAAACTAGTAAACCAAAATATATCCTATTATTAGTATAACAAAGATTGCAGTGACTGAGAGCTGATTAGGTCTGCTGAAACAGCACTATATAGATAATTATACAGCAAGAATATAGTTTAGGAAACTTAAAATTCCAAAATAAATAAGTGAAAATACATTAGATCACAGAAACTTAGGAATTTTAAAAAGACCTGTTGGAGTTGTCAAGCTTCCCTACCTTATCATTAGAATTACTTGTTTTTCCCTACCATTTCTCCATCTATCCCCACCTCTTGGCTTTTGATTGTTTACTATATCTTCCTTTTGCACCTAGATAGAGATATGTTCAATGTCACTTTAAGGCAATTTTTACGGAAATAAGCCTTTTAAAATTTTAGAAAAGGGTAAAATTATAAAAGCTAATTCTGCAAAGGAAGCATGCTAATCAATCAATACGAAGAAAAAAATATTTCCCTTATAAGTAAAATGAAAAACAAAAATATTTTTAAAAGAGAAGATACAAGTAACTTACTAGCTTTTCAAAAAAAATACTATGAAAAGTACATCCTTCAAAATGGTTACTTTGATAGCAATACTGTACAAAATACATCTTCTGTGAATAAACCCTGCTAGTGTGATGAAGAGAAAACTAAGTGCCACACTGACTACCTGGAGATAGAAAGAAAACAGTCAATCATTTATAACCTCTACAATAATCACTGACCTGCTACACATTAAACCGTGTTAGACGTCTAAAAAGGGTTTTCTGATGACAACAATAATTTGACAGTGGAAATAAACGAGGATCAATGTGTCAGTGTTCTATTTCTACTACCATAGACAAAAATACAAACTTTATGCTAATCAATAATGAAAACTACTCCATAAATACTTAGAGAACATCCTTGAAATGATTAAAGTACTAGCTCAATAAAAGGGGAAAAAAAAGCATTTAAAATAAGACCAGAAAATTTGAACAGAGAAAATAAGATACTTTAAATTTTTCAGTGATGGAATAATCTAAAAAGATGCTAATTTAATCTCAGCTCCTCAAAATTCCTATAAATTGTCCTGTTATAGTTAGAAGAGATGTGTAACTATTCTTCTGGGAGAACTTTTCATTACCCAAAAGCTCTAGGTTAGGTTATTGATTATGAAAACTGAGAAATCCAAAAGAGGTAGAAGAAACCTGTAGCAACACTCTTAAATTAGACCTTCCTCTTCATGAGAATGCCAACAAGACACTAGTAAGGAAGAGCCCACATCCCATCTCCAAATTAGAGATTTATAATTACAAAACAAAATATATACCTGGGTACACAAGTCCACAGATCAGCTCATGTTATCTACTTAAATCTCTGACCATTCTCAAATTTTACAATTTAATTTCATCTTTAAGTGACAAATATTGTCCCTATCCTGAAATTCTTCACAATTAAAATATTAAACAGTCTTGCCCAAACCAGTTGGGCATTCCATGCTAGAATTTTGGCAGATTTGATCAAATGAGTTCTTCGCTCCAATTATCAAGAAGCAATACCACAAATTTAGGGACTGTGTGATGACTCTTTTTCACCACTGCAAACCCAGTTCCCAACACATAATTAAAACATCAATACTTGTTAAATGAAATAAACCTAAACTGTCCATTATTTTCTCCACACTGGGTATTAATAATCTTCCTATGGATTCATTCTCTAATTCACAGTTTCCACAATTATCTTTTATTGTTACTGATTTTTCTCATTTTCTAACCTACTTTATTCAGTATCTTTTTGTACAACTCTAGTTATTTCACACTTTCTAGCAGCTGGATTAATCATGCTAGTCTCCTTTTTTACCCTTTTAAAGATTCTCCATACATATAGCTTTACTTACTACTACTCTAAACAGGTACGAGGTGTCGTTTCTAACTTTTCATAAAAATTTTGTTCACTGTATTTTCTGCCAAACAGTTCACATCACACCTTCCATTAAATGAATTATGATTCATATAGTATACATTCAGGCTTATACTAGATACTATGTTTTAAATAACGAATATGGTCTTCAGTATGGATGTTCAAAAGGGAAAAGAAGTGTCCCCCCAAGTGTTGCTGAAATAGAGCTAATGATAACATACTATAAAAAATATAGACTACACTGTATTAATCTACTTCTTATCCTAAGGATCAAAAATTGTTTTATAAAAGTAAGTATTAAATGGAGGGGGGGGTTCTTTAAAAAATAATGACTGTTGCAAGTAATGTCAAACAATCCAAAGAAATTATCTAAATACCTTAAACTCCCATTTTAGTTAAAAAAATAAATAAAAGTACCAGTCAATATTTTCAGTTCTATAAATCAGTACTTGCCTTTAGTTTATCAGGGGATGTGTAAGGAGCTTCAGGAGCATAAATCCTGAAAATATCAGCAAGGCAGCAGGCTACTAATAAGCGAACATCTTTATCAGGATGCTTGAGGAAAAAATCTGAAGCAAGATGTAAAGCTAGGTTTAAATAAAGCTCCTTTTCTTCTTCAGAGTCCTGGTCCATATCCATGAAAGTTTTCACAACCATCTATACAAAAATGAAATAATGAAATTATGAAATATTTCTTGCAAAAATAGTCATTTGAAATAACATCCATACTTATTGCAAAGATTAACTTCCAAATAACATATTAAGTACTTTCATTTTTCCCCTGAAAGTGAGAGAACAGATCCTTCTAACACTACAGAAAAATAACTTTTCTTTAAAAGACTAAAATACTTTCCATTTACCCATCATACCTGCTAACCAAGTAAGTTTAAAACTAGCCTTATATTTAACAGAAGACCATTTGGGAATGGAAAGAAAAAAAAATAGTTACAGAGAGGGAAGCAAACCATAAGAGACTCTTAAAGAGAACAAACTGAGGGTTGCTGGGGGTAGGGGGCAGCAAAATGGGTGATGGGCATTGAGGAGGGCGCTTGTTGGAATGAGCACTGGGTGTTGTATGTAAGTGATGAAACACAGGAATCTACTCCCAAAGCCAAAAGAACATTGTATATACTGTATGTTACCTAACTTGACAATAAATTATATAGATATGTTTAAAAAACTAGCCTTATATGGCATTTCTGGTCTCACTTTTACAACTGGACTAAAAGGATTATGCCCTTCTTAAAAACAGCACCCCCTTTAATATATAATATACGTAATCCTTATATTATACTTCTAAAGAAAAAACCTAGGGGAAAAAGAACTATTTTTTCTATCTGAGCCATAAACCATTCCAGATACACAGATTTACATATTTAGCTAAAAAAGAATATATAAATAGATTTAAGAAAGGATGATGAAGATGCATTCCTAAACACTAAAAAGCTACCATGAAGTGACTACCACAGCATCCAACAAAATACTTCTTGTACCACAGTAAGAGAATATGACATGGATACTTTATTAGTAGAACTCACTGACAAGTATGGAGTGAGCAGAAATAACCTATAGGAAATGGTTCCCTTTTCAAAAACATTTACATAAAGAAAGGACAGAAATAAAAATGGAGAAAAATGGTACCATTTGAATCCTGTAAAAAGTTTTCTCTAATTTCAGTATTGGCTGTCACAATGAACCCTCCATCTGTACTATTCTTACTTCAATCATGAGACTTTACAGCACCTAACTTGACAGGAACACACATTTAAATAAAACTAATGGAAAGGTGACCACCTGGCATCCACTAGGTGGTGCTGCGAATACTAATCAACAAGTAGGGCTGCCACCAAGGATCAATAGCTAGGACTTGGTCCTTAAAAAATACAAGGATTTCTACTCTGCTATAGAGCTAGACTTTTGAGTAATAAATCACCCAATGTGTTGCTGGAAAACAGTGCTCCTCAGAGGGCAGACCCTCAGTTCTATTATGCCAGATACCAGAACCAACAGTGGACTAATCCTTCTAATGGAGCACTAAGTTAGTGTAAGGGCACAAGGTCTGGGGCTACTTCCTAACTTATTAATTTTATTAATTAAGATGTATGCTTTGATGGCCCAATCATATTATGAAAAGAGGCAAAAGACAGAGAGAGAGAGAGAGAGAGAGAGAAGAGAGAGAGAGAGAGAGAGAGAGAGAGAGAGACCCACATGCAGGAAACCATTACTTTCTCTAGAATCTCTTCACAAGAGAGTGAGAGATCAGTATACTTTGAATATAAATGTTATAGGAAACTCTAGAAATTATATGACACCTTACCTGTTAAAAAATTGTTGTAATTCACAAAACTTATACCTGTAATTGTACATTTCAAAAATTACCATCAGCCCACATTAAATCCTTTTTATAATTCTCTAAGAAGGTTGCTAAAAATAGTGGGTAAGTGTAAATTAGGAAAATAAATGAAGAAAAAGTGTATTAACCAGATTGCTGGGCATGGATGTCAACAAAATAATGAAAACATACTACAAACACTAAATGTGAACACTGTGGAAATCATTCTACCTAGACTAACAATAAAGTTTACTCAAGGGCTAGATAATGAGAATCCCTCAAAATTGTCTACAACTCAAATGGTGTTCTAAAACTCACTAACTCATGTTTAACTTGTCTATTAAAGATGTCTGAGAAAATAACATCTCTATAAGACACTAAATGTTAATCAGCTTATAAGTATAGTTTCCTAGCAAACATTAGAGATGTTTACCTATCACTGCTGAAATACAACCTGAGAAAATAAATGTATTTGCTTCTCTAAAAAGTCAATAGGTCAAGAGAATTTAGATTCACAGAAAATGGAACATGTCATATAAAAAGGGCTTGTAGCTTCACTATTTTTAACAAAACATACGCAAGTTCCTAACTAGATAAAATACTTGATTTTTTTTACATTCTAATAATTTATGCATAAAGGTATAATACTAAGATTTTATATGAAATTAATAAGCATTAGGAATAAACCATTCAGCAATTCCCATAAAATAGGACTTTCCTTTAAGGTTTTGGGCCTTCAATGATTAATTAAGATAGGTTTTCCAGTCTTAAAATACAGATAAATAACAACGTATCAGGCAACATACATGTCTAGGTAGATACAATCTAGAAGGGAAAAAATGCTCAAAAATAAAAACATATCCACTAATTGATAAATTAGCTTAACGTTCTCTTTGGCCATTCTACTTCTTTAACCACTTTATAACCACAGGGACTATCACTGCCCTAAAGAAAAGGTAAAATATTGTTCAAACACATATAAAGAGACTCTAGTCATAAAGTGACTGGCTCATCTATGGAAGTTCGCCATCAATCGTGATTCATTGCTGCATGTTGGAAGCTGGGAGAGAAGCTGAAGTAAAGCACTTTAACCTACTCTCAAAATAACTTACAAGAAAGTAAAACACAGCCTGAGTGCTCAATACAAAGACTTTAAGCTTCCTTTCTTATATTAAAATGGTTGTTTCAGGGGCGCCTGGGTAGCTCAGTCGGTTGAGTGTCCGACTTCAGCTCAGGTCATGATCTCCCAGTTTGTGGGTTCCCTGCGTCAGGCTCTGTGCTGACAGCTCAGAGCCTGGAGTCTGCTTCGGATTCTGTGTTTCCCTCTCTCTCTCTGTGCCCCTCCCACACTCATGCTCTGTTTCTGTCTCAATAATAAATAAACATAAAAAAATTAAAAAAAGAAAAAAGAACCCTTTATAATTTTTTAAAATGGTTGTTTCATAAAATAAATGAAATATAGAACAAAGGAGAACTTTCTACAGACAACAAAGAATATGAGTACTACAGATTTATTCTTTTTGCTCAAGTATAGGAGGCCCTAGAAAGCCATTTTTAGCTTTCATTTGCTTTAAGATCCCCTAATAAAATACAGCTATATGTGATTTCCACAGGTAACACCCCACCCTAAACAGATGCCCAAAAAATGTAACACAATTATACTCACCTTTAAGCGTCTCACCATTTCCTCTTTAGATATTTTATCTGAGATTTCCTTAACACCAGGAGGATAAGTAATTTTCCCATCATTGGTCCTTGTCTTTGAATGAGCCATGATGGAAATATTTTTACCCCTAAAATAAGAAAACTATTAGATGCAAACCAAAAAATAAGTATAAACAAAATTAATAATAAACATGATGTTACCTATCTTCCCACCAAGTAAATGATAACTCCTTCCTAATTTACAGTAGTTCACTTATCTAATTAATTAAAAACATTTTATCAAACATTTCCCCAAATTTTTCAATTGTATTTTCATTTCCATTTCTACTACTGGCAAGCTAAGTTATTTGCGCTGACCCTCCAACTACGAAAATTATAAATCATAAGAAAAAAATCCAAAATAAGCATTTTTTTAAGCACCACAAATTACTTGGCCAAAATAAAACAGAATACAAGAACCCAGAGAAGTAAATGGAGCACTGGAACATCATATCCATTTAAGCTCTAAGACCATTTGCCAACCCTGACAAATCTAGAGTTCAGTTTTGGTGGTCTTAGGATGCAAGAGGGACAGAAGTAAATCTCAACCTATCAAAGTAGAATATCAAATAAGAGACCCTCCTGACATCAATGCAGAATACTACCCCATCTCCAAAAGAAACAAAGAGAAGGCAGAAGTCAACATGTGCCCATGCCCCCATCACCAGGGGACAGCAGAGAAAAATGCCTTGGTACTAAGTACAGCAACATAATAACAGATACAAGGGAGGTATAGCAAATTAGTTTTTGCCATGGGCCTGCATGTTTGCTGAGGTCCGTATTACCTAAGTTGTCCAGAGAACCTCAACATATGAACTCAGTGACCCCTGGGTGGTAGTACCTCCAAGTACCTAATTAAGTAAAATTCTGCATCTCAAACAATCCCCATGATGATATCTCTAGGACAATAAGCACTATCAAGTAAAAAATAATCAAGAACCTAAAGAAACATGACACTATGAGAAGCAATCAGCAGAAATACCAAACACCAAGACAGGACACACAAAAACTTCAGATGTTACAATTATTAAACATTTTGCAAAACTACTACATTTATAACTTAAAAAAATAAAAGTCTAAAATAACAAGGAATACATAATTATAGAAAGTAAACTAGAACAAAGAGTAGAACTTCTAAAAATAAAAAATGCAAAAACTGAAATTAAAAGCTCTTACTAGCAGATTAGAAAAAGCTATCAGAATTAGTCAACTGGAGGAGAGGTCAAAAGAATATATAGAAGGACAGAAAAGTTTAACATGATTCATGGGAGTATCAAAAGAAAAAATGAAAAAGAGGCCTCTGAGGAGAACAGCATAAAATATCAATCAATAAATTCAAGAACCCAAACAGAATTAAATTCAAAATAAAAAGAATTCTACAAAACAAACAAAACCTTAAAGCAATCATATTACCTTGAAAGGAACAGTAATTTAAACTACAAGTGGCTTCTCAAGAGCAATCATATAAGCCAGAAGACAGCAAAATGCTATCCTCAACGTGGGAAAAGAATATAATTGCAAAGCTAAAGTTTACGTGCAAGGAATATAATTTTTAAGAATAGGATGGAATAAGGAAATAGAAAAAAATTGAAAGCTGTAAGTAAATATATGTAGCACATAGAACATCACTTAGCACATACCATGTGCCATACACACACACACATACATACACACATACATATGATTACTTTTCTGAAGGAGTTCAAAAACAAGGAAACATAATCTATGATGCTATACGTCAAGACACTGAATATCTTTGGTAGGTAATGTAACTAAAAGAGGGGTAAAGAAGATATATTGGGTACAGGTAATGTTCTACTTCTTTATCTGGATGCTGGTTACACAACTGTTTTCACTTTGTGTAAAATCACAGAGCTAGACACATAATTCTTACGCTTTTCTCAGTTATATACTACTTCAACAACAAAAAAGAAAAATCTCCAAACATTAAAAAATTTGTAAGTATACTTCCTAATAATTAATCAAAAGAAAACAAGTATATGATCAATAAAGTAAAAAATCAGAAGGCAATCTTATAAATTTTTGACATAACAGCATGTGAAAATTCAGATAATATAAAGAAAATCTATATCTTACCAAAAATGACTAAAGAAAAAAATACCTTTAATAAACTTAATAATCAATGTATCTTTCCATAAGGGAAAAAATTGAGGTCTATATAGCTTTACTAGTGAGTTCTATCAAATAACTGAGGAAGAAATCATTCCAATGTCATATAAATAATTCCAAAGACTCAAAAACAAGGGACTCCTTTCCAACGAATTTTACGCAACTAGCACAATATGATATAAAAACCCAATCACATACCAGTCTTGCTCATAAATAAAAATGCAAAATTCCTAAATATTAGGAAACCAAATGTAGCAACATTACTAAAAATTGGGCTTACCCCAGGAATACAATGTTAAATTCCTCAATTAAAAAAAGAAAAACAAGGGGTGCCTGGATGACTCAGTGGGTTAAGCATCCAACTCCTGGTTTTGGCTCAGGTCATGATCTTATGGTTCATGAGTTCTAGCTCCACACTCACAGTGCAGAGCATGCTTGGGATTCTCTCTCTCTCTCTCTGCCCCACCCCTGCTGGCATGTGCTCACGCGCTCTCTCGCGCACGCGCTCTATCTCTCTCAAAACAAATAAACTGAGACAAAAAAGAAAAATGATGTGATAATCTCAATAAATAAAGAAAATAAAGTATGAAAACTTCAACATCAAGACCATGAGACCAAAAACAGAAAAAGCTTAACAAACTAAAAGTTAGATGAAAATTTCCTTTATCTGAGAAAGGTAGGGTGTTACAAATACCATACACCATAAATCATGTTTATTGATGATCCATTAATCATGACCCACTGAAAGTTTTTTACTTGGGATCAAAACATACACAAGCACACCTCCATCACCACTTCTATTTGACCCTGTAATAAAGATGGTAGTCAACAAAGAAGAAATGAAGAATATAAAATTAAAAAAGGGAACAAATCTGTATGCAGATTATGTGATTATGTACATAGAAACTCCAAAAGGACTTACAGATAAAACATCAGAATAAAGAAGATTGAGTTTAGTGGGGCACCAGGGTGGCTCTCAGTTGGTTAAGCATCCAACTCTTGGTTTCAGCTCAGGTCATGATCTCACACAGTTTGTGGGATCAAGCCCTGTGTTGCACCAGCAGCATGAAGCCTGCTTGGGATTCTCTCTCTCACTCTGTCTCTGCCCTTCCCCTACTTGCACTTTGTCTCTCTCAAAATAAATAAATCAAGTAAAAAGAGGGAGGAGGAGGGGGAGGAGGAGTTTGGCAAGAGTATAGACAGAAAAATCAATATGCAAACACCAAATGCCTATAGCTAACACAGTACATACCGGTAAAAGACTGAATAATTCCTCTGAAGATCAGAAACAAAACAAATACATCTGCTCTTCCCACTCTTATTCAAGATTATAATGGAAGCCCTAGCCAGACACACTAAGGTAAGGTAAACGAAATAGAAGCCACACTTCCAGGTGGCATGATTGTTACATAGAAGATTCTAAAGGAATCTACAAAAATAAAAAATGAAAAAATAAACTCATTCATCAAGGTTGCAGAATATAAAGCTCAACATACAAAATCAACTGTATGTCTATATACTAGCAAGGAAAAGATGGAAACCTTAATTAAAAGCACAATATTATTTTCAATCACTCCTATTATTAATGAAATATCTCAGTATAAACCTAATAAAACATATATAGGATTATTATGCTGAAAATTATAAAATACGAATGAAAGAAACCACAGGAAATCTAAATAAATGGGGAGACATACCATGTTCATGGATGGGAAAACTCACCATAAAGATGTCAGCTCTCCCCCAAACTGATCTACAGGTTTGGAGATTCTAACAAAATCCCAGCAAGACTTTTTGTGGACAGAAACAAGCCTATTCTAAAATGTATACAGAAAGGCAAAGGAACTAAAATAGATAAAACAATTTTAGAAAACAATGACTAAGGGGTAATCATTCTACACAACTTTAAAAAATTTTTATATAATACAATAAAGACAAAGTGATGTCGGTAAAAGGGACATATAGATCAACAGAAAAAAAAAACAATCTGAAAGAAATCCACACAAGTATGCCCAATTGTTTGTTTTTTTACAAAGGTGGTAAAGCAACTGAAAGAAGCAATAATAGTCTTCTTACATATAGTGCTGGAGCAATAAACACAGACCAAAAAACAAAACAAAAGAAAACAAAACAAAACAAAAAAAAAGAATAGAAAAAGAAAAAAGAAAAAGGAACCTTGACATAAGTGTCTTATATCTTCTACAAAATTAATTTAAAATATATCAAAGATTTAAATAGAAAAAGTAAACAAAAACTTTTAGAAGCATGGAAGAAATCTTCACTACTGAGACTAAAGAGTTTTTAGAAATGACACTAAAAACAAGATACATAAAATGAAAAAGTGATAACTGGATTTCAAAAATTAAAAACTTTTGTTCTGAAAAAAATTGTTAAAAGTTAAATTATATATTGGAGAAAATACTTGCAAATACATATATGACAAAGCACTTGTATCTAGACTATAGAAAGAAGTCTTAAAAAATACTATAAAAAATAAAAATTCAATTACAAAATGGGCAAAAGACATTAACAGACATTTGAAGAGGAAAAGCAAATGGCAAATCAGCACATGAAAAAATGTTCAACTCATTAATCATTAGGGAAATGCAAATTAAAACTACAATGAGAAAAAAATTAGATATTATATACTATTAGACTGACTAAAAAAGAAAATAGCAACAACATCAAATGTAGACAAGGATGCAATGAAATTGAATCTAGACACTGCTGGTAGAAATGTAAAAACAGTACAACCATAGTTGATAATAATCTGGCAGTTTCTCAGAAAACTGAACAGACACTTTATCATACAAACCAGCAATTTCACTCTTGGGAATTTTTTCCAGAGAAATGAAAGCTTGTGTTCATGCAAACCTTTACAAGAATATTTATAGCGGCTTATTCATATACCCCAAAACTGGAGGTAATCAAAGCCCTTCAAGGAATGAACAGTTAAACAAACTCTGATAGATCCATACAATGAACTACTACTCAGCAAAAAAAGAACTGACTTACTGATACATGCAATAACTTAGTGTCTTAGGCTTATTGCAAGAGCCAGTATCAAAAGGTTACATGCTATATGGTTTCATTAATTTAACATTCTCAAAATGACAACTATAAACATGGAGAACAGATTAGTGGTTGCCAGGGTACACAGATGAGACTGAGGGGTAGCATTATAGAATTCCTTCATAATTCTGTATCTTGATTGTGACAGTAATGACAAGAATCTATACACAGGATCAAACTACACAGAATTACATACAGACTGAGAGAGATGAGAGAGAAAATATTGTGCAAAAACTTGAGAAAATGGAGTAAGATCAGTAATCTAATCAACAATATGCCAATGTCAATTTCCTAATTTGATATTGTATTACAGTTACGTTAGATGTCACCAACAGCAGAAGTGAAGAGATCACAGGATTCAATTTTCATTTTTTTACATCTTCATGCCTATAATTATTTCAAAGTAAAAAGGCTTAAGAGCAAACCAATCAACTGTATTCATATGGATAGCAACTAAAAAGTTTAAAAATGCAATTTACACAGAAAAGCATACACTACCTGCAAGTACATCTAACAAAAGATGTACTTTTACAGAGAAAATCATAAAGCTTCACTAACAGAAATGAAAGAAAACCTAAATAAATGGAGAGATATCATGGACTGGATTGGAAGTCTTAAATACTATAAAGATAGCAAATCTTCCCTGTGATTATGGAGTCAGTACAATCCAATCAAACCCAGGTTTTGACTGTAAAAGAAATATGGCAAATTTATTTTGAAAATTATATATAAAAGACCAAAAATAGCAAGAAACTTAAAGATGAAAAGCACTGTAAATGGACTTGTTCTACCAGATATTAAAACCCATTATAAAGGTAATTTAAATAATGTAGCATTAGTGCAGGAGAAAAAAAAAAAAACACTAGAAAAGACAGCCTAGAAACAGACCTACAAAACATGAAAACTAATATATGAAAACAGTGGCAGAGCACAACAGTAAGAAGAGATCAGAGAGAACAAAATCAAAAGTTTTGAATATTACCTAATATTTCAACAATATTAAGTCTTCCAATCCATGAACACTGGATGTTTTTCCATTTATTTGTGTCTTACTTCTTTGATCAACGTATTGCAGTTTTCGGTATACAAGTCTTTTGCCTCCTTGGTAAAGTTTATTCTCAAGTCACTTTTTTCTTTTTGATACTATTGTGAAGGAACTGTTTTGTTAACCTCCTTTTCCAATAGTTCACTGTTAGTATATAAAAACATAACTGACTTTTGCATGTTGATTTTGTATCCTGCCATTTAACAGAATTTATTAGCTCTAAGAGGTTTTTTTGCAGGACCTTTAAGATTTTCACATCATCTATAAACAGGTAATTTTACTTCTTCCTTTCTGATTTGGATTCCTTTTATTTCTTGCCTCTACTTTATTGTCTAACTGCTCTAAGACTTCCAGTACCATGCTGAAGAGAAGTGGCAAGACTGGGCATCTTTGTTTGTTACTGATCATAAAAGAAAGCTTTCTACTTTTCACCATTGAGAAATGCAAATCAAGAACGAGGTATCACTTCACCCCTGTTGGGATGGCCATTATAAAAAAGAAAAAAAAAAAGAAAACACTAACAAGTGTTGACAAAAACGTGAAAAATAAAGAACTCTTGTACATTGTTGATGTGCATATAAAATGATGCAGCCAGTATGGAAAACAGCAGGGAGATTCCTCAAAAAATTAAAAACAGAACTATCATACAATCCAGCAATCCTGTTCCTGGGTATATATCCAAAAAACAATGGAAATCAGTATCTCTAAGAGTTACCTGCACACCCATATTCACTGCAGTATTATTCACAATAGCCAAGATATGGAAAGAATTCCAATCCTCATCAATAGATGAAAAGATAAGGAAAAAATGGTATATATATAAAATAGAACAGTATTCAGGCTTTAAAAAGGAAGAAAATCCAACCATTTGCAACAACATGGATGGACCTGGAAGACATTATGCTGAGTGAAATACGTCAGGGATAGAAGGGCAAATACTGGATTCCATTTATAGAAGTATCTGAAATAGTCAAATTTACAGAAGCAGAAAATAGAATATTGGTTGCCAAGAGATGAGAGGAGGAGAAAATGGGGAGTTATTCAATGGGTATAAAGTTACAGTTATACAAGATGAATAAAAACCAGAGATGTTCTATGCAACATAGCACTTACAGCTAATTCAGCACTGTGCACTTAAGAATTTAAGAGTAGGGATGCTGGGATGCTTAGGTGGCTCAGTCAGTTGACCGTCTGACTTCGGCTCAGGTCATGACCTCATAGTTCATGGGTTTGAGCCCTGTGTGTCGGGCTCTGTGCTGACAGCTCAGAGCCTGGAGCCTGCTTCAGATTCTGTGTCTCCCTCTCTCTCTGCTTCTCCCCTGTTTGCACTCTCTTTCTCTCTATCTCAAAAATACATAAACATTAAAAAAGGAAGAAGAAGAAAAAGGACAAGAAAAAAAGTAACATCATACCTATACCTCACAGTTTACACAAAATGAATTCCAGGTAGATTAATGAGAAGAACCAAGGTCACAGCTGTGTTCCTTCAACCAAAAAGAAGATATTTAGCAAAGGCCTGGGACACATCATTTCAGGGGACAGTAAATAAATGTGACAGGATTCCCAGTTTTCCAAAGCTGGAATACAAAAAAGTCTCCACCTTGCCTCGACACAAGTAAAAGCTGATGCTCATCATTCCTAACAATAGATACACAATTGTGACCACACTGCAACTAAATAACGTAGACATGATACCTTTGTGGAATAAACTCATCTATGTGGTCAAAAATTTGTCATAGGTAAAATGTGTCAAGTGCCTGTTACTTGCAGAACTCTTTAGCAGTGACCATAAGGCAAAATGAGTAAGATGGATCTCGAAATCTTAAAAAAAAACAAACAAAAAAAAAACCCTCCCTAAATGTTTGAATCAAAATAAATTCTAGAATTCTCCTAACAGAAATAACAAGCTTGGAAAATGTAAGATCAAAAGAAAGCCCATTTCTACAGGTAATGGGGGTGAAGTGGTAATAATGTATAGAACAAAAGGACCAAAAGGACAGAGAAAACAGTTCAGACTGTGTTACTGATTCTAGAGGAAAAAGTTCAGAATTTGTTAACTTAAGATCTAGAAGTGTGACTGAAGGAAAAGGTGGAAGGAAGTAAAGGGAGCTAAGGAGGAAAAGATAAGAGCCAACAAAGGGGCAGGTTTACCCAGTTTGCACTTCAGTTTTATAAACAACAGTACTGGAAGCAGAGATTTGAAACACCTCTGTGAATATATACAAGCTGTTACTTCAGAGTAAGACATATTTACTGGCCCTCCTCTACTGAGCACACTATGGATCTTAATTAAGTCTGTGTTTAAACTTTCACTGACTTCTCCAAGCAGAGCAAGGCTCCCCCCCTTAGAGCTAGGAAAACTTTGAACATTTCATAATTGGCATTTATCACATCATATTTCGTGAACTTCTTATTCTATGTCTGTTTCTCTTACTAGTCTGTGAACCCCATAAGCCAAGGATACTATACCGTTTTATGCCAGCATCTATTAGAGAACCTAGCACAAAGTAGGTACTCTGGAAATCCTTGCTGAATGAATGGCCAGAAGCGTTCTAATAAAGGATGACTACAATAGGCAATACAGACCAGAAAGAAGAAATCAAATACAGTAAAACCCGTTAGAAAACTGCTACAACACCACCCCACGCCGGTCAGAGTGGCTAAAGTGAACAAGTCAGGAGACTACAGATGCTGGCGAGGATGTGGAGGAACGGGCACCCTCCTACACTGTTGGTGGGAATGCAAACTGGCGCAGCTGCTCTGGAAAACAGTGTGGAGGTTCCTCAAAAAATTAATAGAACCCTATGACCCAGCAATAGCACTGCTGGGGATTTACCCAAGGGATACAGGAGTGCTGATGCATAGGGGCACATGTCCCCCAATGTTCACAGCAGCACTTTCGACAATAGCCAAATCATGGAAGGAGCCCAATGTCCACCAACTGATGAATGGATCAAGAAGATGTGGTTTATCTATATAATGGAATACTACATGGCCATGAGAAAGAATGAAATCTGGCCATTATAGCAACATGGATGGACCTCGAGGGTATAATGCTAAGTGAAATAAGTCAGGCAGAGACAGACACCATATGGTTTCACTTACATGTGGAACAGGAGAAACCTAACAGACAAATATAGGGGAGGGGAAGGGGGAAAAATAGTTAAGGAGAGGGAGGGAGGCAAACCATAAGAGACTCTTAAATACTGAGAACAAACTGAGGGTTGATGGGGGTGAGGGAGAGGGGAAAATGGGTGATGGTCATGGAGGAGGGCACTTGTTGGGACGAGCACTGGGTGTTATATGAAAACCAACTTGACAATAAACTATAGTAAAAAAACAGAAGACAAAAAAAAAAAAAAAGACCAAAAAGAAAAAGAGAAAACTGCTACAAAATTCCAGGTAAAAAGTAAGGAGATGACTGAAGGCAACCATGGGGAAACAAGAAAACTGATTCAAAGACTTATGAATGATTTTAAAAGAGAAGTAGAAAAAAAAAATAAGAGTAGTAGATGATTACAAGATTCAAAGCCTTTGTTCCTTGAAAGTCAATTACTTAAATACTTACTGAGCATTTACTCAGTGCAATATACTATACCAGAGACTAGGAATGCAATGACAAGCACTAGGAATGCAATAACAAGCAAATATATAAAATCTCTGCCCTCATCATAATGGAGATAGGGAAAAAACAGAGATCAAGTCCTGGGGAAAAAAAAAATTTTGGTCTAGAAGACAACTAAAGATATAGATCTGAAGTTTTAGAGAAAAATCAAGGCCAGAAAATATTTTGGCCATAAAGTTCATGCTTTATGGGTTTGCAAGATTAAAAAAAATATGCAGGATGAGCTGAGAAATCAAAACTCAACCCAGAGGAAATATCTGTATTGATATGAGAAGGTGGGTAGAAAGAAAAACAGAAGAGAGCCAGAAATGGTAGAGAAATTAAAAATGTTTTTTAAACCTAGAAAAAAATGCTTGAAGATGAAAGGGTGGCATACAGTGCTAATTATTTCAGATATACACATTAGTGAAACATACAAAATGGCTTCAACAAATACTCTGTTGGACGTGGTAAGGTGATCTTAAGAAAAAAGTGTCCAGAGGGGCACCTGGGTGGCTCAGTTAAGCATCTGACTTTGGCTCAGGTCATGATCTCACGGTTCGTGGGTTCAAGCCCCACGTCGCGCTCTACAGCTCCCTTGCTCATGCCGTCTCTCTCTCTCTCTCTCTCAAAAATAAATAAAATATTTAAAAAGAAAAAAAGAAAAAAAAAGGTTCCAGAGAATAATGGAAATAGCCAGTAAACTGCAACGTAAGAGAAAAAAAAGTGTAAATGAGAAGGGAAAGGGCGCAATGCTGAGGAAGAAGGGAAGGGTTTGAGAAATAAATAGGACTTCGATTTTTATCAGAAATGAATAGTAAGAGTTAGTGATATACAGTTGCTCCTCTGAGGTTTAACAGACTCAAAGAAATTATTTGACATAATTTACTTCAGCTCTGTGGAATTCCAATTATTCACATGTAGAGTGGATACACTAAAATAAAGAAAATAATAACTGTACTTAAAAAAAATTTATATAAAACTGACCAGTATCAGAATCCATTTTATATACTAAATACACTAGAGAACAAAGTACTGATTCCTTTTTCCATTTGAAATATATATGCTTTTAATTTACCACCAATTTATAGTAAAACCATGAACTAGAATTTCCCTGTTTTCACAGAGTAATGTGAAATAGTTTCAGAAAGCAGTTCTTTTTTTTTAATCTTTTATTTATTTTTGAGAGAGAGAGAGAGAGAAAGAGAGAGAGACAGAGAGAGAGAGAGAGAGAGAGAGACAGGGTGAGCAGGGAAGGGTCAGACAGAGAGTGAGACACAGAATCCAAAGACAAGCTCCAGGCTCTGAGCTAGCTGTCAGCACAGAGCCCAACGCATGGCTCGAACCCGTGAACCGTGAGATCATGACCTGAGCCAAAGTCGGATGCTTAACCGACTGAGCCACTCAGGTGCCCAAAAGCAGTTAATTTCATTGTAGGCACTGTATGTATGTTACAAATATTTACATTTGTATATCCCTTAGGAACAGTAAGTAAAACACAAGAAAATATTCTAATACTAAGAGCTTATACAACCTTTGAATAAGTTCATATAAAAAGTTAATTAAAGGAAACAGATCAGTATTTTTAATCTGATCTTTTTTCATGATTATTTTTTGAGAGGGTGGGTGCACATGCGGGGCAGAGTGAGAGGGAGACAGAGGATCCAAAGCTGACTCTGAGCTTTGACAACAGAGAGGTGGACATGGTGCTTGAACTCATGAACCATGAGACCATGACCCAAGCTGAAGTCGGATGCTCACCCGAGCCACCCAGGCACCCCCATATCAGTATTTTTAAAAATCATACTGACAGTCCTTGGAAGAAAAATCAATGAAACCATCATTCTTTATTCTGTTAATATCACATATAAATGTTCTTAAGATCAAGTAAGACTACAGTAAAAATATTTAAGATCCTCTGAATGAATGGAAAAGAACAAAGTACTGACTGGATTGAAGAGCAAAGGTAGGAGTAATAGGAATAATCATTTTTTAAATTGATCTGAGAAGAAATAAAGATAGACATCTGACATTGTCATGATTTTTATTAAAAATCCAATATGTGACAACAAATTCAGGGTCACAGAAATCAAATCAATCTGCTACTAGAATCTCTACGTGGCCGTGTTTATTAAAAACTATTTTTCCTCCTGAGACTTTACGCCAAGTTTGAGTCGGAACTAGAAGGGAAACAAAATTTTGTGAAGACTCTGGTAACTGCAAAAGGCAGTCTTCCCACAATAGGTACCTCTTATAACCAGCAGATGGTGCCCTCCATAAGGACAACCTTTCCAGTACAGAGTGATTACAGAGAATAAGAAGTTAGGCTTATTCTAAGCCAGGAACAATTAAAAACCTACTAGGAGTGTTTTCTAAGAGAATAAAAGACAAAATAAATTATGTTAATTTTCCCTAAGTGTATAACCTTAAGGCTCCGTTTACATATTTTACGACTATGCAAAAAAGCTGTTTTCAATATACAATGTAACCACTAAGCCGCCAAGCAACTTGAATTAATCTTTTTTAATTCAAATTAAGTTTATTTAATAGTTATCCCTATGAGTTCTGGTGAAACAAAGTAATTTTAAATGGTTTAAAGTCCTTTTAGACAGCGAACTCGTTCTGTTCATGTTTTTGGTAATGTTTATTTATAAAAGTTTAAGCATATTTCTTGCCTACATGCTTTTTAAGGACCATCAACATTACAGAAGGGAGTGAAGTTAAACTTAACTGGTTCAGAAAGAAAAAGAGCCCCAGAATATAGAATATCTCGACTAGCACCAGTTTCTTTTTTCTATTTAATGTTTATTTTTGAGAGAGAAGGGGGGGAAGCACACTCAAGTATGAGCGGGGGAGGGGTACAGAGGATCCGAAGCAGGCTCGAACTCACAAACCATGAGATCATGACCTGAGCTAAAGTCAGATGCTTAACCAACTGAGCCACCAAAGTACCTCATCAATTACCACCAATTTCTAACAATACAGAAAGTATTCTGTTAAATCTTGTTTAAATTTTATTTTAATGTTTATTTATTTTGAAGAAGGTTGGGGGGAGAATGCCCGTGTGAGCAAGTGGGGAGAGGGGCAGAGAGAGAAGAGACAGAATCCCAGGCAGGCTCTGTGCTGTTAGTGCAGAGTCAGACTTTGGGCTTGATCCCACGAACCATGAGATCATGACCTGAACTGAAATTAAGAGCTGGATGCTTTACCAACTGAGCTACCCAGGTACCCCTGTGAAATCTCTTTAAAGTAATACTTTTTATATTAATACTGATAGTATCTCTCATTTACTGAATGACTGGTATTTCTCTACATCAGCTCAATGTCCCATTCAGTGGCGAATAACATTATATATTCCTCTCTGCACATCAAACCTCAAGCATACATTCTTGCATACCCCTATTTCGCTGAGAAAACAGCAGCTCTATCAAATAGGAACCTCTTCAGTCTCCATCACTAAATCTACTGGCCTACCTACAGCATTTATACCCATTCTCTCCTTCTTTCCTGTTGTTAGAAAGTTATGTTAGCCTTACGTCAAAAACTAAGCTCTTTACAGGTACACAAAATCCCATCCTCTACAGGTTTATCAGAGACTATCACTTGATCAGTTGTCTCCTCTTCCCTCTGCATCAGCATCCTCCGTGTCTACTCGATCCCTTCTCTCAGCACTCAACATACTCTGTTCTTCAGTGGAAAGAATACTGCAACACACCTGCTTAGACTACAAATACCTCTCCAACTAATACTGTCTTCTCTCTCAAATTACCTTCACAGCCAAGCTTCTCAAAAAGAGTATTTTCTACCTTCACATCTTCAGTCCGCATTCACTTTTCATACTAGTAACCTTGTTTCCAACATCTCCCCGTCACCAGCCAATAATGCCTTTGCCATAATCATTGTAGCAGGTTTCAAAAATGGCAACGGATTTTTCCCTTTTCTGTATCTATACCCTTGCAGTGTGACTGTTGCTCCTCCAATCAAGAGTGTTTTCCCAGTGCTTAAATCTGAAATGATCTTATGACTTGATCCACTGGGACATTTGGCAAGCTTAATAAGGGTTTCTGCCTTGGAGTTTACAGACTTGCTGTTCCTTCAACTCTACTGAACATGTGCACAAGCCCAGGAGTTATCACACTGAAAAATGAGAGATCATATGGAAAGAGGTCCCAGTTATTCCAGCCACAATCATCAAGAACAAGCCAGCCACAGTCAAACTAGCAGGTAATCACAGAGGCACACCTGTAGATGCATGAGCAATCCCAGGTAAGGGATCACTAAAGCTGACCCGGACGAGTAGAACTGGCCAGCTACTGCCCAGCTACGCCAAACTCAACTTGCCAACCTGCAGAACTGGAGCCAAATAAATGGTGGTTATTTTAAGCCGTTAAGTTTTGGGGTGATTTGTTATGCAATAAAAGCTAACCAGAAGTCATGACTGACCTCCATGCCGTCAAATCAAATGAACACTTTTTTAATCCTTATTTAACTGCGCTCAGCAGTATGACACACAGTTGATCATACCCTTCTCCTTAAAACACTCTTTTCCTTTGGTTCCTACTCTACTTTACCTCTTCCTGATTTTCCTTCTACCTTACTGGTCACTCTTGTCTTTGTTGTTTCCTTTTCTGACCAGCCTCTAAATATTAGTAATTCATCAGAATTCAACTCTGACCCCTTAATTCACTTTTTATATGTTTTTCTCCAGACTTCTGCCGTAAGCTTTTAAAAACCTACTCCAAAGACTTTAAAATAATACATATCCTACCAACAGATCTCTTATAAAAACTAGTCCACATATACAATCAGTTGACATTTCTACTTGGTTTATTCGCAAAGGCATCTTAAACTTAAAATCCTCAAAATTAAACAATAAACTATCTTCCAACTTCTTCCCCTTACAAAATAATCCACCTTCTATCTTCTCTCTGTATATGGTGCCTTAGTGTACCCAACTGGGTCCTCCCAGACAACTAGGAGTGACCCTTTCAACACTCAAAAGCAACCAAGTCCTGTACTACCTGTGAAACATAAATGAAATCCACCTTCATTTAGCCATCATTTCACCACAACTTAATCTAAGCCACCTCCAATTTATTCTTCATACAGCAGCCAGAAATTATTTTCTTAGTACAGTAATCTCTTCATATCATTGCCTTACTTAAAATTCTTAAATTGATTCTCAGTGTCCTTAGCATAAGTTCTAACTATACTAATCTGACTACTTTAATCACCATACTCCTGTCACACCTCTACTCCTTAAATGCACCAAACCAAGATCCTTCTGTCTCAGTGTGTGCTATTCTTTTTGCTTCAAACCTTTTTCCTTCTCTGTCACCCCGGCCCCTCATGCCTGGCTAACACTGATTTTTCAAATCTCATGTGTCAGTTCCTCAGGTATGCTTTCCCAAGTCTGCCCAAACTAAATTAAATCTCTACTATATGCTCTCTCCTCCACCCCTCCCCAGCTTGGGCTCTCTCTCTCAAAAATAAACATATATTTTAAAAAATAATAATAAAGTACACAATTCAATAGCTTTGGTATCATACATTACTAGTTTTTTACTGTGGTAAAATATATATAAAGTCAAATTTGCCATTCTGCCATTTTTAATGTAGAATTCAGTGGTGTTGATTATACTCACAGTGCTGTGCAGCCTTCACCATTATCTATTCCTGAAACTGTTCATAACCCTAAAAAGAAACTCCATAACCATTAAGTAATAACCCCCCCATTCTTTCTTCTCCCCAGCCCCTAGTAACCTCTAATCTACTTTCTATCTCTATCAATTTGCCTATTCTAAGTACCTCATATAAGTGTAAGCATACAGTATTTGTCTTTGTGTCTAGCTATTTCACTCAGAATATCTCCAAGGTCCATTCATGTTGTATCAAGTATCATATCTTCATTATTTTTTATGATAGAATATTATTCCATCAAACATATATACACTTTATTCATTCATCTGTTAATGAATTGCTTCTACTTAAGTTGTTTCCACTTCCCGCTATTATGAATACTACTATAAACATGGGTGTACAAATATCTCTTCAAGACCCTGTTTTCAATTCTTTTGAGTATATACTTAGGATTTTATGGATTCTTTTGAGAAATGTCTATTCAAGTCTTTTGCCAATTCTTAAAGTGAGTTATCTGTCTTTTGCTGTTGAGTTGCAGGCATCCTTTATATATACTGGATATTAAATACTTATCAGATATATGATTTATAAATATTTTCTCCTATTCTGTAGATTGTCTTTTCCCTTTCTTAACAATGTCTTTTGATGCACAAGTTTTTAATTTTTATGAAGCCAAATTTATCCATTGTGTTTCTTTTACTGCTCTTGCTGATGGTATCATAGCCAAGAATTTATTACCAAATCCAAGGGTATGAAATTTTACCACTATGTTTTCTTGTAAGACTTTATGGGCTTTAGTTCTTTAGGGTCACTGATCCACTTTGAGCTAATTTTTACATACTGCTTGAGATATGGGTCCAACCTTCATTCTTTTGCATGTAGAAATCCAGTTCTCCCAGTGTCATCTGAAGACTACACTTTTCCTGTTTATTTTAAATAAAATTGTCCTGGTTTCTCCTCTAGAAATTTTGATTCAGTACATTTGGGAGAGACTTCATATTCCACATTTTTAAGGAGTGTCTCATAATTCCCATGGTCAAACTAGTTTGAAGAATAGAACAGAATACTCCAGAGCACCCAAAAAAACTATTTTTTAAGTTATTTATTGTGAGAGAGAGACAGACAGACAGAGAGACAGAGACAGTGGAGGGAGAGGCAGGCTACACACTGACATGGTGCTCAATCTCAAGAATTGTGAAATAACGACCTGAGCTGAAATCAAGAGTAGGACGCTTAACCGACTGAGCCACCCAGGCCCCCCAGAATTATTTCTTTTTAATCCTTGCTTAGCCCTCAGATAGACTCTTAGCTTATGCTACATCCAGGTGAAGACTTAGGTTAGAGCCCTTAATTTTCACAAAAGGTTGTCAACCTTACCATCTGCTCATTTGATCCCTAAAACATAGGGCTTTGCTAAAATAAACACCACAAACTTGCCACCGTACCAGACTCATGCCATTCATTCTTTTAACAAATATTTGGGCACCTATTATACCACAGCACTGTTTGAGCCAGCGGAGATATAGCAATAAAGACAAAGAAGCATGCTCTTGTGGAACTTAAAGTTGGAGGGAGAAATAAGTGTGTGTGTGTTAGGTAATGTGAATTGTTAATAAAACTAAGAGTAAGTGGGGAAGGGAGCTGTTTTAGATTGCAAAGACAAAAAAGGACTCTTGGATGAAGTGACATTTAAACAGAAACCTGAAAAAGAATAATAGAACAAACTATGCAAACACGAAAGGCAGAATATTCAAGACAGAGTAAGGTCCACAGAATACAACCTTAAACAATATCCTACCCAACTGTCAGCAAAGAAGCCCAGTTAGATTTCAAGGATTATGAAAGATTTTTGAAAGAAATCCAATTCATCTCTTCCTCTAGATCAGGACTTCTCAACCTAAGCACAGTTGGTAACAACCAATTGTTTTTGCTCAGAATTCTTTGCTGTGGGTGGGCATATGAGTGTTCCTACGCATTCCAAGATGGTTAGCCACATCCCTGGCCTTGGCCCACCAGACACCAGTAACACATAAACCATAAACACACACACATGCACCCCACCATGACCCCTGGTTTTACACAAAACCAAAAATGTTTCCAAGAATTGCCAAATGTCCCTGCAGGGCAAAATCACTCTAGATGGAGAACCACCACTCCAGATCAGCTCTTAAATTGAACTTCCAAAAAGGAAACCCATAAAAATGGGCTTTAAGAGGTCTATGAGTCATGTAGTCATCTGAAAGAATACATGAAGTTTGCATATATGTGAAAATATGCGTGTTTCTAGGGAGAAAGTTACAGAACTTAAAATACTAGAAGGCTAATGACTCAGAAAAGTTAAGGAATGCTTTAATATTTTAATTGGGTTACTAACTAGGAAGATTGTATAAATTCCTAGAAACATACACTCTTCTAAGAATGAATCAGTAAGAAATACAAAATCTGAACAGAAAATAAACATACGTGTATTTATATATTTTAAGTGGGTTAAACAACAACATCTGAAAGCTCCAGATTTGAGCCACATTTGTCCTAGCCTCCACATACTTAATTTTAATAGGCTGCACTTCGGTTTCTTTTTTTGTCTTTCATCACAAAACCCATTAAAAACCTAAGAAACCAGTCACTGAGTGTACTAAAAGATGTCTTTGGAAAATCATCAACTGTCAACTTATTATCATCCCTATATAACAAATGAAGAAACCAAGGTCAAGAGAGGTTGACTGATTTACCCGGGATCAGAAAGCTCCTGTATGAGAGAACTGGAATGACACCTCAGCTGCTTACATGGTTATATGATTGGAAACAGCCACAGGAGCATACTTAAGTTCTTGGTTTTTATTTATTTCAAAAGCCAAACATGGAGCACTATAGTTATGGTATGTTAAATAAGTCACTAACAAACTATCTTCAAAAAGCAAAGGATGAGTAAATCAGACAAATATCAACTGTAAGATTAACACTGTCCAAAAGTTAAAAACCTAAAACTTGCTCAAGGGAATTGAAGCTTTTCCTGACACCTGAGTCCTCATTGAACCCTCAGTAGGTCAGTGAGTAATACAAAGGATAACCCTGCATCATATCTAGAATAAGCACAGAAATGAATTTACTTCTTTTTATTCCTCAATGCAAGCCAACGTACAATTCAAGTTATTTAAAATATGGTTCAATAAAAACAATTCTATAGGAATTGGGAGCCAACACAAGCATCCAAAAAGTTAGTGATCTCAATCTCTGGTTTGATCTAAAAGAAAAATCTAATTACACAGTGAAGTGACTCTTCAAACTTATTTTAATCATGAAACTCATTCTTCTAACCAAAATCTTACAGCAATGTCAAATATAGTGAACAGATTAAAAGAGCTCACCAGTTGAATTGGGTGATCAGTACCCAATGCCCCCAACTCCTATTGTCAAGGAAGTCCCCAGGGAACAATGTGAAAACCACTGATCTGTCAGTATTTTTGAAAATGTGAATTATTACAGCCTTTCTAAAAAGAAATGTATGCACAATTATCTATTAAATTTTAATAACACATTCCCTTCAACCCAGTAATCCTTCTCTTCCCACTCTATCTCACAGTAATAAAAATGTCAATATAAACTGTACAAGAATATTTATCTTAGCACCATTTATAGTGAGGGGGAAAAAACATGGAAAAAAACCTGACATTGAAAAGGAAACAGCTAAATGAAATGTGCCAAATCTTCCCACAGAACATTACACAATAAACAAGCTCTATCAAGCTCATCCATACTAATGCTGAGTAAGGAAAGTATTATTCTCAACTGTGTGCATGCAAACACACACACACACATATGGATATAATGACAACATTTTCATAAAACAAGTACCACGATAACATATACCAAAAATAAAAGCACTTCTAGAGAGATGTAAAAATATGCACAGAACTAAATTAACAGGAAATACAGAATTCAAAATTATTTCCACTGTTAAGTACGTAAAAATGGAATACAGACTTGAAATCTGAATGAAAAATAGTTCTCTTATAAGATGTGTTATCTTAAAGTACTTATAATAACGTATTTTAAAAAAGCAATCTTTAAAGACTGAAAAGAAACCAATAATCTACAGATATTATGGACTGCCTATCTTTTGAGCTTTTCTTAACATATTTTTCTTAAAACTGAACTTTTAAATGAAGACTAGGCAAAGATGTTCAAGGTTGTACACCATGGCAGGGGCCAAGAGTGCAAATATTCTGAACTGCCAAAGGCACCTCTGCCTTTAACAAGAATAAAAATCACAATATCTCTCTAACCAGTCTTCCTTCCTCCTTCGTTCCATCACCTCCTACTAGAATGTCCTAAGAGATACAGAAGAATGACATGACTCGATGAATTTCATTAGATGAACCAACCCTCATCTCCGTCCTCATCCCACCTTAGATCTTTTCCAAGTCTGAAACACTACAACCTTATTGTCTTATTGTATCATATACTTATAATTACCTACAATTCTTACTATTCAGCTCTCCAACAGTATTAGTTAAATATGATCTGTTCTTCACAAATCCATTTATGCAATTACTAACTTGAAAATTAACTTTTGATCTTTTATGTGTTTTCCAGGGAAAAAAACAACAGAAAGAATACCAATACAAAAAATGGTTTTGCTATCGTTCACTTTGAAAGAAGACATTTTTTTTCAATCTTCTAGCAAACCTAAGTTTTCTTCTCTAAAAAGGGTATAGAAACTCACAGAAAATTAAGTACTTTAAAAAAATAGCTATGAGAAGAAAACTTTAGAAAATAGACTGTCTTCTGAGATGCCACTAGACAGCTCAGTAGATCAGCTTCATACAAATACCTATAGCTTACCCTAGAGAAATGGCTGCATTTTCTCTTCTATTAAACGTAGATGGTAACTATTTGTTTAATTGCTGTATAAGCTATAAACACCTACACCTATCATTACCAAATGATGCTCCAAGACATCTCAGAACACCCAGGACACCACAGCAAAGTCATAGGCATTATGGGATATTTTTAATTAGCGATGAAAACATGATGATTCTCAAGATCTGTCAGACACCGGGTAAACTACTAGCTCAAAGTAATTCCATTTCAACATAAGATCATTCTACATTCCTTCTGAAGATAGCACATCTATGAGAAACTGGGTTTGGGGGCAGGTGATGAGATAAAAAGTACTGCAATGAGAAACAGGAAATGAGGTGGGAGTGTCCAATCTTGATTCTAACAGGCAAACATATCACATTAGTAAATAACTATCGTTATTTAAGAATTTAAAAATATATTTTTCTTTCAACGTATCTGTAATTCCTAGGACATAAATAGTTAATAGTTCACACCTAACTGAAACAGAACTATTAGGTTATTATTTTTTGGCTCTGTGAAAAAAGTGACAAAACACAAAGGGGATCATAAACCAAAAATTTCTGAGAACCTATCACTGTATGTTTACAAGTGATTGTCACAGATATTTTATTAAGCTGCACTATGGTACATCATCTCTGCCCTACATTCACTGGTAACCAGGCAAAAAAAAAAACCTGAAAAGACTGAAAACATACCAAAAATGTGACGATGTTCACCACATTTCATTCTAGAAAAGCAGGGAACAAAACTAAAAGTTGAATAATTAAAGAAAAAAAAATACTCAAGTGTTACTTAAACTATGTTGATTTATTTAAAGACGGGGCAGGGTGCCTGGGTAGCTCAGTGGGTTAAGCGTCTGGCTTTGGCTCAGGTAATGGGTCACGGTTTATGGGTTCAACCCCGTCAGGCTCTGGGCTGACAGCTCAGAATCTGGAGCCTGCTTTAAACTGTGTCTCCTTCTCTCTCTCTGCCCCTCCCGTACTCGTGTTCTGTTTCTCTTGCTCTCAAAATTAAGCATTAAAAAAATTTTTTTTTAATAAAGACAAGGGCTATTTTTATCTCAAAGCCTTGGTTATCTAGCAATCTTTTCAAATACTCTTAAGCACTTGAGCCCTTCTTTCAAACAAAATCTCCCACCAAATTGTAAGTTACAAATTACCTAAAAAGCAGAAGTCTCTATAGCTAAGGAGGTACCTACCTAGGACCACGGTCTGGCCTACCTCCTCCACACCTACAAACTATTCACTGGAACTCCAAGGTTTCAACAAACAGCATATAGCTGCTGCAAGGAAGGGGGCAGAAGTGCCCCAGCCCTTCACTTAAAGCCGCTCAACTCTACAGAGGATCTCCTTTGAATTACAGATTCTTTGGGGAGGCACAGGTCACAATCCAAGCCTAAGGCCAGAACAGTGACTTTCAAACTTTTTTTTTTTTAACTGCAGTACAACCCAATACATAAACATGCTAAGAAAAAAAAAGTCTCATTAAATAATATTCCTTTTGTGGGTAATTCAAGAGGTTTTCTATTCTAGATGAAACCAGTTTACAAAAAAACTCTGACCTAAGAAATTACCTCAATGACTTCTCAATCTATCAAAATAAAAAAAAGTCAGTGAGTGTGAACAGGAGAAAGGAGACAACAAATTCCTTATTTAGTAATAAAGGAACACAAGAAAGAAAAAGAAAAAACCTTAAGATCCCCACCTCAGCATGCATACCAAAATAAACCAAAAAAAGCAGGGGTGGTGATAAAGGAGGGAAACAGTAAAGAAAGAGTGAATATGCATAAGTTAGAGCTCTGACATAAAAACTAAAATCATCAAAATCCTATCTCTAGTTAAGAAGGAACTTTTCTACCTGAAAAGAAAAGAAACCTTTGAATCTTTTTCAACAGAACTTCTGATTTTAGTGGTTAATCACATTATAACATTACCTCTCCTCTTCCCCAAATCTATCAAAATGGCCAAAGAACTATAAAACAAAACAAAACAAAAAAAGCAGTGTTAGAAATCAGAAGGTCACTGATCATGCTGATAGTCGACAGAAGCAAAACCAAAACTCCATAAAGCACCGAAACTCAGAAGAAATGGGAGTGGAATGGGCTGAAGAGAACAAGATGAATGTTCCCTAGTTTTGGCCCACCATAATTAACAAACAACCAAACAGAATATTCCAATAACTACTCTTACCTCTGTAGCAACTTACTTCCCAATTCCTGTTAATAATCTCAGCTCAAGAGAACACACCAAATAGGATTTTGAAACTCTACCACATATCAAAGCAAAACTAAGATGGGCAAAGAGCTTTCATATGCGCTCTCTTGACTTGGCACAAACTGCAAGATAAATCATTTGGGATTTTGTGACCCAAATGCTCTTTCAGCCATTTGTCTTGTTCAAGGGAGACACAAGCCTTGCCAATATGTTCACTGCCCCGATATCCTAAAAAATAATTCACTTTTTTAAATGCTGTCTCAGTTAATTTACCACACCAGGGATAACCCACATGGACAGAGGATTAGAGACACCCATCCCTTAGAAGAACTCATCTAGAGAAAATAATCCTAATTGGTACAACTGCTAAAGCAGCCCACACCTACTGTCAATATTAATTAACTTAGAATCCCGCTTACAACTGCATAAAGATATATCAGCAAGCACATAAGGAGACTCAGAGGGTCCAAAAGACGTACACAAACTGAAAATCAGGGCAAACAGGTCAAATAAAATTTTAAAACTACAAAAAGATAAGGAATTTTAAAGAATTTCTAAATTGGTACATTGACTGAAATGTGGAGAGATTTATGTACACAACTAAAGCAGACTACCTGAAAAGCAGCATTAGTAAAACAAGAAAATTCTGGGGACCTGAAAGCATGAGAGTCCCAACCTTTGGGAAAGGGTGGAGAGAGATAACTAACAGAAGTAGTGAAGAGCCTAAAAAATACAACTTTAAAAATGGAACATCCATATCCAATAATATGCAGACTTATTATAAAGAGCCCAAGAGACCCAGCAGGAAATTGTTATCATGTTGCTAAACTCATGAAAAAAAAAATCTTATAAGGATATTTCCACACTCCACCTTCACTTCCACATTCCCCACCTATCCATCCCCACAAAAATAGGAAGAAATGAAACTTGAGTAGTAAGTAGTATGCACATAAAGATGTAAGAAAGCAGACATCCATATCAGCACTGTGCTAGCTACTAGGAGGCAAGCTGAACCTGAGAAGCATATAGACCCTTGACAGTTCCCAAGATATAACAAGTCCTATTTCTCAGCAGATCCAAAAGCAAATCCTCTATGGAGATAAAACAACAACAACAAACAAACAAAAACTCAATGTGAGCTCCCAATTCTTCCACATACTAAAGCTCAACAAAATATGAATCCTGCTCAAGGACCACCACACATCTAAGGACACAAATACCAAGTATGAACACATTATACACCACTGAACTCAGATATTCAAATTTCCAAATTATAAAATATGAACAACACGTAAAAGCGATTTTTAAAAATTAAAACACAGGATATGCCAGCAAAAAGAAACTTGAAAATCACCAGAAAAACTGGAAAGAAAAAACTAATGGATGATTTTCAAAACCTCAATGAACAGGTTAAACAGATTAAAAATGGGTAGAAAGTCATAAAATTAGAAACTTGAAATAAAATGCAAAGCTAAGAGATGAAAAATTTAAAGAAGTATTAAGAGACATGAGATAACAAACTTTGAAATCCTAATAGGAGAAAGTTTTTAAAGAAGAAATGTTAAACATGGAAGCAGAATACAAACAAGCACTGTACACAATAACAAGTCTCATTTGGGGGATAAAAAAGAGACCTAAAATGCAGGGCAATATCATCATGGAAGTTGGGAGGAGGGTGCTGTTGATAGTAAAAGGGACTTTGTATCAATTTTGAAAGGGGCTAAGGTATTCATCTTAAAATTACTTTATGTAATGCAGAATTTCAATGGTAATGACTTTTTAAAAGAAACACATTATAACTACCACAGCTTAAAAAAAAAAAAAAAGGTAGACATCAACATCATTGCATTGTGAGCAGTTCCTTTTTTCTCCCTCCTTCGATTTATAACTAATCATACATCCATAACCCAATAATAAAAAGCACCTCTCCACAGTACAATAAGACACCCGAATGATCCACCCAAGAATGGGAGGATAAGAGGCTGCAGATGGGAACAGCAGCAGAGGAAGCAGCAGATCCATTATGAGGGTGCCATGGCCATTCTGGCAGAGGAGGTGGAAGGTGAAAGAGATCACTGGGAGTCTGCCCAGCCATGCATGCTACAGCTGGAAAGACCCACTGCTTTCTCCAAGAAGAGACCACAGTGACTGCAGGGAGGGAAGGGTAAAAGGAAGAAGGCAAAGAGAACTTTAGAAAAGCGTTTTCAACTGTCTACTAGGATTCTGGCAAGATGACCAGGATCCACCATGTACATCTAAGAGCCCCCCAACCACTAAAGATTCCCCCCTACTGGACTATAGGCAAACCGGAAGCCCGCAGTTGCTAAGCACACACCTCCCCCAAATCTGTCACGATGCTTTTTCTCTCTGGTAGTTTTTGTTTTTTTTTTTTTTTTTTTTTTTTTTTTTACTACCAATACTCCCAAACATAGTGGCAAGTCAGCCCTGGTGAGAGAAACCAAAAACTTGTGCTATAGCACTACGTTCTGAAAAACAAGAAGACCCCTAATTACCAACCTACTGAACTTTTTAGAATGAAAGGAAAAGCTTTACATGAAGAAAGATGTTTACTACTTCAAATACAGGCAGCAGAGGTATTTTTTATCAAACATTATAAAGTACCATGATAATATGATATCACAAAAGAAAATTACAATTTTCCAGCAACTAAACCCAAAAACACCAAATATTGCCATCTAACTGATAAAAAAAAACTCAAAACAGCTTCATGAAGAAGTTCAATGAGCTAAAAGAAAACTCAGGAAGGCAATACTAATGATCTCAGGAATAAAATTTATCAACACAAGGAGGACCTTATCAAAGAGAAATTCTAAAAAAGAACTACACAATTCTAAAGATAAAGAACTCAATAAATAAGGAATGCATTAGATATCACTGAAAATGAAGGATATCAGATGAAAGAGAATAGCAAACTCAAGGATAAGATACAGAAATAATTCAAGTGACAGAGACCATTAAAAAGGGAAGAAACCTTATGAGAACTATCGAACACCATTAAGACGGCTAACATAAGATTAATAGGTATTAATCTTTTCTTCTCAGAAGAAGAGAGGGAGAAGGGAGCAGATTAAAGATTAAAAAAATAACTGCTGAGAACTTATCTCAAGGCAAAAGACCTTCCCCAAAATACAATGGATTAAAACTATCAAAAGTCATAAAGTGCCTGGGTGGGTCAGTTGGTTAAGCACCCTACTCTTGGTTTCAGCTCAGGTCATATCTCATGGCTTCACAGGTTTGAGCCACATGTCGGGCTCTGTGCTGGCAGTGGGGAGCCTACTTGGGATTCTCTCTCTTCCTCTTTCTCTGCCCCTCCCCCACTCATGCTGTCTTTGTGTCTCTTAAAAAGAACTTAAAAAATTTAAAAAAAAAACTGTCAATGAAAAAGAATTTTAAAGGCACCCAGAGAAAAAAAAGACCATAATCTAAAAAAGAACCCTATTAGGCAACCAGCAGATTTCTCAGCAGACACACTACCAGTCAGGAGAGACTGGAATGACATATTCAAAATATTGAAAGAAAAACTGTCAGGCGCCTGGGTGGCTCAGTTGGCTAAGCGCTGATTTCAGCTCAGGTCATGTCATGATGGGTGAATGAGCCCTGTGCTGACAGCACAGAGCCTGGAGCCTGCTTCGGATCCTGTGTCTCCTTTCTCTGCCCCTCCTCTGCTCGCACACTGTCTCTCTCTCCCTCTCAAAAATAAACAAAAAAAAATTTTTTTTAAAAACCCTGCCAACCAAGGACACTCTATCCAGCAAAGTTATCCTTCAAATCAGAAGACATAAACGCTTTCCCCAACAAACAAAAGCTGAAGGAGTCCACCACCATTGGATCTGCTTTGTGAAAAATGTTGAAAGGATCCCTACAAGCTGAAATGAAAAGATGAAAGTATACAAAACTGATTAACAGGATATATAAAATTAGAAAATCATAACTTGTTTCTAGGGTACTTACTAAACTCTTGAACTCTTAATTACAGCATGAAGGTTAAAGGAAAAGAGCATTAAAAATAACTATAGAGGGGTGCCGGGTGGCTAGTCAGTTAAGCATCCAACTCTTGATCTCGCTCAGGTCTCAATTTCAGGGTCGTGAGTTCAAGCCCCAAACTGGGTTTCATGCTGGACATGAAGTCCACTACAAATAAATAAATAAATAAATAAATCTTTAGCTACAACTCTTTAATGAAATCAGCATAAAAAGAGATCATTTGTGACATCAAAAATATTAAAGGAAAAACAGAAGAATGGAACACCTTTATAGATAAAAGAAGATAAACTACCAACAGAAAAACTATTTTATCTATGAGATATTTTATGGTATGAGATGTTTATCTATGAGATGTTTACCTCTTGGTAACCACTAAGTAAAATCTACACCACAGACACAAATAATAAAAAGGGGAGACTGAGCAAACTACCATGGAAAACCACCAATATACAAAGGTAGACAAAAACGGTAGAAAAATAAAAGAGACAAAATAACCAAGAGAAAAAAGATTAACAGCTGTAAATCCTTACATATCAATAATCACCCTAAATATAAATGGATTGAACTTACCAAACAAAAGGCATGGAGTGGCTGGACAGATTAAAAAAACAAGACCCAACTATATCCTGCCTACACAGATTCATCTCAGCTCTAACAACACACATAGGCTCAAAGCAAAAGGATGGAAAATGATTTTCCAAACAGAAACCAAAAGGTAGACATAGCCATATATATATCAGACAAAACAGACTTCAAGCCAAAAAGATTAACAAGCGACCAAAAAAAAAAAAAAAAAAAACCATTAGATAATGATAAAAAGATCAATCTATCAAGAATATATAATAGTCATAAAAATATACATCCTCAACACCCAAGCACCAAAATATATTAGGCAAATACTAACAGATCTTAAGAGAGAAATACACAATACAGTAAGATTAAGGAACTTAAATACCCCACTACAGCAACAGGAAGATCTTGCAGACAGAAAATAAACAAGGAAACATTGAAACTGAACCACACTTTAAGAACGAATAGACTTAACAGACATATATTCAACAGCAGCAGAATACATATTCTTCTCAAGTGCACATGGGACAGAACATATGACAGACCACAAAACGAATCTGAGCAAATGTAAGAAGACTGAAATCATACCAACTGTCGTTTCTCACCACAAAAGAAAAACTATAGGCCATTATCCCTAATGAATATAGACAGAAAAACTCTAAACAAAATTCAGCAAACTGAATTCAAGAATACATCAAACAGATAATAAAACATGACCAAGTGTAATTTATCCCTGAGATGCAAAGATGGTTCAACATACACATAATATATTTTTTTCATACATCAATAAAATGAAAGAGAAAAATCACATGATTGTGTGAATAAACAAAGAAAAAGCATTTGACAAAATACAACATCCTCCCATGATAAAAACTCTTAACAGATAGGATACAGAAGGAACATACCTCAACGTAATAAAGACCATAAGACAAACCACAGCTAACATTATATTAAGTGGAGAAAAATTCAAAGTGTTTTCCTCTAAGATCAAGAACAAGGCAAGAATGCCTGCTCTCGCCATTTCTACTCAAATATAACACTGGAAGTTCCAGGTAGAGACACTAAGCAAGACAAAAAAAAAATAAAAGCAATCAAATCGGAAAGAAATAAAACTGTCACTATTTGCTGATGATATGATCTTATACAGCTGACCCTAAAACAACACAGGTTTGAACTGCCCAGGTCCATTTATATGTGGATTTCTTTCAATAAATACAGTACAGTATCATAAATATATTTTCTCTTCCTTATGATTTTCTTAATAACATTTCTTTTCTAGCTTAGTCTAAGAATACAGTATATTATACATATAAACATATACATTACATGTTAATTGGTAAAATTTCCAGTCAACATAGGCTATTAGTAAAGTTTTGGGGGAGTCAAACGTTATACACAGATTTTTTGATTGCACAGCGGATCAGCATCCCTAAACCTTGTATTGTTCAAGGATACATGGAAAAATGCCAAAGAATCAAAAAAACTCTGAGAATTAAGCAATGATTTCAGTAAAATCATACCAAAAAAAAAAATCAACACAGAGAAATCAGTTGCACTCCTTTATATACTAATAATGAGGTATCTATGAAAGAAACAAAACTATCACATTTAAAATAGCATCAAAAACAATAAAATGCTTAGAAATAATTTCGACCAAGGAAGTCAAAGACTTGTACAATGGAAATTATAACAGTCCACTGAAAGAAATCAAAGACGACACAAACAATGAGTAAAGACATCCCATGTTCACGGATCGGAAAAATACCATTAAAATGGCCCTACTACCCAAAGGTATCTACGGAGTCAACATAATCCCCATCAAAATACCAAAGGCAATCTTCACAGAAAGAGAAGAAGCAACCTAAAATTTGTATAAAACCACTGAAGGCACCAAATAGCTCAAACAATACTGAAAAGAAAAAAAAAAGCTGGAAGTACAATTTTCCGGGTTTCAAACTATGGTACTGACACAAAAACAGACACCTCAACCAATCAAACAGAATAGAAAGCCCAGAATTAAATCCTGGCATATATGATCAACTAACACTCAACAAGAGAGCCAAGAATATCCAATGGAGAAAAGGATAGTCTCTTCAACAAATGGTGCTGGGAGAACTAGAGAAACACATGCAGAACAATGAAATTGGATCCTTATTTCACACCACCCACAAAAATTAACCCAAAATGAATCAAAGACTTAAACATAAGACCTGACACCGTAAAATTCCTACAAGAAAATGCAGAGAAAAAACTTGCAGGTATCGGTCTTGGCAATGAATTTTTGGGCATGACACCATAAGCACAAATAAAAGCAAAACGCAACAAGTGGGACTACATCAAATTCAAAAGTGTCTACACACAAAAAGAGCAATTAACAACAACAAAAAACCCTACACACTGGGAGAAAATTCAGGCGAACCATGTATCAGATGAGGGATCAACATAAAAAGCATATGAAAAGCTCAGTCAATAAAAAAAAATCTGAGTGCCTAGGTGGCTCAATCGGTTAAGCGTCCAACTCCTGGTGTCGGCTCAGGTCATGTACAGTTCATGAGTTCAAGTCTGCGTCGGGCTCCACACCACACAGTGCCGCTTGGGATTCTCTCTCCCCCTCTCTCTCTGCCCCTCCCACACTCCCTGTCTCTCAAACTAAACATTTATAAACTTTAAAATAATAATAATAATAAATCTAATTTTTAAAAAGATTTTGAAGAGGAACTAAACATTGTTCCAAAGAGGACATCAAAATGACCAGTGAATGCTCAACAATGCTATTCATCAATGAAATGCAAATCAAAACCACACTGTGGTATCACCTCACACCTGTTGGAATTGCTATTATCAAGAAGAGAAAACAGGTGCTAGAGAGGATGTGCTCAAAAAGGGAATCCTTATAACTGGCGAGAATGTAAACTGGTCCAACCACCATGGAAAACAACATAAAGCTTCCTCTAAAAAATTTAAAATAGATCTAACATTATGATCCAGCAATTCTATGAAAACACGATTTTGATGAGACATATGCACTCCTGTATTTATCACAGCATTATTCACAATAGCCAAGATATGGAAACAATTCAAATGTCCATCAAAGGAAGAATGGATAAAAAAGGGTACGTAAGCACAAGGAACTATTATTCAGCCATGAGAAAGGAGGTTATCCTGCCATTTGCAACAACATGGATGGACCCTGAGCTCATTATGTTAAGTGAGATAAGGTGAACAAAGGAAAACAAGTACATATGATACCACATATATGTGGAATCTAAAAAAGTTAAACTTGTAAAAAATATAGTAAAATTTTGATTTTTAGGGGATGGGGGGGTAAGACCAATAGTGTTTAAAGATACAAATTTTCAGTGGGTAGTAAATAAGCCATAGAGATCTAATGCACAGCATAATGAATACAAACAATAATCTTGTATTATATATACTATGATAAATTTGGCTACTTTGGTAATCAGATTACAATATATAAACATATCAACGTAACACAATATACACCTTAAACTTGCAAAATGTTAAATATCAAATTTACCCAATTAAAAAAGCTTAAAAAAAAGAAAAGAAAAAGGGACTGCAGTAAAATGAAAATAACTTTAAAAAGAAAAAAGGCAAAGAGAAAAAAGGGAAGTAAAAAAACAAGAACTGTAAGAAAAATAATAAAAGTAGGTGCCTACATTCTTATCAGACCAAACAGATGTTAAAACACAAAGAACTATGACAGAAAAGTCATCACAAAATGATTAAAAGATTCAAATCACCATGAAAATAATTTTAAATTTATGTAAGCTTTTAAATAAGATGAAAATATACAGTAAAAATTAATAGAACCACAGGAATAATCCACCAACACAAGCGCTTTAACATACTTTTTCCCACTATTGACAGGTTATACATTAGAAAAATTTGTAAAGATATAGACGACAGAAATAAGATAGCAAGCTTAATTTGTGAGTCATTCAACCCTGCATTCTTACATAATCTTATCAAAGACACATAAACATTTACAAAAACTGAGAACAATCTGATATATAATGCATGTCCCCCAAAATTCAAAAGAATTCAAAAGAATCCAAATCCCCCCCCACCATACCTATATGACTAAAATGTAATTAAGTCAGTAGAAACAAAGATAAATATTTCCATATGTTACAAAAAGCACACAAGTAATACTTCAAACGGAGCAATACAGGAAAACGAACATAAAACTTGATGGAATTAGGGATAGTAATACAAAAAAGAAAAATAAGAGCCTTATATGTTATACTGAAAAAAGGCTTAAAATAAAAAAACTAAAGAATGAAACTTAGGAAACCAAGACAAAAGAATGTACCCAAAGAACTGATAAAGATAATGAAGAGCAGAAATTAATTAATTAGGAGAATATATGTGAACAATCAAAATATGGTAAATCTCTGACAAGACTTATCAAGAAAAAAAATAATTATTAACATTAGGAATAAAAAATAAATGTAACTACAGAGATTTAAGGGGTCACTGATAGGACAATAAATACTTGAAGCTGAGGACTGGCTAACATTTTCTTAAAGGACTAGACAATTCAATGTTTTTGCTCATACTTTCCATTATAATTACTCAACTCTGCATTTAGAGCACTAAAGCAACTACCGACAATTTATGAGTGGACACAACGTATTATTGTAGAACTTTATTTACAAAAAGGAGGCAGCAGCCTGCAAGCAAGTCTGCTGGCTCCTGCTTTATAGCAATAAATCTGATAACTCGGATGATACAATTTCCTAAACAAATATGAATAACAAACACTTATTCTAGAAGAAACTAAAAATCTGAAAAAATCAGTAATCATTAGAGAAGCTAATTATATTAAAATCTTCCCACAAAGAAACATCAGACTTAATAAGATGTCTCAAATTTTCCAAGACCAGAATGGGTTACATATTCCACAAACTTCAGAGAACAGAAATAGAGACTACTTTCCATCTCTTTCTATGAAACTAATACAATTTTGGCATGAAAACCAGAAAATATTATAGACGCATAAGCAAACATATATACATGGATTAACCAAATAACTCCAGCAATATATATCACAACACTGCCCATCAGAACCTTCCACAATAACTGAAATGTGTATTTTGCGCTCTCCAATATGATAGCCACTGGCTACCATTAACACTTGAAATGAGGTTGGTATACCTGGGAAACTGGATTTTATTTAACTTTCATTAATTTAAAATGCCACATGTAGCTACTGGTTAATACACTGGACAGTGTAGCTATAACTACATTGGACAGTGTAGCTATATCATGACCAAGCCTGGGTTAACTTAATAATGCCAAGGTTGGTTTATAACCAGAAAAAAAAAATCTATCAATATAATTCACCACATCAACAAATTGAAGGAAGAAACCTATCTCAATAGATGCAGAAACCAGTACCCATTTGCTAAAAATAGCACAAAGAAAATATGCTTACCTGATAAAGGTTATCTACCCAAAACCAACAACAAACATCATTCTTATTGGCGAACTTATCAATCATTACCTCTAAAACCAAAAACAAACAGAATCCCACTATCACTACCACTTAATATTTACCAGAAGATTCTAGCCAGGGCACTAAGAAAAAGAAATCAGTGGTATAAGGATTAGAAAAAACCACTATCTCATTATTTCCAGATAATACAGTTGAGTACTGATAATACTGAAACTCAAAAATAGCAATATATTGGGGCGCCTGAGTGGCTCACTCTGTTGAGCATCCAACTCTTGATTTCAGCTCAGGTTATGATCCTAGGGTTGTGAGATCGAGCCCCATGTGAGGCTCTGCACTGAGCTTGCTTGAGATTCTCTCCCTCTGCCCTCTATCTCTCCCCTGCTCGCACACTCTCTCTAAAAAAATTTTTGTTTTAAATATTGGGAAACTAAAAGTCTAGCAAGATGGGCAGATTAGTAAGCAAAAAGTATGATTTCCATATACCAACCAAAGCAGGTAAAAATTTAATTTAAAATATAAAAGCATATTATAAGGAACACCTCTAGAATCTAGGTTATCTAAGAACCTCTCCCACTGCCCCTTTCCAGCTCTAGCACTCTCAGAAATAAACACTTTAAAAACAAAAACAAGGACACCCAGGTGGCTCAGTCAGTTAAGCATCCGACTTAGGCTCAGGTCATGGTCTTGCAGTTTGTGAGTTCAAGCCCCACATCCAGCTCTGTGCTGACCGCTTGGAGGCTGGAGCCTCTTCAGATTCTGTGCCTCCCTCTCTCTCTGCCCCTCCCCTGCTTGCACTCTGTCTCTCTCTCTCAAAAATAAACAAACATTCAAAAAAATTCAAACAAAAAACAAACACAAAAACTGAATTCATAGATACAGGAAACACACTGGTGGCTGCCAGAGGACAAAGGTGAGGAGTGGATGAAATGGGTAAAAGTGGTCAAAAGTACAAACTTCCAGTTATAACACAACTAAGTCTTGGGATGTAATGTACAGCAAAGTGATTAGAGTTAATAATAATGCAATGTATATTTGAATATTTGCTAAAAGAGTAAATCATAGAAGTTTTTACCAAAAGAAAAATAACTATAACTACCTGTGGTGATGGATGCTTACTAGATTTTATTATGATGTTCATTTTGCGATACAAATAAAAAATGTTATAGAATTAGTTTCCAGTGTACATCATTATACCTCAACTTTAACTTTACTAACCCTTATGTTCCATTATTTCTCCCATATACATAATTTCCCACAATTTGCCACCCTTAGAAGTTCATCTTGTCCTTCTCTAAAAAAAAAAAATTAAAAAATGTATTGTTCTCTTGTTAAGATGTTGTATAAGCCCAAGTTCTAACCACCCTTTTGAGTTACTCATTAATGAGTATTCCCATGTGTATGCACAATGCACAAATTAATAAACTTCTGTTTTTTCTCTTATTATTCTGTCTTTTGTCAGTTAAATTGTATGGTCCCAGCTAATAAACCTAGGATGTGTAAAGAAAATGGATTTTTTTCCTCTCCTATATCAGATTAGCTAGAGAGAAAACAGACTTTTTATTCGTGTGTATATATAGCCATTCACACAAAAAAAAAAATGTTTAGAATCTATGGCTTACATACCATCTTTAATAGGGTAAAGCGGAGAGGACACTTACAGGAAAGCAAATCATTTTTTAGAAAGAAAAATGGGCGCTTAGGAGAACAGATAGGAGATATGGTAGGTAGTTTTGTGACAATGTCTGTTTAGGTGTAATATGGAGACTTCTCAACTCCAGTGAGAAGAGTGAGTCTTCCCTGGCTGCTCCTGGACAGAGAATTTATGACAATTGAGTTCTTTGAGGAGGCTCTGTTCTTTGGCAGATAAAAGGTTTCAGGAACTCAAATAACTTTCCAAAATAATTTTTATGCCACAGTAGCTTATGCTGGAGCCCTTCAAGTACCAATACCACAACAGAGGAGAGAGACTGTGCCTAACTTCAAATACAATAAGAATAATTAGGAATTTATAGCAAGAAAGAAAAAAGAAAAAGAAAAAATCACGTTTAAAAGGATAACATCAAGAAAGTGAAAACAACCTAAAAGCATGACAGAAAATGCAAAAAAAAAAAACTATTTTTGAGGAGACTTGTATCTTGAAAACTATTACACTAATAAAAAGAACCCAATTTTAAAATGGACAAAAGGGTATGAACAGTTTTTCAAATGAAATATACAAATAGTTAATATACACATGAAAAAATGCTCATCATCATTAACATCACAAAATAAAGAATCAAAACCATACTGTAGCATAGCTACAATGAAAAGAATGACAATAACAAGTGTAGCTAAAGATGTCCAAAAATTCAAACCACACACTGATGGGGGAACATTGGAAAACAGTCTAGCATTTCCCCAAACAGTGAAACAGAGTTACCACGTGATGCAGCAATTCCATTCCTAGGTACATGCCCAAGAGAAATAAAAACATGTCTTCACATAAACTTGTACCCAAATGCTTAATAGCACTACTCATAATAGCTAAAAAGTGGAAACCACCCAAATGCCCGGCAACTAGTGAATAAACAAAATATAGCATATAATGAAATATCTGGCAATAAAAAGAACTAAAATATTGACATATACTACAACATGGATTAACTGAAAACATTATGCTAAATAAAAGCCACCAATTACTAAGGACCAAATATTAAACGATTCCATTAATATGAAATACACAGAATAGGCAGATCTATAGAGACAGAAAGGAGATGATGTTAAGGAGGTACTTGTGAAGAGGTGTGTGTTTCCTCTTAAAATAATGAAAATATTCTAAAACTGACTGTGGTAATGGATGCAAAACTGTAAATATACTAAACCACTGAGCTGCACACTTCGTTGAATTGTATGTTACATGAATCATACCTAAACAAAGATGTTTAAAAACACCAATGTGATAAATGCTATAATAAAAGCACACACCAGACCAGGCAAAGACCCAGAAGTCTGAAAATGCATAGTAGGGATAAGGAAACCCTCCCTGAGACATCACACTTGAGCTGTATCTTTTTAAAAATACACAGTCTGAAAGTCTGCCAACAGAACAAACCTAGGCAGAGGATTTCGGATGAAATTACAAGCACATGCAAAGTGCAAGAGAATATATGACAGTCCTCAATAATTTCATATAGCCAAGACTAAGTAATTCCACCTTGAACTAAAAATTCTGCTGAAAAGGGAAGCAGAGGAAAATTCATGAAGAACGTTGAATGCTCAAATTTATTTTTTTCTTGCAAGCAATGAGAAATTTAAAAAAGATATTTTAACCAAGGAAATAAAGTAATCAAACATCTTTTACATAAAACTTTTTGACAGTTCCTGGAGGTTGGAACAGAATAATGGAGTTGAGAAACTGGTTAGGAGGCTACTAATTTAAGAGGAAAAATGAGGACTTGTACTAAACGAAAAGCCACAAGCATGAAGGGAAGGGGACCTGGACTAAATGAAAAGTCACAAGCATAATGGAGGAGAAGGGTGTGAGAAAGGAAAAAAGCAAATTTAACGACTAACTGGAGAGACGAAAAAAAATCAGTTAGTGAATGCATATCAAGACCTAAGTTAAACTTGAGATGTTACCGTGGGGGTGACCAACACAGAATGGAAGCCATGGAAGTAAGTGACACTATGCAGGAAAGCTTAGAAAGATTTTTTTTAAAACATTTTTTTATAGTTTATTTATGTTTGAGACAGAGAGAGAAAGAGCGTGAGCGGGGGAGGGTCAGAGAGAGACGGAGACACAGACTCTGAAGACAGGCTCCAGGCTCTGAGCCGTCAGCACAGAGCCCGACGCGGGGCTCGAACTCACGAGCCGCGAGATCATGACCTGAGCCGAAGTCGGCTGCTTAACCGACTGAGCCCCCCAGGCGCCCCAGAAAGATGATTTTAAAACAAGTAAATAAAAAAGAAAATACTAATGGGACAGTTTTACTCCAAATTGAAATGTTTCTATGTAATGAATTCACATCAGTAAAATCCATAATTATGTTAGCAAACTAACCATGAAGGTTAAAACTGCTTCGTTAAAAAATTAGATGGCTTTAAACAGGAAAGGATGCTAATTTCAGCTTCATGTACACTTTTCAATAAGGCTTTAAAGGATGTGGATTAAAGGCCGCGCAGCGTAGTAACAGGAAAAGGAATAAACACGGAGTACCTATATAGTGCTCTCAGTTCTGAACACGGAATGTGTGCTCATTTATTTGATCCCCATCAACCCTGCAAAATACGTAATCTCGTTTCCTAGAGACTGAGGCACAAAAAATGTTAAGTAATTTAAGGGGTGGGGCAAGGACTCCAACACAGTCCGTTCCAGAGCCCACATTTTTAAACACTGTACTGGCTCTCAAAGGCAAGTATTTTAAGATTTTAAAGGAAAACAAAACAAAACAAAAAACTTGGTATATCAAGATACTACCATAAGGGGCGCCTGGGAGGCTCAGTCGGTTAAGCAGCCGACTTCAGCTCAGGTCATGACCTCATGGTTCGTGGGTTCAAGCCCCGCATCGGGCTCTGTGCTGACGGCTCAGAGCCTGGAGCCTGTTTTGGATTGTGTCTCCCTCTCTCTCTCTGCCCCTCCCCCACTCATGCTCTGTTTCTGTCTCAATAAACATAAAAAATTGTTAAAAAAAAAAAAAAAAGAGCTACTACTATAAGCACTTCACCTAAGTTATCTAACCTTTAATATCACCTCAGGAAACATAAGTTATCTAATCTTCAAAATCATCTCAGAAAATATGGTGACTCTTCTAACCATTTTTATAAGTTAGGAAACAGATTTAGAGAGATGAAGAGACTGTGCAAGATCACACTGTATGGCAGAATCATTATAAAATGGCCCAAATTCTCCACCCCTCCGATTATCCATACCCCCTGCAATGTGACACCGTGGCTCCTCCCATAAGAAGATAAGAGTTGATTTCCCCACATCATGAATTTTGACTGGCCTCCTGATTTGCCTTGGCTACTATACTTGGCCAAATAATGTCAGAAGTGACATGCCAGTTCCGTGTGTAGACCTCAAGAGATCTCGCATGTTTCTTCTACCTCTCTTAGAATCCTGCCACCACCATATATGAACAAGCCAGACTTTAATGACGACAGACATGTGCTTCGGTTACCCGCCCCCATAAGAGAGCCAGTAAACCGCCTCAAATGTGAGAACCTACCCTAGAGCAGTACCCCCACTACCAACCTGCCAAGTGATTGCAGACATAGGAGCAATCCCAGATGAAAAAGCCAAATCTATCCCTGATGATCAAAACCATCTAATACATAGATGCAAGAATAATACACATTCGTTTTAACCACCAATTTGGGGGGGGTGCCGGGGTTTGGGTTGTTGCAGAGCAATAACTAATTAAAATTCATGGTAAGCAGAGGAGCTAGTATTTAAAGCCAGGCAGTCTGGATCCAAGCTCACCCCCCTACTTACTACATTATGTCATTTCCTCAAAGTAGGCATGCAATGCTACTATAGCATTTTCCTTCAGGCAAAAGAGAGAAATCACATATGCTCACTATTTCATATTGTTGAAAATTTATAGAAGCTCAAAATACTAATTTTAATTTTTGTTTTCTCCTTTAAGTAAAAAATCCAAAAAGTATACTGGACCTAGAATTAGAAATAAATTACTAATAACCACCTGTCATGAAGTATTAGATAATTTTAAAAAAAAACTACATATACTTTCCTTGACATATTTACACTTCTTTCAATGTAAATAAATATTTGTATACAGGATACCCTGATAAATTATTTTATAAAATGTGCTTATTTTTTATTAACTCATTCTCATTCTTACCTGATGTACTTTGCTTCCCAATTTACTGATATACAACACACCACATCATCTCCCCACCTATATGCATCTATGTCCACATCGTTCCCTTGGTGGATCTTAGTTTCCACCAAGGGATGCAGCAATGATTAAACTGGAAGTTGAGACCACCACCCAGCCACTTTGGACTTTTCATGCCAATGAATCAACAAAGGAGGAGGTTACAGAACTGACTGTGGTGACTAATCTTACTATCAAGAGAAAGCTAGGTTGCTACTACACAAGAGGGGCTAAGACAATGTACGTCTGAAATGCAGGAGTTCCTCTGGGACACCACCTAGTATTTCCACGTAACATGATTAAAGTCAGTAGAAACAATCCAGGCAAGACTGCTAATGACCCAGACCCTTAAGGAATAAAGGTTTGAGTCATCCTACCAGGCAAGCAACCACAACCAGCTGAGGTACCTGCCAAGAACAGAGGGAATGTGGAATGACAGCAGGACAAGACAATTATAGACAGCAACTACAACTACATGACTAGTTGTAGAAATGAACATTCTACTATTTCTTCCTTATTCTGATATAAGAAATCAGTATATGTATAAACCAACTTATTTTTTATCTTCCTTTCTACAGCCATATAATAGTAGCTAATCTCATATCAATATTTAAGTTACAGAATATTAAGTAGAAAGTGTGACCTAAGCAGAAAAAAAATGAACCTAACTGTGGATAAAGGAATTTTCTTTCCTATCTTAGAAAATTCCTTTATCCAGTTAGGTTCATTTTATCAGTTGGACGGAGGATAGTTGCATGATGTTCATCAAAAGCATATTTTTATAACTGTGTAAGTTAAATATAATTAAAAGAGGGATCTGTAGGTGCCATGGTGTCAAGAATGGACTACGATGGCTTTTTATTGTCATCTTAGCTAGGTGGGAACTACATTTCCCCAAATTCCACTCCTTGCATGGTTGCAGGTTAGGGTTAGCCTCGAAACACATTCCCATGAAATTTAGAAAATAAAAGTGAAGCAACAGCCATATCTAGAACTTCAACATGAAGTCAAGTAGTATTGCAGTTCTCACACATTGTCATGGGTCTTTGGGCCCATATTCATTGGCATGAGGCAGCAACGGGGCCCACAGTTCCCCTAGCTCCTGTTAGATCTCCTTCTGTTTTTCCAAGTAACACTGCGGCAGGCTGTGTGCAGCTCCAGTGTGGTGTCCCATACCTACTAATTTATGTACATCATCCAAGCTGCAGGTTTGGAAGCAGTGAGAGAGCAATGAAGGTTGAAATTTGGGCTTATAGGTTCTAGCTATTTCCGTAAGTTCCAAATGATCTTTGCGTGTTTCAGTTTAACCTTAGTCCCCCAACTTAACGTCTATCTTCCCTTCCCACATGTCAGCCCTACTGACTTCAAGCCTACCACCACACTCAGGAGTGTATACCTAGCTCCCATAATTTGTAAAAATCAATCACTACAATAATTTTACTTCTCTAATCAAACTCTAATTGATAAAGATGTAAATGTTATTTAGGATTAGACTACTGTAGAAAGGGCTGAATGTGTCCACCTTTCTCTTCTCTACCTCATATTACACCCAACCAAAAAGTCAAATATCATATATTGGGGTTATCATGTATCTCACTTTCCTTCTATCGGCAAAAATACTTTAGGATTTAACTAAATAACATAAAGTTTCAAATGCATTTACTTTCTAAAGGAGCAAGTTCAAATTTTAAAATCTACCTTTCGGGGCACCTGAGTGGCTCAGTCAGTTAAGCGGCAGACTCTTTTTTCAGCTCAGGTCATGATCTCACAGTTCGTGGTATCGAGCCCCGCACTGGGCTCCACGCTGATGGTGCGCACAACCTACTTCTGATTCTCCCTGTCCCTCTCCCTCTGCCCCTCCCCAGCTTGTGCTCTCTCTCAAAATAGAAAAGAAAAGAAAAGAAAAAAAAGAAAAGAGAAAAGAAAAAAAATCTACCTTCCTATAGTTATATTCACATTCAAATAACAAAATAGATGCTGTCCAAATTCAAGAAAACTAAAAATCAACACACCTTAACATATTTTTAGACTACATTAATGTTAACCTTAGATGTGTGCTGAAAGCACAAAACAATAAATCTCTTAGAAGATGTATGCGCCATCTCTAAACCAATCCATTCAGTTCCCTCTTAGACACACTTTGTTTTTAATCTGTTTAAATGCGGAGCCATAAATTCAATTTTTGTAGAATGATCCTAAAGGGTCCTCTGGACCTGAGCTGGTACCTAGCAAAACATTTAAACATAATAGATATCCAACAGCCCAATCATGAACATAAATTTTGAAAACAGAAGTAGTTGAAACGTTTACATTTCAGTACTTTTTCCACAGAGCAGAAATATTAAGAGGTCAAAGACAATTGAAAAATCATGTTTTTTTTCCAATATTATCTGATCCTCTGGGTCCCACTGCTGTCTATCAAATTCCCTGCTAAAAAGGGGAAGAAGGAACATCAGTAGAAATATAGCTGTCCCCTTTACGAGCTTTTGTAAACATTCTTTAGCTCCTGATTCTTCACTAAATAATTACCTATTTAGACTAAGTGTATGTAATTGAAGCAATAGCAAACTTCTATCTTACTCTAAAAATGTGTAACCCTAAAATAAGGTGTGTGTTAAGAGCAACTATGCTTAAAGGCCCAATATGAAATGAAAATTAGTTTGTGAAGAGTTCTAATAATGGTGGAGTAGCTTTTGTCTACTCATAAAACTAACTCTGCCACAGATGTCAGTTATAAATTCTGGATAAAAAATTTTTTAAGTTTATTTATTTTGAGAGAGAAAAAAAGCACGAGCAGGGGAGAGACAGAGAGAGAACGGAGGGAGGGAGGGAGAATCTCAAGCAGACTCTATGTTATTAGGGTGGAACCCAACAAGGGGCTCAAACTCAGGAACCATGAGATCATGGATTGAGCCAAAATCAAGAGTTGGAAACTAAACTGACTGAGCCACTCAGATACCCCTAAATTCCGGATAAAACAATTTTAAGAATAATTCAAAGACAAAAGAAAGCAACCAAGAGCATGGAGATATTGGAAATTTGACCACTGAAAGAAAAGAAGCACACTGTGTTCAAATTTATACAGCTTTTCCCAAGGGCACTCTTCATCTACAATAACACAAGTCCACTATACCTCAAGCAGAAAGCTGCAATTTTACTGAAGTTCATGGCCAGAGAGTAGCTGAAAACTCAGAGAGGAAATTCAGTAAAGGAGTGAACCATTCTTCAGAAAAAAAACCCTTGAATTATGCTTAAAGAAAATTCCAAGGAGCCCAGCGGAAAACAACTGGACAATTGGAAGAATTCAGCAGCAATGTCAGCTACCTCCCACTGCAGAGACATGAGCTTGGAGGTTGAATCCGACCAAGTTATAAGGCATTAGAAAACACCTCAGGCTTTCTACAGACCAAACTTACTAAGGTATAAGGCCAAGCCTCCATAAGTTCAAGATGATCAGCCAGTAATTTAACATACTCCCCAGAGGAAGATAAAGAGAATTTAGAGATGATACATCATCCACAATCTCCACTCTACAATTACAACTTTCTAGACATGAAAATAAGCAGGAAAATATGACCTACTGTCAAGGGTGGAAAAAAGCAGTTAAGAGAAAAACACCATGAAATAATTCAGATAAGTGAACTAACAAACAAGGATGCTAAAGCAGCTCTTATAAATATGTTGAAAAATTTAATGAAGAATAGGGTCACAATGGGGCATCTCAGTAAATAAATGGAAATCGTTAAAAAAAAAAAAAAAGAACCAGTGAAATACTAGAACTGAAGGGTATAGTATTTAAAAATGGGCTTAAAAAATCAGCACCCCCATATTCACTGCAGCAATGTTCACAGTAACAAAGACATGGAAACCTAAATGTCCATCAGTTGATGAATTAATAAAAATGTATTTTACACACGTATGACAACATACATTCGTTCAGTCAAGAGAAAGGAAATCTTGCCATCTAAAACAACATGGATGAAATCTGAAGGCACTGTGCAAAGTGAAATGAATCAGAGAAAGACAAATACTGAATAGTCTCACTAATATGTGAAATCTGAAAAAGTAGAACTCTCATAGAATGTAAATTGATGGTTGCGAGGGGGCTGAGGTGTGGGAGAAATGGAGAGACACTGTTAAAGAGTAAAAACTTCCAGTTATGAGATGAATAAGTTCTGAGGATCTAATGTACAGTATGGTAACTATAGTTAATGATACCATATATATTACATAACTGAAACCTGCTGAGCGTAAATCTTAAATGTTTTCACAACACACAGAAAACGTTATTAGCTATGTGAGGTGATGGATGTGTTAACTAGCCTTACCGTGATAATCATTTCACAATATATACATGCATCAAAGTACCATGCTGTACACCTTAAATTTACAAAATGTTATTTGTTAACTATAGTTCAATAAAGCTGAAAAGTAAAAGAAAGAAAGAAAAAGAAAGAAAGAAAGAAAGAAAGAAAGAAAGAAAGAAAGAAAGAAAGAAAAAGAAAGAAAAATAATAATGTTGGGGGGTGTTTTAAAGCAAATTAGAAACAAGATAAAAAAAGGGCCAATGACGTTGAAGATAGATCAGTAGAAATTATTCAATCTAAAGAACTGAGGGGGAAAAGATTTTAAAAATTAATAGACTCAGAGACCTATAGTACAATTTTAAGAAGAATAACAAGAATCTCAAAAGGAGCAGAGAGAACAGGGAATGTATTTTTAAATAATGGTTAAAATGCCCCCCGACGTTCGGTGAAAAATATCAAATTACAAATCTAATAAGCTCAGCAAACTCTAAACATAGTATCAGGAAAAAAAGGAGAAGAAAAAATGTAAATCAAATTATTGAAAATTGATGACACAATGGAAACAAAAAAACTAATATACACCTTTAAAGTAATTAAAGAAAAAGACTATCAACCCAGAATCTGTATCCAGCAAAAATATTCTTAAAAAGAATAAAACACATATTCAACTAGAACTGAAGACTTTATCAATTGATCTATGCATTATACTATGTTAATGGAAATTCTTCAAGCTGAAGGGAATTGAAACTTAGATGTATGCACACACAAAAAAAAATCTGAAATATGTAGGTATATACAAAGACCTATCTCATTTATTTTCTCTGAAATTCTTCAAAAGTGACTAAAGCAAACATAGCATTGTGCTGAAGCAAAAAATAACACCAACAGCACAAAAGTTAAATATAATTATACTTTGTAAGGTTCTTTCATTTTACAGGAAATAGCATGTCAATGCTAAATAAAATGTAAAAGTTAATTATGAATACTGTAATCCCTAAAGCAACCACTAAAAAATTACAAAGCAGTTTAGCTTAAAAAGCCAATAGAAGATTTAAAATAGGGGCACCTGGGTGGCTCAGCGGGTTAAGCATCCGACTGGATTTCAGCTCAGGTCATGATCTCAGTTTGTTGGCTCCAGCCCCACACTGGGCTCTGCTCTAACAGCATGGAACCTGCTTGGGATTCTCTTTCTCCCTTTCTCTGCTCTTCCTCCACTTGCTTGCAGTCTGTCTCTCTCTCTCTCTGTCTCTCTCTCTCTCTTTCTCTTTCTCTCAAAATAAACAACTTTAAAAAAATATTTTAGGTTTTGTGCATTATAGCCCTTGGAGTAGCTATTCGCTCACTGTAGTGTAAAAACAGTGATGGCAATATGGAAATGAATAGGGACAGCAATGTTCTAATAAAAATTTATTTATAAAGGCAGGCAGAGAGCCATGGATCTGCCCTGTAGTTTGCTGATCTCCGATCTATATTTCTGTAGGTTATTTTACATCCATTTCCTTTGCTGACAAAATGGTATAACTCCCAGTTATAATTGTAGATTTGTTCATTTCTTCCTATAACTTTCATACCTATATGAAAGTTTTTGCCTCAGGCTCCCTGATATTAGGTGCATTCTCATTTAGTATTGGTATGCCTTCTGGATGAACTGACCTCTTTACCTTTGATAATTCTCCTTTACTGAAGTTACCTTTTTTTTTAATAAAAAATTTTTTTAAGATTTATTTTTGAGAGAGAGACAGAGTACAAGTGGGGGAGGGACAGAGAGAGAGGGAGATACAGAATCTGAAGTAGGCTCCAGGCTCTGAGTTGTCAGCACAGGGCCCAACAAGGGGCTCAAACTCACGAACCAGGAGATCATGACCTAAGCCAAAGTCTTAACCAAGTGAGCCACGCAGGCGCCCCTGAAGTTACATTTTTTTCTGATATTAATGTAACTACACAACTTCTCCTGTGTTTACTATTTACATTCATGAGGTATGATTTTCATTATAATACTTTTAACCTGACTTGTGTTTTTGTTTTTAAAGTGCATCTCTTATACACAGCATATATTTAGTGGACTTTCTTTTAAAAAAACATTTTTAAAAATGTTTCCTTTTTTATTGAGGTATAGTTGACATACAATGTTACATTAGTTTCAAGTATACAATATAGTTACCTGGTGAGTTTATGTTATGCTGTGCTCACTGCAAGCATACTTATCTGTCACAATATAATACTATTACAGTACCATAAACTATATTCCCTTATGCTGTACCTTTTATTCCTATGACTTAATGATTCCTTAACTGGAAGTCTGTATCTCCTAGTTTCCTTCACCCATTTTGCCTATTCCCTCACCCTCCATACCTCTAGCAGCTATCAGTTCTCTGTATTTGTTTGTTTCTGCTGTTTACTTTTTTTTTTTTTTAGATTCCTCATATAAGAGACATCATTTGGCATTTGTCTCTTTGACTTATTAGCATCCAGGCTGTCACAAATGGCAAGATCTCATTCTTTCATTTTTTTAAGTATTAATTTTGAGAGACAGAGAATGTGTGTGTGGGCGTGCATGTACAAAAGGGGGGGAGCGGGGGGGGGGAGGAGAAAGGGAGAGAGAGAATCCCAAGCAGGCTCTGTGCTATCAGGGCAGAGAGCCTGATGGGGGGACTTGATCCCACCAACCGAGAGATCATGACGTGAGCCAAAATCAAGAGTTGGATGCACAACCAACTGAACCATCCATGTACTCCTCATTTTCTTTTTAATATTAAACCTACTTATATAACCATTTCTGTCTTTGAAGGTTTTGGTAACACTGTATTTAACAATATTAATATGGTTGAATTTAAGTGTGTTATTTGCTATGTGTGTTGTATTTTTTTAATCAAGTCTGTTGTTTGCTATGTGCTGTATTTAATCTTTTTTTTCCTCCCATCTTTACTGTCACCTAAAGAATCTACAAAGACCACTGGAATTAAATGAATTCAAATTAACTAAATTTAAAGTAATTATTGCATTTTTGTATACTAGCAGGAAAAAACTGAGAACACTTACAAAATTTCATTTGTAACAGCATCAAAAAAGATCTTTAATACATGTGAAATCTCTACAGAGAACATTAAAATGTTACTTTTTAAAAAAATGTTTTAATGTTTTATTTATTTTTGAGAGAGTGAGAGAGAGACTGAATGCGAGCAGAGGAGGGGCAGAAGGAGAAAGATGGAGACACACAGAATATGAAGCAGGCTCCAGACTCTAAGCTGTCGGCACAGAGCCTGGCACAGGGCTAGAACCCATGAACCATGAGATCATGACGTGAGCCAAAGTTGGACACTCAACCGAATGAGCCACCCAGGCTCCCCTAAAAAAATTTTTTTTTAATTTACTTACATTTGAAAAAGAAAGAGAGTGCCAGCGGGGAAGGGGCAGAAAGACGGGAGACAGAATCTGAAGCAGGCTCCAGGCTCTGAGCTGTCAGCACAGAGCCGGACGCAGGGCTCCAACCCACAAGCAGTGAGATCATGACCTGAGCCAAAGCTGATAGATATGTTAACATATTAATATGTAAAAATCCACTTTAGTAGGTTGATGTAGAGATCTTCCATACACACGTGTTTACAAACCATATTAAAGATGACCTTAAATAAAAGGAGAGATTTACACTGTATTAGTAATTACTGTGTAAGAAACAAACCCAAAACCAGCAGTTGAAAACAACATTTAGTATCTCAGTTTCTAAGGGTCAGGAATCCAGAGGCAGCTTGGCTGGTGGATGTGGCTGAAGGGTCTCTGATGAGGTTGTAGTCAAATAATAGGTAGGTATGTCAACTGAAGGCTAGAGGGTCTGCTTCTAAGGTCACTCAAGGCTTTTGGCGGAAATCCTCAGTTCTTTGTCATGTAGATGTTAGGAGACAATAATCCATGGGACCCGTATTTCTGCACATCTTGCAACTGAGGATGGACTGCCCTTTGTTCTAGACTATCTTTCAAAGATATCTATAAGGTGAATAGACTTAGAAGATAAAGAAAGTCTCCTCCAAAGTAAAGAGCAGGTATGCTTACTGCACATCCAAAAATATCCAGTTTGGGGGTGCCAGGATGGCTCAGTAGGTTAAGCATTTGACTCTTGATTTTGGCTCAGGTCATGATCTCCCGGTTTATTAGATCAAGTCCCAAATGAGGCTCCATGCTTGGGATTCTCTCTCCCTCTCTCTCTCTGCCCCTCTCCTTGTTTGTGCTCATTCTCTCTCAAAATAAACATTTAAAAATAAAAATAAATAAAAATATCCAGGTTCCCTGTGTCCAAAGTTCCTCTCTTGAAACACAACCCACTGCATATGCAGGTGTCATCTGGCCCTCTTCATGTTACCAGGTGTGAAATGGAACTCAAGGAACTGGTGCAAAAATGGCAATATCCTAGCTACTCCTATAACTGTGACAGTCTTTCCAATCTGACCCAGGGGCCCCATGTCTTCTATCAGCATCCACAAAACTGTAGTAAGCTAACTTACCAGCTTGCAAGTAGGGTAAAATCTCAGACCCTTCATGGTCTTGACAGTGGGTCTCTCTACAGTATGGCATCTGGCTTTTTATACAGTGAGTGATGAGGAAAAGACTAGTAACAAGCCACTGTATCTTTTCTAACCCAATTTTAGAAGTGACATACCATCACTTTTCCCATATCCTACTGATCACACAGATCAACCCTAATAAGTGTGCAAGTTGGCTATGAAACAGTGCAAATACCAGGAGACAGGGATCAATGGGAACCATGTTAGAGGGTAACTACCACATTCAAAATTGGTACAGATCAGTTTCCCCTATGTATCTACATAGCAACACAATCCCAATCAAAATCTCAAAAGCCTTTCTTTTTCTAGAAATTGAAACCCTGAAACACAAAAGAACTAGACTGGCCAAATAATGTGGGAGGATTCACACTATTTGATTCCAAAAGTTATGGGAATAGTGACACTATGACACTGGCATAGGAGAAACAAACAGATCAATGAAACAGAAGTGAGTCCAGAGATAGATCTATATACATGTAAGTTCAAAGGATTCTGAATAAAGACACAAAGGCTAATCACTGAAGCAAAGAAAAGGGTTTTTTTCAAACAATGGTGTTGGAATTGGATAAATGTATTTTTAAAAATGAACTTTAACCTCCTACTTCACACCATGCAAAATAATTATTTCAAGATGGATCATGGCCCTATACGAAACTTCTAAAAGAAAGCACAAGATATTATTTTCATGACTTTTGGATAGGCAAAGGCTTCTTACAATTCAAAAAGCATAATCTATTAAAGAAAAAACTTGATTAACTAGACTTCATCAAAATACACTATTAAGGAAAAGAAAAGACAAACTACAAACTAGGAGAAAATACTCTTAATACATTGGCCTGACAACCTGTATCCCTACTATATTAAAACTTTTTACACATCAATAATAAAAAGATTACCAATTTTTTAAATATGCAAAAAACTTGAAGATGAATTCACAAAAGAAAACATGCTAATTGTCAATAACTGTATGAAAAGTTGCTCAACATCTTTAGCCACCAAGAAAATCCAAACTAAAACCACAATGAGAAACCATTTCATACCACATAAATGGCTAAAATTAAGACTAATTATCCAAATGTTAGCAAGAATGTAGAGCAACTAGAATTCTCATATATTCATGGTGGGAGTATAAAGTAGAAAATCACTTTGAAAAACTATGCGGGAATTCCTGGCATAAACACACATCTGCCTATAAAATTTCATTCCTAGGGATTTACTCAAGAGAAATGAAAACAACTGTTTGCAAGAAGACTCATATAGGTCCTATTATTAATGGTAAAAAACTGGAAGCAACTCAAATGTCCATCAACTGAAGAAAAGATTATGGTATATTCATCCAATGAAATTCAACTCAGCAATAAAAAGAAAAACTGATATATTCCACTTCATGGCTAAATCTAGAAATGTTAAGCAAAAGAAGGTAAATGCAAAAAAGCACACTGTATGAATACAGAACAAAACTACCTTGTTAGAAATCAAGAGTGCTCGGGGAAGAGGGAACTGAATGAAAAAGGCAAAGAGGGAACATCTGGGATGACAAAAATGCTCAATATCATCTTTTGGGTATTGGGTATTGATCTCATCAAAGTGAGATCTGTATATTTTATTGTATTTAGTTTACACCTTGATATAAATATATGTAAATATAACAAATATATATAATGTATATAAGTAAATTTAAAAAATTTGAAAAAAGAACTCATAAGCTCACTGTATTAATTTTCCCTTTTTCCATTTAGTCTTGGGTTGTACAGATTTATCTTTAGTGTGTGTATGTATGTATATATACTCACAAATATATATTCAGTAAATATTTATTTGAGTATTCAGTAAATATTTATCATCTACCAGTGCTAAACACTATGGTAGGTTCCAAAATAACTGTAAGTTCATACCCTCAAAGGTTAACCATACATATAAGGGCAAGAAACACACAAGTAACAACAACACATAACGTGAGAGTTTCCATTATAAAAGTATACACAGGGTCTTGTGAGGAGAAAAGAGCACAACACATTGCCCAAAAGAGGAGTCAAGTATCAGAAAAACCTTTCCATTAGGTAGAGGATGAAAAGCAGATGTTTGGACATGTGAACAAGCAGGAATGACCATTTCAAGAAGAGAAATACTGCAGGCAAAGACACAGAGACGAAAAGTCTAACACAGTAGGGAGCTATGGGCAGTTCAGTGTTTTGGGAATTGAGAGAGACTAAGACAAAGTGACATGAAATGCTGGCAAGGTAGGTAGGTACCATGCCAATACTAAGATATCTGGATTACAGAAGGAGTAAAGAGCCATTGAATAGTTTAAAGCAAGGAAATGACACATTCAAATTCGTAATTAGAAATATCACTCTGTTAACAGCGTAAGAGATAGCCTAGAAGGGAGTGAAAGTGTAAGCAGAGACCTATCAGAAGGCAAATGCAGGCAAACAAGCAAGTCTTGTTTACATTTAGTAAACCAACCAATGGCACATGGACCGAAGAGAAATTTAAGAATCCCCAAATGGACAGAAAAAAAATGGGTAAAGATTAAAATCAGAGTTCACAGGAAAAAAATAATACAGAGGGCTCTTAACCATATGAAAAGATGCTCAGCTTCACTTTTAAGAGAAACATTAATTAAAACTACATTGGGATACCATGTTTCACCTATCATATTGGCAAAAATCCAAAAAGTCTGATTCCACACTGTGTTGACAAGGGTACAGGGAAGCAAGTATTCTCATATACGCATTACTGTTACAACCTCTATGAAACGCAATTTAACAATATCAAAATTATACCTGTTCTGTTCTTTGACCCAGCAATTCCACTTCCAAGAATTTATCCTACAGACACACCTGCATATATACAAAATGATATATGCCACAGTGTTCCTCAATGCAATATTCTTATATTTTTTAATTTTTTTAATGTTTATTTTTGAAGGAGAGAAAGAGCATGAGCAGGGAAGGAGGCAGAGAGAGGGAGACACAGAATCTGAAGGAGGCTCCAGGCTCGGAGCTGTCAGCACAGAGCCTGATGTGGGGCTCGAACCCACCAGCTATGGGATCATGACCTGAGTCGAGGTCAGACGCTTAACCGACTGAGCCACCCAGGCGCCCCATAATTTTTATAATAGTAAAAACTAGAAACAATCTGGCTGTCCACCAATGGGCTTTGTAAGAAAATACTTTACTCTGCCTTCTTTTAAATGATTATATGATGATAACTGGTGTTTTATACTACCAGTTAAATTGTGGTTCATAAGTCAAAAGGAATACTCTGCAGCTTTTGAGAAGTAGAGAGAGAGAAGTAGAGAAAGAGTGCATAAGCAACTAGCACTTTATACACTAATACGTTAAGATCTCCAAAAAGTAAAAAGCCTGGGTGGCTCTGTTAGTTAAGGGTCTGACTTTGGCTCAGGTCATGATCTCAAGGTTACTGAGTCTGAGCCCCGCATGGGGCTTCGAGCTGATAGTGCAGAGCCTGCTTAGGATTTTCTCTCTTCCCCTCTCTCTGCCCCTCCACTGCTCTGTCTCTCTCATTCTCAAAATAAACTTTAAAGAGAGAGAGAGAGAGAGTAAGAGAGAGAGAGAGAGAAAAAAAGAGAGAGAAGAGAGAGAAGAAAGTAAAAGACAAAGCAGTTAGTTTCCAACATTGATGTAAAACATTTGAGGGGCAGGGGGAGGCGAAAAGAGAAAGATGGGATTAATGTATTTATAAATGGCTGTATTTTTTTATTTTTTTTAACATTTATTTATTTTTGAGAGACAAAGAAAGACCGAGTGTGAGTGGGGGAGGTACAGAGAGAGAGGGAGACCTAGAATCCAAAGCAGGCTCCAGGCTCTGAGCTGCCAGTACAGAGCTCCATGTGGGGCTCGAACTCACAGACTGTGAGATCATGACCTGAGCTGAAGTCGGATGCTCAATCGACTGAGCCACCCAGGTGCCCCACCCCCGCTTTTTTTATTTTTTTAACACCTATTTATTTTTGAGAGACAGAGAAAGACAGAGTGTGAGCAGGGGAGGCACAGAGAGAGAGAGGGTAAATGGCTGTATTTTTTAAATCCCCAGAAGGATATGTAAGAAATCAATAACATCAGTAAACTATTGTAGAAATTTGGGAACTAGGCAGATGGGATAGGCTATGAATGAGAAACTTTTGATTGTGTATCTTTTTTCTCTTTTTGCTTCACTTTTGAAGTACTAATATGCATACAGTATTTATTTTTAAAAAAAGCCTTTGAAAAATGCTGTATCAGAATCAACAAGATTTAGTAACTCATTTGATAAGAGAAGTGAAGGAGAAAGATCAAGAAGACTCCAGGTTTCTGACTTGATAACAAATCTAGTTATCCCTTACAACTTAAAAAAAAAAAAAAAAAGATATCTGTGTTATTAACCAAGAAAAGATGTTAAAGGGTAGAAATAGAGGAAAGCAACTCAGTTTTGAATGCATTGTACTGGAGGTATTGTGTCCAATACAGTATATAAGAAAAAGAAGACAGGAAATTTAGGAGACAGGTCAGGAATATAGTTGATAGCAGAAGCCCCGGAAGAAGAAAACAAAAGAAAACATTTACATCAGCCTAATTTGCCTAGGAACTATTTAGTCTATAAACCCAACTGAACCAGAAAATAAACTAAAAATGCAATTAATTCAGAGACAACATAAGGCCACATATTCATATCCTTTTCTCACAGACATCAAGCTCTCACTAAAATCTAATTTAATGCATTTAGATAAATTCCCAAAATACACAACAGATTAGAAACATCAAAAAGGACCATGGGTGAAGTTACCAAAGGTAGCAGCATGAGGCAGAAAAAAAAAAAAAATGATGATGATGATGATGATACTACCAATAAGGTGCTCTTCATAGGAGTCAAAAGTCTCATATGTTACCATCTAAGACATGGCCAAAACAGCCCCTCCCCTCAAGAGTTTTTTCATAATTCCCATACTCTCAGCCTGACATGATTAATCAATTTTCTTTTATCAAATTCCTGATTTCAGATATTTTGTTTACACCTCTCTGAAAACACTTTATTCTGCCTTGTTTTCAATTATTTTGTAATTATAACTGGTATTTTACACTACCAGTCTCTTTCTTCCTACTTGAATATACATCATAATTGAAAAAATACCTTTATATTTCTAAGCACAAATTTCTTGCATAGTATATAACATGTAAATACCATTTAACAAACCATTGTCCACCATTACCTTCTCTAAAGCAATATGAATGGACTTTGCCACAAATACAGTATCCCTGCACCAAATTCTAATAATTTTTTTTGAGTACTTACCAACTTGGCACCAGGGTAAGCATTTGGTCTGGCTTATCCAAAAAAAAACAATGAGATCAGTGGTGACAGGAAGTGACAACTAACGGGTTTGGGGTTTCTTTCATGAGAGATAAAAATGTTTTAAAATCAGATTGTTGTGATGGTTGCATAAACCTGTGAATGTACTAGAAAACAATTGTACGCTTTCATTCAGTGAATTGTACTGTATGTGTCTTATAGCTGAATTAAGCTGTTTTTAAATGTGAGATATCTGCTATTATCCCCCACTTTACAGATTAAGAAACTGAGGCTTAGGAAGGTTAATAATTTGCCCATGGTGACCTAGCTAGCTAGTAATGGAGACAGAATAGAACCTAAGCAGTCTTGACTCTAGGTCAGTCTATATGCTTAACCACCACGCTCTTTTGCCTTCCTTAGAAAGGGCTTTGCTCATCAAGCATTACATCAAATGCCTACATATGCTCCCACTGTTGTTCAAGTCTTAAATGCTAGTGACCTTCCAAACGGGATCCCAACTAGGATTACAAAGCCTTGACCTCAATTATGTTACATCATAAAGGTAGAGGGGAAGGACAGTCAACAGCCAAAAAGAAATTTATCAAAGAGACAAAGGAAAAAAAAAAAAAAGAAGTGCTCAAGACTTGTATTTCAAAGCTTGCCATTTTGAGCATAAGACTAAATGAAAACACTTGAGATAGCTTGATCGCTACTATCAGAGTTGGTGGGCAGGCCTAATTTGTTGCGCCAGGGTTAACTAAGGGCTTCCGGAACTAATTCTACCTAGACCAGGGTTTCTCAGCCTTGGAACTATTGATACATTGGGCCAGATATTTTTTGTTGATGAGGGCTGCCCTACCCAATGTAGGGCATTTAGCAACATCCCTGACCTCCACCCACTAGATGTCAGTAGCACCACTCTCCCCCTTCCCCCCAGTTACGACAGCCAAAATGTCTCCAGACCTTGCCAAATGTCCTGGTGTGAGGTGCTGGGGAGAGAGGTGGTGTCCCAAACACCCCCATTTGAGAACCACTGGCCAAGACTAGAGGTACTGAAGAAAAAGGGCCAGCTATCTGATGCTGATATGATATATGATAACTGCAAACAAAAACTTTTTTAACAGCTTTGTGTCTTTGATGTATAAAAATTGTACATATTTAAGGTATAAAACCTGATGTTTTGATACTATGCATATGCACTGTGAAAAGATCACCACAGTCAAGTCAATTAACATCACCTACACACAGTTATCATTTGTGTGTGGGGACAGAGGGGGTGACAGACAAGAGTCCTTTAAACCAATCACTTCCCAAAGCTACAAGGAAAAAAATTTCATTAAAAAAAATGTGAAGCTGGGGGTGAGGGTGGTATGTAGGGATTAAATAGGAACAAAGTCCATGTAGTCATGACAACATCCCCAGATTTCTATACAGTTCAGCATGTAAGGCCTCTGACACTCTCGGAGAATATCAACTACAGAAAGGTACTACTAAACATCAGAAAATAGATCTAAAGGATGTTAGAAATGAGAACGGCTCCCTTTGACTGGACTGAAGCAAAATCAGTATCCCTTATAATTAAAACTAAGTGTCCCCCATCTCGGGAGGAACTCTTGAAATAACAAGGTCAAGGTTGCTACCCCTGCCAGATAAGAGGAGCAAACGAAATGACAGCACAGGTAAAAACCAAATGACAGTTGAGGGTGGAAGGGAGAAGTAGAGAGACAGGTGGAGAAGCAGACAGAAGACAGAGCTGGCCCTATACACAATTTATTTGCCCTCTCAAATCTCCCTTCCTGCCTTTATATACCTTGTTAACACCAAGTTAAGGGCTTTCAATACCCTCAACGTTGGCCCTTGGTTGTTCAAAGTCCAGCACTGTAGACTCTCCATTCATGGCAAACCACCCCTCAAGGTCCCACAGGCTCCAAAATATTATATACCTCTCTAAAAGTTGCACCTCTCTCATTTCAGTTTAGATGGGGGAGGGGAAGGAGTCAAATAAATTAAGCTACATCTCAAGTGTGTGCTACAACTAACCTCTGCCCAATAAGCATACCAAAAAAAAAAAAAAGAAAAAAAGAAAGTGATTACCTTACTCATAATCAAAGAAATGCATATCAAGTTGGCAAGAAGCATAAGGTTTAATAAAGCCCAATGTTGGTGAACATGTAACCGGCAGATTCATAAACCACTGGTTAGTGTAAATTGTTACAACCTAAACATCACTCAAAAGAAAAAATCATCATAATCCACATAATAAAATACTCTAATCATTTTTAATTACGTTGATCTATACATGCCAATATGGAAACTGCTCTGTGACATTAACTAGACAAAAAGTAAATTGCAGTTTAAAAAAAAATGAACGGTACAATATAATACTATTTGTATAAGTTTTTTGAAAAATAAGCTTTCTAGAAACTATTAACAGTTTCTGGATTGCCTGTTGAGGGAAGAGGAAAAGTAGCTTTTATTTTTACTTTTCTGTACCATCAAAATGTTTATCATATACATGTATAACTGTTAATCTAAAGCATACAATTACTTAAAGTCCTCTAAGCCCCACCACTTTAACCACTACTCTCACCATCAACTATCCACCCACAGCCCCTCCCCCATCTCCATATCAGAAAGCTGACTAAAATTGCCTGACGGAATTTCAGCTAGTAGAGGATATATTGTGGAAATAGATTTGGATATATATCTGGAGCTTTTCTTTAAAATCTCTTCACTCTAAAACCACCTCTGAGATGAAAAAAAAAGAAAAAGAAAAGAAATCACTATACTGCCCAGGGCTCCACAAACTCTCATTTCCTATTGGGCCCCCAACCATCCTCTTATAGAAAGAGGCAATGTTTATGGTTATAATATTCCCTCTTCCTATCAGTTTTATATCTAGTGTTGGCTAATTTCATTCTCCCACATAAAGAAAAAAGCAACCTCAATTGTTACTAAAGAGGAGGAAGACTTAAGAGCATGGATCTTACTGTCTGGTTCTCTCAGTTCCCACCACCTTGGTGCAGGTGGCCAACCACTACTCTAAACTTCTACAGGGCAAGGTCTCAGTCCTTTCTATTGCATCATCTCTGGCACTCTGTATATGGGAGCTTATTATTTGTTCATTTTAACTGAATCAGGTTATAGCATTCTCTGTCAAAGGGAGAGGCAGGTTAGAGGAGTACTTCTAGGTCGTGGCCCTTTAAAGATGCTTCCTGCTTTAATCAGTCTTCCTCCACTCCTCTTAGCCACTTAGAAGTTTTACAACTAAACTAAGCACTTCTAATTACTGCTTATTATTAATGCCTAATCGTTAGAACACAGTAACTATTATGGATATGCTTCAATATCTCAGATTAATGGCTTTAAGATTTAAGCAACTAAATTTCCCTCATCTGAGTTTAAGCTTCATAATTTTCTCACTGTGCATATCATCCCTGCCACCTAAAACAATTACAGTCTAACAGCAGCAAACCTACCCTATTTTTGAACTAGTGAGAAATGGTTAAAAACACTTTTCACTTATTGGGGAAAATGGTTATAATCAGGTTCATAACATTATAATGTGAGGAAGAGCTGACCTCTACACGCTGAGGAGTCAGAACTGCAAACCATTTGGCAACTTCTTAAATACGCTTAAAAAGTAAATACATTTTCAGAGAAACTATGGTACTTATTTTTAACTAAGTATTTTGGGAATTTTTAACATTTCCAAGCAGGAATACTCAAACCAAACACAATTTTCTCCAAATATCTATTTTAATTGGAAGTGACAAATGACTGGTGTAAGCAGAGTTTAAAAGTGAAAAAACATACACCGTCATACACATACACCTTATAACAAAATAAAGCTCAATACTAACCTCAAAACTATTCTGGCTTACAAGTTTCAAGAAGAATAAATGAATGCCATGACAAGTAACGTTGCACAATGAAAGATCAAGTAACTCCAGAAAAGAGAGACATGCAAAAGGTTATCTTCTGAGACAACTTAAGTGGACTGAATCCTGGATAAAAATTATTAAAACCAGACTCTGAAACAGATGGTTACCCTTGAAATATTATTTCTTGATTGTATGAATGGAGAAGGGAATGAAGAATAATCTGCTATCTGGCAGGAATTTTAAATATTACTTAAGTTCCGAATAAAACAATACAGACCATATAGAAGCTTCTAAGCTTCCACGAGAAACTAAGAGTTACCCCAATTCCACCATATGAATAGGACTGTGATTTTGGATAAATTACAATCTGAACCTAATTTTTCATGCATATCGTAACTAAGTTGATGATCATCTTTAAGTTTCTTTACAGCTAACACTAACAAAGGAAACATAAATTTATTCTTTTCTAACTAACATTATACACAGTACTTGTCATCCAAGTCAAATCACAGTTGAATTCTGTTAGTTCTAGGCACATATGATCAAAAAAAGTAGCAATGAGGAAGTCAAAAGCAATCCTAATTCTTCAAGAGGGAAAAGCAGAAAAAAGAAAAAAAAAAACACAACTTCCCAAAATATTCCCTTCCTCATAAAGTATCATTCCTCATCAGGGCAAGTCCTAATACAGGGTATCACTTTATTGTTAGGCTTACCAAGTTATTGATAAAGTCAAGTCCTCAAAATGTAACTCTTTGTGACCGTTAGAGCTGCAAAACAATTTTTAAATAAATTTAAAAATTAAAGCAACTTCTATCCAGCAGCCAACTCGGACTACCTGTCAAATAACCTTAGTTAACATTTCCTGACATCTCATGACAACAAGAATCACTAACATCATTATCTCCTGAAATTCCTGGAAAAAGTGAGGGAAAAGACAGACATAACTGGACAGGAATAAAAGCAACAGGAAGAATACAAAAGCTGCTATGAAAACAAAGCACATACAAGGAGAAACAATCTCAAAAAAAGAAAAAAATAAAGAGCACAAAAGTTCTTTAAAACAAAACAAAATGCCAATCCAAACACTACCTTGTCATTTAAAATATTTAAGCTTTAAGGTAAAACCCAGCAGCAAAAATGGTAATTTTTAAACAGTAAAAAAAAAAAAGAAAGGCAAAAAATTAGCTACTCAGTAATCAAAGAATGTCTAAAGTGCACCTTTTCTATATGTATTTGTAAGTTTATTTCAAAAGAATAATGTTCTGACTTAAGATGTGTTTTTTATAGTGTTTTTTTTAGTTAACTTTTTGAGAATACATCTAACAGAAGTCCCATGTTGAAACTTTCACCTACATAGTCACCAGTATAAATTTTAATTAGGTTTTCTGCTATCACCAGGTGATACAAGATTAACTGTTCCACAAACTGACCTGCATACAACCATGAGAGTGCTCATCTTAGTGTCCCTAAAATGCTAACATCTCTGACAAATGTACTGCATATATAAGAAGTGTCCTTTCCAGCCCTTATTTTGCTTAATAACATTTTTGTGTTTTTTAACTATTTTACCTAAGTATTACGTGAGTTAACATAAAAAATGCCCTAGCTTGGAACTTTATCTACAGGGGTTAGTTGAGAACAATGATTGTACTGCCATTCAAGTTTTAAGTAATTGTAATTTATTTACAGCTCACACCTTATTATCACGCTTGAATTTTTAAAGTTTATTAGGAAGAGAGTAGAAGATTCCCAACTCACTAAAGACCTACGACCAGCCTTCGATATTAAAGGCTCTATCCAAAGTTTCGTAAACCAGTAAGGGTAGGGTCGTTCAGGACAGCACTGCCCATCCATCACTTCATAATAAAAGTAGGAAAACAGCGTTCATAGCACATTCTTCAAAGCAAAATAAAGGGTTCTCTTTTATTGGGTTAGTTAAGATTCTTAAAACGTGTGTTGAGAGGGTAGGAACCTGCTCTTTCAAACCCTTCCCGGAGTTTACACGTTCCCCGGGAAGGAAGGCAGTAACATGGCAAGGCTGAAGGCGAAGCGCTGCATTTTCAGGGTTCAGATTCACTCCCTCAAATAACTGTACTTCTGCTTGGCGTAGCCTGAACGTATATACCAAAAAACAACAGCAGCAACAACGTACAAGATTTTTCTTCTGACCAAAACTTTTCAAGTGTCACTAAGATAACAGCGCAAAAATGTTAACTATTTCCAACTGCACACCATTTTCATTGTCACTCCAACTCCAAGGCTTCCTAAAGGAAAGCCTGAGCCCAGTTGTTGCCCAGGAGGAGTCTCTACAGCCAGTTCTTGAGCCCTCGCTCCACCAGGTCCTCAGGCTCCCCTAGCACCAGCTCCGAGAGCGCGGTTAGCGCGCTTTATCTTCGGCGACTGGCAAGTAACAGCGTAAAAATGTCACTCTAGCAGCCCGTTTCCTCGCCCTGAGCAAAGGCTGGGCGGCGCGGGCGAGGCGCGCGGCGACCCGGCTAAGGGGCGAAGGCGCCCGAGGCCCGCACGCCTCCCGGGGTTCAGCCGGGACCCGCGCTCCCCACCCCTCGCCCGGAAGGGGGAAAACCCGCCAGCGGGAGGATTCAACAGGAGCACCGCGCCGCCCGCCTGCCGCCCGGGAAACAGCCGCCGGCCGGCCGGGACGCGGGGGGAGGGGCGGTGGCGGCGGCGGCGGCGGGGCGCTGGCGACCAGGCTGCGGGGCGCGGACCCCCAGCCCGCGCGCAAGGTCACCGCCCGCCGCCCGTCGCCACCACCGCCGCCGCGGGCGCCCCGGCTGGGGCCAGGGCGGCAAGTTTAATTTCCAGAGGCTGAGACTGAGCCCGCGGCGTGGAGGGAGCGCGCCGGCGGCGGAGCCCTCCCCACCCCCACCGCGCAGTCCGGCCCACGCCCCCGGCCCGCGCCCCACTCCTCCCTGCCCGGGCCGCCGCCAGGGAGCCGGCGGCTGCAGCCCCCGATGCCGGGAGGCGAGTCTCGGCTGGCAGGCGGGCGGCGCTTAAGCCCCGCCACAGACACTGCCGCGGTGGCGGGCGCTAAAAAATGGAGCACGGCGACCAGAGAAGAGAGACATTTTCTTTCCGTTAACTGAATTGTTTCCTACCTCCGGGTGCCCGACTCGCTACTCCTCTCACTCCGCTGCTCTCCGGGATCCGCCGCCGCCGCCGCATCCAATCGCCTCCTCCCCCCCCCTCCCCTTCCGCAGCCAGCCCGGCCGTTCCTCCTCCTCTCCGCTTCAAAATGGCGCCAAGCGCTCTTCGGCGGCTGCTCCAATCGAACCGCCGCGGACAGCACCCGGGGGCAGGCAGTGCAGGGCGTGGGTGCGCAGCGCCCCCTGCCGACCAGACAGCCCCGGGCGCGCGCCCGCCGGCCCGCAGGGCTCTCCCCGCCCCGGCCCTGCGCGCGCGCCCGACTCCAACTCAGCCCCGCCCCGTCGCGCGCGCACGCAGCCACACGGGCACGCCGCCGCTGTGGCCGCGGTGGCAGCGAGACACGCAGCTGTCAATGACTTCTCTGCTTCTGCGGCGTCCTGGACCTTTACGGAAAACCACATAAATTGTTATATATCTCTAACTTTGAGGATAAAAGTTGGGGTGTTTTTTAAGCACTGAAATTGAGTACTGATGTTGTGCTATGTAAATGAAATGGATATCAACTACTTTGCTCTTTATCTGGTAACTCTTACCTAGTATTCTCAAAATACCAGAAAATAGTTTTTTTTTTCTACTCTGTGTGTATTATGTCTCTACTTGATCCATAGATTTCCCATAAGGAGGAATTATTTAAGCGGCAGGTGGGTAGAGTGTCAGTGATTCGACCTGTAACAAAACATCTCACTCGTTAGGTTATCATAGTTGTCCTGATTGGAGGGAGAAATAATCTGAATACCAAGCAGACGGCTTCCATTTAGGTTTCTATCACCTCCAGGAGGTTCCGGCCCCTCCCTCCTGCAGCTTTGGGGGAGTTTATTAAGAGCTGATCAGGATGGGCTAAATGGGCGAGAGGCACTAAGGAGGGCATTTGTCGGGATGAGCACCAGGTGTTACGTTATATGTAAGTGATGAATCACTAAATTCTATTACTGAAATCATTATTACACTATATGTTAACTAACTTGGATTTAAATTTAAAACAAATTAAGTATATTGGCTCCAGAAAGAAATAAAAAAGAGTTGTTCTGGCAATTACCATTAGGAGAGAGAGGAAAAAATATTTAAGGCCTCAAGGAAGCATCGTTTCTGACAAAAGAAACCATGTTTTATACAAAAGCAAGTGGCTTTCCAGAAATTTGTAATACAAACCTTCATTTAAAGCAACTGGAATCTGAATGAAATTGGTATTAAAACAAAAATAAACTTCTGTGTTAGGGCATTAAAAAAATAACCAAGTCTGGGGATAAGGGAGTATATAGTAAACAAATCTCTGTACCTTCCTCTGAATTTTTCTGTGAACTTAAAACTTATCTAATGAAAATGAAGTCCAAAAAATAACCAAATTGTAATTTATCAGGAGAAATATAATAAGATGTGGCATAATTTAAGATAGTTAAGAACATAAACTATTCGAAAGTCAGCTGTCACTGCTGCCTACCTTGAGAGAGGGGAATTTTATGGGAAAGATGTAAAAAAATGCTGATTTTATACAGACTTGGTTAGGAGAACTATCTTTGGGTATAAAGAACCACAAATCCAGTTACCAGCTGGACTAGTTTTCTACTGCTGCTGTAAGGAATTATCACAAAGTTAGTGGCTTAAAACAACACAAATGTATTGCCTTACAGTTCTGTGCCTCTCAGGACCTGCAGGGGGTTAACTGAGCTAAAATCAAGATGTGGGCTCAGCGACATTCCTTTCTGGAGGGTCTAGGGAAGAATCCATTTTCTTGCCTTTCTGGCTACCAGAAGTTGATCACATCCCTTAGCTCGTGTCCCACTTCTTCCATCTTCACAGGCACCATGGCAGCATCTCTCTGACCCTGTTTCCCTTGTCACATCTCTTTCTATGACCCCTTTCTGCCTCCATTCACTTTTAAGGACACTTGTGATTATATTGGGCCCCCTGAGTAGTCCAGGATACCCCCCCCCCCATCTAAAGTCAGATGATTAGCAACCTTATTTTGATCTGCAACCTTAATTCCTCTTTGCCGTGTAACCTAACCTAGCCACAAGTTCTGAGTACTACAACATGGATATCTTTGGGGGCTGTTATTCTGCCTACCACATTTACTTACATTTGGGTTATCTGGACCTTTTATTTTCTTTTGGTAGGATATAAAGCTGAGATTAAGGGGATTAAGAAGTTGGAAGACATCAGGAACACACATAGTTAATATGAACACCCTAAAAACACTATGTTGCTCCCTAATACATTTTGAATACTCCTCTGCTATACTCTACGATACTACTAGACTAGCTTCACTACCCTAGAGCATCATTTCTGAAACCTTTGTTATTCCACACCTGAAGCCAGAAATCATACAGTCTTGACTATCCACCCTACCCTATCTGGGGGACACTTGAACCTTGCAGGAAGTATGTCAACAGATGTATGCTGGAGAAGTATCTCTTGAGGGTCTAGAATTTCAAATTAATGCCATTTGAAAGAAAATAATTTCTGGGTTAAAAAGAAAATAGAATGCTATATAAATGTACTCCTCTAGAAATAGAGTAGTGTTGACAATTATATTTATTGAAATATATGAATAGCAAAATTAATGTAAGAATCACTTTCTAAAATGCACTGGAAGTATGCTGAACTATAAGAAACTGTGTGAGCATGTCAAAAGAAAAAAAAATGAGAGAATTTCTGAAAGGTAATGTCTGATCAGAATGAGCATATCAGGGTGCCTGGGTAGCTCAGTTGGTTAAGTGTCCAACTTCAGCTCAGGTCATCATCTCAAGGGTCATGAGTTCGAGCCCCACATTGGGCTCTGCTGTCAGCACAGAGCCTGCTTCAGATCCTCTGTCTGCCTCTCTCTCTCTGCCCCTCCACCCCCCCTTCTCTCTCTCTCAAAAATAATGAATATTAAAAAAAAGAAGTGTGTTATTTTACTTTCACACTCATTTCATTCCAGAAGCATCTAAATATAGTCAGTAAATGAGAGGACTGGGCCTTACCTAGATATAGGCTGTTATTTATTCTGTGTAATTCAAATTGCATCCCAAAGGTGAGTCAATCAATCCAAAAATATGATCCCTGCCAGCCTACAAAAGTGCAGAAATTCCAACTAGATTAATTCTTTGAGTTAAGGTATTGGTTCTTCAGAAAACATATTGAAATGTGTTTGTGTTACTTGAAAACGGTAACCTACTAGCCCATAGGTATCTATTAGCAGAAACTAAGCCCACACGGGCCACTTAAACATTGTTTCATTTTTGCCTATTTCTTTTATTTATTTTTATTTACTTAATTTTTTAAAAGTAAACTCTATGCCAAACATGGAGCTTGAACTCAAGACCCTGAAATCAAGAGTCACATGCTCTAGCTACTGAGCGAGCCAGGTACCCCTTCTGTGACCCTCCTTAAAATGCAAATATTCCTGGAAGAATGCACATTCCTGGAAGAATGTCACTGTACCCCACTGTCTGGGGGTAGTGGTTCTTGACTGGAGTGGAGTGGAAGAACCCAAAAATCACCTGGGAAATTTCTGCAAACCACATTTGTCTTGAGCTCAGCCTTCTATGGCCTTAAATTAACATAAGATTATTTTCCTTTTTATGGAAAGAGACAGATAAGAGAGACAGAGCTGAAAAAGCACTAGGATCTCCAAGCAGGCAGAAGAGCTAGAAGGTGAAGGATGTCACAAAGGAAAATTAGGGGAAGGTGACTTTTGCCTGCTTCATAGTACATCTTAATACCAGAGCTAGCAAACATAAGCCAAAGCAGTTCCCTTCTGACTTTCTTTCTTCTTCAAGAACAGAAAATGCTTTCTTTTTGAACATTGTCTCAAAAGGTCTCATATTGTTAAGTACATTTTGTTCCTTAAAGAATTCTAGAACATCTTCTTACCTATCTAATAAACAATGGTACCCCTGATCTATGCAAACATTATACTAAAATTCTTTTTTTCTTTCTAAAAAATCCTCTTGGATCTTTAGAGAAATGTGCATATGTGTGTGTTATCAAATATCGTTTGAGTAAATATACACACTTGCTAGAGTCTTCTTGGTTTCCTTGGAGTTGAATAGCCTAGGTCACCATTGTGAGTGAGGTCTGAGCTGCTGACTGAGTATTCCTGAATATATGAGGCAAAAGAGCCAAAGCAAAGACCATTCACTCTTATCCATAGTCAGCACTCAGGAGTATGTGTAATCCATGGGCCTGCACTTGATTAATGGAAGGAAATTGCATTTATTTACACCATACATCCATGCTATCCAACTGAAATATGAGGTGAACCATGTATGCAATTTAACATCTTCCGATTTTAAAAAGTAAAAAGAAACCAGTGAAATTAATTTTAATAATATTTTATGTAACATAATATATCCAGAATATTGTCATTTCCACGTGCCATCGATATGAAAAATATATTGAGATATTTTACACTCCTTTGTTCATATTGTGAATTTTACATTTAAAGCACATCTCAGTTCCCACTAGAGATATTTCAAGTGCTCTGTAAGCACATGTGGCAAATGGGTTCCTACTGTGAACAGCACAGCCAATAGACCCTGGAATAAAATGCTACTTTTTAACAACTTGTAATAAATAGCAAACATTGTTTTATTATGTATTCTTTGCAACAGAAGTTGTTAAGAATTATGCTCATACCAGTTGAAGTGCATGCATATAAATATATATACGGTATATACACACATATACTTATGTAGTATCATACATATATAGTATGTACATGGTTATTTTACGTTCATGTTTTAAATATAGAATAATGACTTACTCTAAATTTCATATTTTATGTCAAGTATATCATTGGTTCAGCTATGTAAGAAAGCAAATGAGAATTGATTTAAGGAATATTGTGATTAGCCGCTAGAACTAGCCATAATCTCGGCAAGCAATTAAACTTAGTAACAGAAGCATACCTATAGTAATACATGGGCTTCTTTAAACAAACTTTTCAGAATAAATTTCTTTACATGTTGTTAGATATAATGAGCAATAGAACAATCTGGCCAGATGACGGAATGGAATAAAAATGAGGACTCTCCCCCAAACCTCTTATTTATATTTTGCTTTTAATTAATTGTCTTGCACTCAGGGCAGCTCCCACTAGTGTTGATCAGGTAAATCTGAAGCTATATAGCGGCCTACTCCTACCTCAACCAGACACCTTTACTTAACTTAGCCACTTTTATTTATTATTTCTCTTTACGTCTTCCCCAGTTCCCACACCCATGCTGTTTTGCCCCATGACTTTTTTGTCTTATAAGTTTACCCTTCCTCTCCATAGTGTACTGCCTATGCTATTTAAAACTGTACAAAATTTTCACCTCACTTTGTTTAATAAGGGTAAAAATAAAACATTCCCTATTCTTTTCCAGGATCTCAATCATCTCTCCAAATAAGGTGTGGATACAATATTAATCCTACATATGTATCTACATTTAACAAGTGTGTTCTTTATAAGCTCATGTTACTTCTACCTATTATAAAGGAGAGGCTGCTTTTTTTATAGGCTCAAACTAGGTGTAATTTCTCATATAAAATGTACCTAATAGACCTTTAATTACTTGATGGTGCCTTTTTAAAATTATTACCAGTTTGTTTATAGATATTATTGCTTTAGAGTTCACTAGGGAAGGGCATCAAAAAGATGCCATGAAAACATTTTGAGAATTTTAGGGTTCATCGAGCATAGAAATGATCACCTCTTTCAATTCACTTTCCATAAAGAAACTGAGACCCAAAAATCTAAGTGACTTGTACAAGGATACATAAATAGGGGAAAATTTTTAGTGACTTGCATCATCTTCCAATTAACTTAGAAAGTAATTTCAATGGGATTCATTCCATCTCAAAAACATGTTTGAATACTTTTTAAAATATAAGTCACAAACAAACACTATGAATCTATGGAAATACTGATGGACTTGCGAGAAGGCAAGAAAAATGGAATCTTAAGTATAGTGCATGGTTGCTTCAATATGTTCTTTTGAGTTTGTTATATATGTATATATATTATAAATTCTATAATTTATAACATTAACATTATATATATAATAAACCTATTTATTGTGGTAAGAAACATCAAATTCACCTCTCACCCGTTTTTAAGTGCACACTTCAGTAGTGTTAAGTATTATTTCCATTCTTGTGAAACAGATCTCCAGAACTTTTTCATTTTTCAAAATTAAGACTCTATATCCATTAAGTAACTCCCCTCTTCTCCTTTGCCCCAGTCCCTCGTAACCACCATTCTATTTTCCATTTCAAAGAATTTGACTACTGTAGGTACTTCATACACAGGGAATCATATAGTATTCCTCCATTCATGACTAGCTTATTTTACTTAGCATAATGATAAACCTTACTTTTTAAGAGTTCCAGAGTTAGATAACTAAGAGATTTTTACACAAAATATCATACCTCCCATTACCATCTAAAGAGAGATTTGTGTTTAGGAAAATCACCAATTCAATTTCAGGAAACAATAAAGAGATACAGAACCAAGAGCAATTTCACTTGACGAATAATGAGAATGACATAGGAGAGTTTAGACTGCAGCTCTGAATATTTGGGCAAAGGCGTATGACTTTGTACCATATCATATATTCCATATACATACATTTTCAATGTCTAATCAATATTTTTATTTTGCACAATCATCAAAATCAGCATTCCAGTGGAAGATAGCCAAAAACATCAAACCAGTTTTTCAGTGTGCTGTTTCTGTTCTGGGCAAACAGGTCTATGCTTGTGTTTGGGGTAATAGCCCTCTCTATAGCTACCCAAAAGTTCATATCACTTTTCATTGCAGGTAAATTAACTTGACTCCTGATACTCACTCTCCAAAGATATGTAAGAAGCATCCTTTGTTTTAACACAGGAATTCTATTTCTTCTGGCTGTAGTAAAAATAAATACAGTTAATATTTGAAAATTAACTTTGCTTAGTGGCCAGCAGATGGAGCTGTTGAAAAATATTGATGTTGCTTCTAAAAAAATTTTTTTTTAGTTTGCTGAGATAAAACCAGTTAAAGTATATTCTCTTTTTTGACATGTAAATAAATAATGTGTTTATTGTAGATAAATCTAGAAATGCAGTTAATATTAAAAAGGAAAAAAATCAATTATAATCATGCCACTACAAAAAATTACTTTTTTTTAAATAGTGTTTGTTTATTTTTGATAGAGACAGAGCATGAGCAGGGGAGGACATAGAGAGAGGGAGACACAGAATCCGTAGCAGGCACCACGTTCTGAGCTGTCAGCACAGAGCCCGACACGGGGTTCGAACTCACAAACCATGAGATCATGACTTGAGCTGAAGTTGGACACTTTACCGACTGAGCCACCCAGGAACCCCTATAGAAAATTACTTTTAATGCTTTGTTGTATGTCCGTCCAGAATATATTTGATTCATATGTTTACATTTACATTTTATAAAATGTAGTGTTTTTATGTTTTATAATGTAAGTGTAATATATATTAAATATATATTTATAATGTTTTATAATCTGCCTTCTCTTCTTAAAAATATAAGATGTATTTGCTTGTATAGAAATCACCAGGAATAATATTTAAAACATTTGCAACTTTACAGGCCAACCAAGGACAAATCAGAATGGATACTGGCTCCTTAGTGTGCCAGGCATTCATTCACCCTTTAGATGATGGATATGGGGAAGGTCTGAGGAGTGACAGAAAAGGGCTGGAATACCCAAGGAGGAAGGAGAGTACTCAGGAAGTCAGGGAAGCAACTATGTAACAACCTTATTGAAGACTTTCATTATTTTAACAATGAATTCAGTCACATCAATGGATAGCAGCTGAACTATCCACTCTAAACCTTCTGACAGTATACATAAGGATACACAAACTCCGTGGTCTCCTGGGAAGAGATCTGGGCAGCTTGGGAACAATGGTAGAAAAGAAATTTTTACCTTTGGCACCATGAGTATGTATTTAACATTAAAAATAGTTTTTAAATAAAATATCATGAATAGTTCCAGGTTAATAAATATATACTTCTATCATTATTTTTAGTGACTTTAATACTTACATGTTGTGTCAATATATCATAATTTATTTAATAAACCATTATTATTTAACAGTTCAGTAATGAATTGTAACACAAAATATGTTTAAATCCATGAGTTCACGATATATTTTTATTTATTTATTTTTAATGTTTTTAATGTTTTTATTTTATTTTTGAAAGAGAGTATGAGTGGGGGAGAAGGAGAGGGAGAGGGAAACACAGAATCTGAAGCAGGCTCCAGGCTCTTCAGCTGTCAGCACAGAGACCGATGTGGGACTCAAACTCACAAACTGTGAGATCATGACCTGAGCTAAAGTCAGATGCCTAAGCGACTGAGTCACCCAGGCACCCCAATATATTTTTAAAATAAAAACATTTAGTCACTCTTGGAGGTTGCTAATGAACCCACTCATTATTTTGAAACCTGGCAAATAAACGGAAGAATCCATCATTTATAGTGCCTGTCTATACAAACTGTGCCAGAGGATAATCACATAATTTTCTTTGAACAGAAGTAGTCTAGATAATAAAGAATGATAGAATTAGAATATCATCATTTTGTAAACTTGAATGAAAATAACAGATGCAGACATAGAACATAAATGCCTGCTAACATCACACAGGAACAATAGACGTTAGAGGAAAACCAGAATGTTAGAGAACAATAGAACCTTAGAGAAACAACAGAACATTAGAGGAACAACAGAACATTAGATGCTCTAATGGAAAATCATAGCAGCACCTATGCAGTCATTTTGCCATAAAAATATTACCTGAATCTGATCAAGCCTCTAGATGCAAGTACCAATTGATAAGAAATACAGAGAAACATATCCTGGGTTCCTAAATAAATTCCAAAGGTTGAAACCAAAAGCAAAGGCAACAAAAGAAAAAATAAGTGGGACTATATAAAACTAAAAAACTTCTTACGTCAAAGGAAACCATCAACAAAATGGAAAGGCAACCTACTAAATTGGAAAAAATATTTGCAAATCATGTCTCTGGTAAGGAGTATGTAAAAGAACTCACACAACCCAATAGCAAACAAATAAACAATCTGATTTTTAAAAAATGGGCAGAGGAGGGGCTCCTGGGTGGCTCAGTTGGTTAAGCTTCAGACTCTTGGTTTCAACTCAGGTCATGATCTCAGGATGTGTGAGTTCAAGGCCCGCATCAGGCTTTGTGCTGACAGTAGGGAGCCTGCTTGGGATTCTCTACCCCTCTCTCTCTGCTCCTCCCATGCACTCTCTCTGTCTCTGTCTCTCTCTGCCTCTGTCTCTTACTCTCTCAGAATAAATAAATAAATTTAAAATAATTGTTAAAAAATGGGCAGAGGAACTGAATATTTTTCCAAAGAAGACATGCAGATAGCCAGTAAGTACGTGAAAAGATGTTCAACATCCCTAATCATCAGGGAAATTCTAATTAAACCCATAATGAGATATCACCTCCCACCTGTTAGAGTGGATATTAACAAAAACATAAGAAGGAACAAGTGTTGGTGAGAGGTGGAGAAAAGGGAATCCTTGTACACTGTTGGTGGGAATGTAAATTGGTACAGCCACTGTGGAAAATAGTGTGAAGGTTGGTTCCTCAAAAAGTAAAAAATAGAACTAGTATCTTATATTGATTCCATTTCTGGGTACTTATCCAAAGGAAATGAAATCACTACATGGTGCCTGGGTGGCTCAGTTGGTTAAGCATCCAACTCTTGATATTGGTTCAGGTTATGATCTCACAGGTTCGTGGGATCAAGTTCCATGCAGAGCTTTGAGCTGACAGCCTGGAGCCTGCTTGGGATTCTCTCTCTCCCTCTCTTTCTGCCCCCTCCTCTCAAAATAAATAAGTAAACATTTAAAAAAAGAAACCACTAACTCAAAAAGATACCTGCTCCCCCATGTTCACTGCAGCATCATTTACAGTAGTCAAGATATGGAAACAACCTAAGTGTTTACTGACAGATGAATGGATAAAAAACGATTATATATATACACCATGAACTATTATTCAGCCATAAAAAGGAAGGAAATATTGCCATTTGCAACAACCTGGATGGACTTTGAGGACATTATGCTAAGTGAAATAAGTCAAAAAAAATACCATTAAAAAACAAAAAGCTCGTAGATGCAGAGAACAGATTGGTGGTAGCTAGAGGCATAGGTTTAAGAAATGGGTGAAATGGGAAAAACTTCCATTGATAAAAAAAAGTCATGGGGATATAATGTACAGTATGGCAACTATAGTTATTAATTCTCTATTACATCTTTTAAAGTTGCTAAGAGAAGAGATCGTAAAAGTTCTCATTACAAAAAAGTTATGTGACTATGTATAATGACAGATGTTAACTAGACTTATTGCAGTGATCATTTGTATACAAATGTATACAAATATCAAATCATTATGTTGTACATTTGAAATGAACATAATACTGTATGTTAAGTATACCTCAATAAAAATAAAAAATAAATTCCAAGGAGAAAATAAATGAGACATGGAAACATTTTGAACATTAAAAGATTAACTGACCAATTGCAATGTGTGGACCTACTTGGATTCTGATTCAAAAAAATTAAATGTAAAAAAAATTATGCTATTTATGAGATAGTTGGAAATTAGAACACTGGATATTTAATGATATTAAAGAATTATTGCTTAATTTTAGGTAAAATAAAATAATGGTATAAGAGTCATGTTTAAAAATTAACTGACATGAAGTGTTTTGTTTCTTTTCTTTTTTTTTTTTAAAGTATTCTGTTTCTTGATCTAAGAATTAGTTACCCAGTGTGTTTACTTTGTGAAAATTTGGTGTGCAGCACCTGACTTAAAAATGGGTGAGGGGCGCCTGGGTGGCTCAGTCAGTTAAGCGACCGACTTCAACTCAGGTCATGATCTCGCAGTTCATGGGTTCGAGCCCCACATCAGGCTCTGTGCTGACAGCTCAGAGCCTGGAGCCTGCTTGGAATTCTGTGTCTCCCTCTCTCTCTCTGTGAACAAACCTACCTAAAGTATGTAAGTACACACACATCTACACAGAAAGGCATTGTAAGGTTGTGTAAACAGAGTGGATTTTGATACCCTATGAAACTAACTTAGAGCCCAACCCTACACTGTGAATCTTGGGCAAGTTACCTAATCTTTCAAATACTCAATTTAATGATTTGTAAAATCTAAATAATAATATCAGCCACCTTTCAGAGATGTTACGATAATTCAAAAGATTATATATGAAGCCCCAAATACAATTCTAGGGATGTTATAGTCACTTAATAAGTGGAAATTATTATTAAATTCTATAGGTAACCAATTTTATGTTCTATAAGGAACCTCTTAAACTAAGGTTGGCATGTAGCTATCATTTTTTTTACATACTTTATAAACATGGCAAAGAACAAGAGTTGGTAACCTTTCAAAGATGGTGTGGCAAGTCTTGACCTTTCAGTTCCTTGGCAGGGACATTGCAGTTCTTATGACACGGGAGCATCACCAGGCTGCTGAAGGCAACTGCTAGCATTTCAAAGCATTTCCTTTAAAAACACAAAGTTTGTAGTAGAGGGGATGTGTGGGATGAGGAGGCCAAGTTTAAGTTAGCAAAGAGCTTAACAACCAGCTGCTGAAAAAGGAGGGATGAATTGACTGCCAGTAGAAAGGAAAGATGAGTGAGTCAGTGGCTAGGCACCAAGGGGAAAGTCAAATACACAATCTACTTTACCCAAGACCCCTACTTCTATGGTTTTACCTCCCACCATCATCAATACAACAGCCTCTTCTTTCCAGCCCTAACCCCGTTATAATCAAACCCTCACAAAGTTCTACAAAGCAATTCTAATTTTGCCATTTCCTTATTTCTCTTCCTACAAGTCACAGACTGAAATCCTTGGTACGTTTTACAGAGCTTTTTGTGACCCTTACCCCAGCTTATCTTTCTAATATAATATACAGTGTATGCTCTGGCCATATGGAATTACTTGGAAACTTCTCTGTCTTGCCTCCTTGACTTTGAGTATCTTGTGCCTTTCTCCTCCAGAAAAATCTCTAGACACTCTTCAAGACTCAATTCAACTTCCCCCTTTCTGAGAAGCCCATCAAAACACCCAGGTAGATTTGGACAGTCCTTTAACCATATTCTATAACTTTATTCTCACTCTACTTACCCTATATATTTTTTATTTTTAATTATTTGTTTATATGTCTATATCTCCTACTAGACCATGAGTTCCTTGAAAATAACTATAATTTATGTTTGTATTCTCAACTGTTAGACCAGAAAGGTTTCCTATATACTGAATCAATGAATGTAAATGGCTATAGAATATTAAGGATGACCGTGGCGATATTTGTGTACTGGAAGAACAATCATAGGCAGAACAACATAAGCTAGACAAGGCTGGGTTAGCAATTGGACTCAGACTTAGTAGCTATATGATCTTGGGAAATGGAAATCTGATCAAGTGACTTCCTGGATGTAATGACATCTCACTCCCTCAGGATAAAGTCCCACTTAGAATTACTACAAGATTCTTAACCATATAACTCCTGATAAGGAGCACAGCCTCATATTTCTCTCTAAGCCCTAAGCCTCATATTTCTTCCTAAGGCTTTGTGCCCTTTAAAAGGCCAGGACACTCAACAGCCACTATCATCTAATTCCAATGGTCTCCTTGAGATGAAATCTTCTCACCAACCTAGATGGAGATGTTGCTTCTCTGACCCATCAAGTCTGAGTTAGGTGTCCCTTGTACAGACTTCCACACATTTTTGGTCAGATTTACTTTTTAGAAAATAACTTGTCACCTCATGAAGAATGGGCTATAGAGGAAAAAATAGCAGCAGATGGTCTGTTTAGGAAGCTATTCCAATAATTCAGGAAAGAAATGATGAAGGTGTATGGCCATAGTAGCAAAGAAGAGGGAACAGAATTAAGAGCTATTTAGAAGGTGACAGATTAGGTGTAGAGAATGAGCAAAAGGAAAAAGTCAAGACATTTAGGTTTGGGACTGGGGGAATTAGTTGGACAGTAGTATCATTACACTGAAACAGAAAAACTTGCAAGAAGAATGGGCCTTGCAGCGGGGAATAAATAATGATGAATTCAAACATGGAGTTTTTGATTTGCCTGAAAGATCTCCAAATGGTGGTATTGAATAGATACATTTGACTGGATTCAGTGGCAAGGTTAGCAATGAAGATATAAGGAGTTTTCAGTAAGGAAGAACTAGTTGAAGGATTAGGACTTGGATGAACTCATTTAAAGAGAATATGGAGACTAATAATAAAGTAAAAGGCTGAGGTCAAAATCTTGAAGATAATTGATACTGGATAAGAAAGAAGAGGAGCTAGCAAAATAAGGAGCAGAAAGGTAGCAGGAGAAAGTGTCAAAAAGAAAGTCACAGTCAACCATGTCAAATGCCACAGGGAGAGAAGGACAAAAAGGAACCCACAGATCTGGAGATTAGGATCCCACAGGAGAGATTAGTGCAGGCAGTTTTCATGACACAGTGGGAGGTAGAAGCCAGGTGGTAGTGGGGTTTCACTGTGTATGAGAAGTGAGGATGTTTTCTTAATGCATAGCTATGAGATTGTTATGATGTTTATAATTTACTTTAAAATACTTCCCATAGACAATGTGATATCAACGTGTGTTCAAGGTACATTCTAAGTGCAGCTAGCATTCTAATCAGCCATTCATACAATGAGGGGAGCAAGTCAGCTAGCCTTATATCAGAAAGGCCATGTTCTAGAGAGTGTTACCAACACCCCTTTGGCTCTTCATATCTCCATCAATATCACTTTGCTAACTATGCTCAGAAATGAGTTTTCACAATTAATGACTTGTAAATATCATGAAGGATATTAGAATGGATTTCCAATGGTGAGATTAAAAGTATTCAAACTAAAATATTTGGGGGATGTGGCCACCCATATATGAACAAGTGATAAGAATAGAGAGAGACTTGTGGTCTATACCCTTTGGGATGGTATTCAACCCAGGGTCGTCAGTTGGATACTCACATTGGGTGTGGAGCCTACTTAAAAAATAAAATAGGGCACCTGGATAGCTCAGTTGATTGAGTTTCTGACTCTTGATTTCAACTCACGTCATGATCCTGGGGTCATGGGATGAAGCCCCACACTCAGTGTGGAGCTCGCTTGAGATTCTTTCTCTCTCTTCCTCTGCCAGTCTCCCTTGTTCATGAGCTCTCTCTATTAAAATAAAATAAAATAAAATAAAATAAAATAAAATAAAATAAAAATCTTCAAAAAATTCAGGGGCACCTGGATGGCTCAGTCAGTTAAGCATCTGACTCTTGATTTTGCCTCAGGTCATGATCTCATGGTTCATGAGTTTGAACCCCAGATTGGGCTCTGAGCTGACAGTGTAGAGCCTGCTTGGAATTCTCCCTTCCCCTCCTTCTGCCCCTCCCCCCTCAAAATAAATAAATAAACATTTAAAAAATAAAATAAATTCAACTTTAAGTAAAAATCAAAAGGGAAGTATTATCATTTCACCAAAAAGTAAGCTAATGAAAGTTTCTGTCTGCCCCACTATTGGACACCACAAGCAGGGTACTGGCTTCATGGACATGGGGCCTGGGCTTCAGAAATGGGAACTACATTCAGAAGGGCCAGCACTTGGTTTAATGCTCTGCTGTCATCATCTTGAAATTCTTAATAATTCTTTAACAAGAGGCCCCACAATGTATGTCACTGGTCGTGCCCATAAGCTTTCTACAGTTAAATCTCCAATCACTTGGCTGCCCTTTGTTTGTCTCAGGCTCCATTTGGGCCCTGCCAAGGATTGATTAATGTCAGCCAGTGCCAACTGCCCCGGTCTATCCCTTGGCATCAGAATGGGAGACTCTCTAGCTACCCCTTTTTCCCAGACAAATAGAGAAATGCCTTTTGTTTATGGATTTGCCTGTTAAGAATTATAAGGAGAACACAATTACTAAAAGACCAATTCCAGAGATGTCACAGTAAGACAGTGTCACAGTGATGACACTTGATGTGTGCAGTTACAGTGTCCCTTCAACGATGGCCATCTATGATGGGCCCGCAGATTTCCACTCATAGACCCAGGCTGTTAGATGCGCAGGACTCATTTTACCCCAAAGGCCCTTCTTCCCAACACAGGTATCAGAAAGAGGGTATTTCCACAGAGCAATGGGGTACAATACCAAAGTGCAAAGTTTCCTAGCAAAGGACTGGAAAAAAGCAAGCTGCAAAAACATGTGGAGGGAATGATCCCATTTTGTGAAAAGAAGGAGCAAAAAGAAGAGAAGCGAAGAGGAAGCCTAATATGCATGTGTATATATTTGTATAAATGTAGAGAATGATGTGGAAGGAGACATGCCATGATGTTAACATTGGTTACCTCAGAGGAATTGAGTGGAGTAAGTACTAGTGGGGAGGTGATTATCTTTCCTTTGCACACATGTATTTTTGACTTGTTATAATCAGTATGCATTATGTATATTTTTTGTAAGTTCAATTACATCTTATAACACCCTTTTATAGATCAACTTAAAATTATTATAATTTTAACATGAACACATTCAGGTTCTCCTAAAGTTAAATTTACTCACACTTTTTTCTACAAGACCGATTTCTACTTTAAGTTTAAAGTCAACATAGTTAGGGCGAAGAGTGTGGACCCCAAAGGCTGATTGCAAAGTTTCAAATTCTGGCTCTGCCTCTTACTAGCTCTGTGAACTAAAGCAAGTTACAGTTATGAAATGCTTCTGAGCCTCAGTTTCTTGGTTTGAAAATAGGGATTATAATAGCATCTATTTCATGGGACTATTTGGGAGAGTCAATGATTCAAATATGTAATGCATTTATAAGAGTTTCTGGTACTATATGTTAGTTACTTTAAAGCTCTCTGGGTTGAAAACCCATCATTTCTGAATGTAGATTATAGAATCTGAGGCTTTTGAAATAAAGTATTTTTTATTGCCACAGTACTAGTAACACAAATAAAACTGCCATGTACTATGAATTTTATATAATATGCTATCTATAGCTATTACACTAAAAGGTTCTATTTACTAGGATGTTTAAATAATAATAAAAGAAGTTTCTCAGGCTAAACTATATGAATAATAAACATGGAGTAAAGGAAGCAGCAAGGACACTTTTACATGAAGATTCAATCTGTCACAAGAAAACATGAATGTGTGCTTAAGGATTGAAAAATGGTCCAGCATTGTGGGATGGGCTGTGGGAGGGCCCTGGTCAGTGCAGAGATGTGAATGTGCTGAGGAGGCAATAGTCAGTAGCCTTGGTGCTACCTTCTAGAATACTACACCAGATTCTTTACAACCAGAAAGTGAAACAGGCCTGAGCACAACCAGGCAAGAGGCATTGCCTATAGCCAGTCTTTCTTCCATAAGGCAGTAAGTCTTCTCCCTTAAAAAATATTTTTTTAATTTTTATTCATTTTTTGAGAGAGAAAGAGAGAGACAGAGCATGAGCCGGGTAGGGGCAGAGAGTGAGGGAAACACAGAATCTGAAGCAGGCTCCAGGATCCAAGCTTTCAGCACAGGGCAAACGTGGGGCTCAAACTCAGAAACTGTGAGATCATGACCTGAAGTTGGACGCTTAACTAACTGAGCCACCCAGTTAGGCACCCCAATATTCACATCATTTACAATTTTAAGTTACAGAAGGGTATTCTATGAAATCTCGCCTTCTTATCCCCCAACTCCTCCCCAATAGCAACCAATGTGTTTCAGGTACTCTTTCCAGAGACATTTTATACACATATATGTGTGTACCTATATATTGTATATGTGTATGTGTATACACACACATTCATATATAATATGTACATCCTCACCTTTTTATACATAGCGTCATAGAATATATGCTTTTAAGCATTTTGCTTTTCTCAAATAACAGCTTAACTCATGGATCACTCTATATAAATACAGAAAGAAGTTTCTCATCTTTTTATGTTACACAGCATTCCACTGTATCAATGTACCCTAATTGTTTAAGTAGTCTTCTCTTGATGGACATTAAGCTGTTTCCAATCTTTTCTTCTTAATGTCAAGATCTGATTTTGAGCTTCTTGTTTCTTTCATTCTATATTCTTTCCTCTGAAGCACCTCATTCAATTATTGCTTTACTAAGTATTAGGCACTAGGTAGCTGACAACCAAGTTATCTCCTGCTCTGTTTTGGGGCGTTTTGTTTTGTTTTGTTTTTTGATGAGTTTAAGTCACACATTCCCAACTGTCTACTAGGAATGTCCTTTAGAAGAATCTACTTCTTCAAACTAAGCATATCCAAAAATAGAGAATAATCTCCCCTTTCCGCCGTCCTGCTGTGTTAATTTTATCTGGGATGCATGGCATTTGTTCACAATTCCACTCACTTATCCACACATGCCCATGGTGTGGTTGCCATGTTTGTAGTGTTCTGTTATTCAGTCCACAACCAACTAGCATCACAGAAACAGAAAAACCAGAATTGTATGGTTGCATAGCTAGATAGAGATATCCAAGAGACCAACAGATTGAATGTGTGAGTACTTGATCTTGAAATCACATTTGAGCTATATCCCCTATCTCATCATTGAGAACCTTCAGAAAGTGTTCTTGTAAGTTCCATTTCAATCAATTTATCTTTTATCTCCTTCAGTTTTAGAGACCTAGCCAATCTGAGGGGAATCTAAATCAACTGGTAACAAGGGTGAGGTTTCTAAAATTGAAATAGCTTGCTAACGTAGGATACGATCACCTCATGAGGACAACAGGAGGAAACCTCCTTGTATTTAGGTCTAAGGCATGACACCTGTGATGTGTAGTGGCCTAGCCCTCTCTCACTTCCCTCTAACCACATAAAATAAAGAAAATGCTTCTTCAGGAGGAGATGGTGGTCACTGCATTAACATGCTGCAAGAAAGTAAATGAGTGCAAGAACCCTAGAGTGAAATGAAGCAGAGGCACTGGTGACATCTTACTGAGGGGACACAACAAGGCAGCACAGAAACACTTCCCAAAGGGAACAGGTAAAGTAAATATAAATGCAGGAGTCACATGAGATCAGCAAAATTTGAGATAGGAGAGAGTGCTGGGAGCCCAACACTTTTAAAGTTTAAATTATATATACATGCCTATATTTATAAATGGGTTTCTAATTTTTTAACGTTTAACTTTTTATCATTTGGTGAAGATTTTAGTTTCTGTAGAGAATCCTGTGTTGGAATATCTATGGCTTAGCTGAATATGAAAACCAGAGTGTAGATGGTCTAAAATGTTTCTAGTTTAATTTTTTTAAATGTTTATTAATTTATTTTGAGAGAGAAAGAGGCAGAGAGGTTGGAAGAGAGAGAATCTCAAGTAGGCTCCGCGCAGTCAGCACTGACCCTGATGCGGGGCTCAAACTCACAAACTGTGAGATTGTGACCTGAGCCAAAATCAAGATCGGATCCTTAACCAATTGAGTCACCTAGGCACCCCTAAGACTTTTCTAGTTTAAAATGGAAGCCAGGAGGATGCCACAAATAAACCAGACATTTTGAGGAATTTTTTGGACGATATAATGCTGACAAGATTGACTAAATACAGAGTTAAAAAACACTATACAATAAAATGCTCATATTTGAAGTATACAATTTGTGTGTTTTGACATACTCATCCATGAAAGTAACTATACAATCAAGATAAAGAATGTGTCCACTACTCTCAAAAGTATTTGTGCCCCTTTTCAGTCCTTCCCTACTACCCTCCAACTCCTAATCCATCTCACCCTCCCATAACCCCTAGGCAAGTGTTGATTTGCTTTTTGTCACTATATATTAGTTTATATTTTCTAGAACTTTAGATGAAGGGAATCATACTGTATTGTATATACTCTTTTTTGCCTGGCTTCTTTACTTAACAATATTATTTTGAGAGTCATCCATGTTTTATATGTATCAATAGTCTTTTTTTTCTCTCTGAATAGTCTTCCAAGATATAGCATGTTAATTTACTTATCAACTTGTTGATAGGTATTTTCCAATATCCATTGTTTCCAATTTTGGGCGATTACAGATAGAGTTGTTACAAACACTTTTTCATTGTGTACAAACACTTTTTTGGATATATGTTTTCATTTCTCCTGGGTAAATACCTAAGATTAGAATGGTTGGATCATATGGTGGTGGATATTTAACTTCAAAGGAACTACCAAACTATTTTCTAAGTAGTTGTGCCATTTTGTATCCACCAGCAATGTATGAGAATTCTATATGCTGCATGCCTTGCCAATATTGTTATGATTGGTCTTAAATTTTGGACATTTTTAATAAATGTATTGATACATATCATTGATTTAATTTTCACTTTTCTTATGACTGATGATGTTGAGCATCTTTTCGTGTGCTTAATTGCCATCCCTTTATCTTCTTGGTGAAGTGTCTTTTCAAATTTTTCCCATTTAAAATTTTCCCAAATAAATTTTTCCCATTTTATTATTTTTGGGTTTAGAGAGTTCTGTTTTTAATATTTATTTATTTACTTATTTATTTAGAGAGAATGCAAGCATGGGAGGGGCAGAGAGAGGGAGAGAGAGAATCCCAAGCAGGCTCCACACTGTCAGTGAGGAGCCTGGTGTGGGGCTCAGCCCCATGAACTGTGAGATTAAGACCTGAGCCAAAATCAAGAGTTGGTCACCTAACTGACTGAGCCACCCAAGCGTACCTAGAGTTCTTTATATTCTGGATACACATCCCTTAGGAGATATATGGTTTATGAATATCTTGTGCCAGTCTATGACTTTTTATTTTGTTAATAGTACCTTTCAAAGAATATAAGTTCTTAATTTCGATGACAATTACTGTTTGTCAGAAATTTCTATTGTTTTCTTTTATGGACCATGGTTTTGATATTGAATCTAAGGAATCTGGCTAAACCAAAGTAAAGAATATTTTTTTCTATGTTTTCTTTGAGAAATTTTGTATTTTGGAGATGTTTTTAAAAGGCCTATAATACATTTTGTGCTATTTTTATATATGGTGGAAATCATGGATCTTACTTTTTCTTTTTAAAATAATATGAATATTCAATTGTTTTAGCACCATCAGTGATAAATTTGTTCAGTATTTATATAACTGAAAAAGTATTTTACCTTTGTTTTTGAAATATAGTTTTACTAGGTATAGAATTCTAATTGACCATTTTTTCTCTCATTAATTTAAAGATGTTGCTCCATAGGGTGCCTGGCTCAGTCAGTAGAGCATGCAACTCCTGATCGCAGGACCATGAGTTCAACCCCCACATTGAATGTAGAGTTTACTTTTAAAAAAACGTTGCTCTATTTACACTGTTTCTATTTCCTATCTTTATGTTAATATTCCTTCTTCCTGGCTATATTATAAGACCCCAGAGTGAAATACCATATGACCTCATGATTTGAACAGAGCAGACCTTTTATAAATGTTTACTGATTTGACTTGCTCACTGTTTCACATAACCAAGTCTATCTTCTTTCAATTCTCTGGTCACTTGGCCTTTTTTAAAAGGTGTAGTATTTCTTGGGACTTCCCAAATCATTTTTTACTCTTCCTGTCAACTTCCTTGGTAAGTGATGAAATAATGTCCTATGTTTCATTCATGCAACAAATATTTATTGAGCACCTGTTATGTTCCAGGAAATGTGCCAGTTGCTAGAGATGAAATAGTGAAAAAGAGAGACCAAGCCATTTTCCTCACAGGGACTACATTTCATTGGGGGAGACAGACAATGAACAAGTAAACAAATAAATAATTACATATTGCAATTTGTGCAATAAAAACACTAAAGGACATGCTGTGATAGAGAATAACAAAGAAACATAATATAAATTAAAATCCAGGAAAGTCTTTATGAGGAGGCAACAATTTCAGCATAGACTGGATGAATGCTGATGAATAAATTGCATGTTTGGGGATGTGGGAGGAGTGAGAGAAATCTGGAAGGTCTGGCTCCACCTTGGATCAAAGTATTTGGAATTTGGTCAGAGACTGGCTAATAATTTGCAGGCCCAGTGTAAAATGAAAATGTACATCTCTTGTTCAAAATACAGCAGAAAGGTACCACTAAAGGTACAAAGATATAAAACTTTTTCCTGTCTTGGGAGCCTTTATTTGCCATTTAACATCATGCTCCTTGGACATGGGAATACTCATGGGGCAAGTTTAGACCCTTACAGGAGCCAAGTGTGCTGCCCCTTGACTTGATATGTGTGTGCATTCGTGCTGGGCTCCTTCTCCTGCCAGTCTCAGAAGGAAGTTTTGTACCCTAGCTCAGGATCAAGGAAGTCAGTCTCCCCTTCCCAAGGGCCCACCCCCATCCCGCTATGGATAGGCAACCTCCAAAGGATTCTATTTCCTGTGCTAGTTCATATTTGGTACCTGGGGTTGGGGATGGGCAAGAGACTCACCTCTGCTGAGTTGCCTGCCAAACTTGCTGGGGTGCTGCCAGCCCAGAATGGAGACAGCTGCCATCAAGCCCTACCCAGAGGTGACACTGGAGGAGCACCACGGCCCATCTTCTCTATATCCTCACCCAGGACCCCTCTGAGGTCAGAGGGTGTCAGCAAATGCAGGCCTTCCCCCTTCAGTGGAACTGGCTCACTACTACAGATAGACAGTATCAGTTATAGGGAGATAGGGGTTGCTATAGGGGCAGAAAGGTCTTGAGGGGGAAGTAAACAGCCAAGAATCCATCCTACAGAGGTGGAGAGCTAGCAGGATGCTTCAACCTTCTGAGGCATTTTCCATATCCCATTTGCCTTACAAAACACAAATTCAAAGATTTAATTATTAAGAATTTCAAGACAGTTATCACAGAGTACTAAATCCTATGTGGGATGCCATTCTGCATTTCTCGTACACTGTTATGGACTAAATATCTATATCCCCCCAGAATTCATATGTGGAAATCATAACCCCCAGTGCGATGGTATTAGGAGGTGGGGCCATTGGGAGATAATTAGGTTCATGAGTGTGGAGCTCCCAAGAATGAAATTGTGCCTTTATAGGAAGAGATACCAGAGAGATTTCTCTCTCTGCCATGTGAATATACAATGCAAAGACAGTGGTCTGCAAAACAGGAAGCAGGCCCTTACCAAATGCTGGATTGGATTTGCCTGTGCCCTGATCTTGGACTTCCCAGCCTCCAGAACCCTGAGAAAAAAAAATGTTTTTAAACAACCCAATCTCTAGTGATTTGTTAGAGCATCCTGCATGGACCAAGACACATTCCCATGAAGTTGTCCCTGAACCTGGTTCATCAGTCAATGGATAATAAGTTTGGAAAAGTTGGTCTGCAGTTCTTGTATTATAGAATTTTTTTACCCTTAGAAATAATCTCAATTTCCAACAGTAAGGAAATAGTTAAGTACACTATTATATGTGTTATGGATAATTATTTGACCATTAGCCATGACTGTAAACATTTTAATCATGGGAAAATGTGCTCATGCTATGTTGGTAATTAAAAGAAGTAGGATTTTTAAAAATTGTATTCTGATTCTGTGATCCAAGTTATGTAAAAGGAAGAAAAATGCATTTTTTAAAAAAAAGCCTAAAGGGAAAGATACCAAAATGTTAAGTTTTCTCTAGGCGATTTTTGTGTAGTATCTAATCCTAGACTTCCCAATAGTGTAGCCAGCCACCCAGGAGATAACACCACATCGTACGTAGTGTTGGTGGCAGGTAGAGCTTCAGGGAGAGTTGAAGGGCCAGGCTTCCATTTTCCCTCTTCTGGTACAGTCAGTGTATGGGCACATGACCTACGATTTGGATAATCATGTTTCTCCTGGGATTCTGAATGTTGAACTAACGTCAAAAGAGTATGAAGATGGTCAAAGATTCGCAGCAGGCAATGTTCACGGCAGTGCTGACAGGACTTTTCTGCAGATATACTTTCTGCTGCCATGGTTCTCCTAGTGAGCCAGTCCTAAAAACCCTTACATCCATTCATCCATTTCCACACTGGGTCCCCAGCTGATACTGAGTTCTTTATCCTCTGATATCTTTCCCCTAAAGCCCCTTCTGCTTAATGTAGTCAGAATTGGTACCTATGGCTAACACCAAATAATATAACTTCTTTATCCTTTCTGTAAATTTATTTTTATTTTTTTATTTACTTAATTATTTTTGAGAGACAGAGAGAGACAGAGCATGAGTGGGGGAGGGGCACAGAGAGAGGGAGACACAGAATCCGAAACAGGCTCCAGGCTCTGAGCTGCCAGCACAGAGCCCGACACAGGGCTCAAACCCATGAACCGTGAGATCATGACCTGAGCCGAAGTCAGACACTCAACCGACTGAGCCACCCAGGCGTCCCCCTTTCTGTATTTCCATATTTTCTGTGATAACAATGCATCACTTTAATAAAATAGAGGGGAAAAACCTTTAATAGGAAAAACTTTAATAATAAACCATCCCCCAATCACTCTCCTCTTAGTGGTCTTAAACAATGATTGAGTTAAAAAATAAATCCAGCTTCTGGATTTCTAGGTTTTAAAAATAATAAACATCATCTTTATGTAATGAAGTGTCATTATTTTTTAAAAATAAATTTACTGCATGGTAACTACAAATATTTATAATGGAAAAATCAATATATCACATCACTGATGGAAAACTAGTGAAACCGTGAAAGTCATGGTTTTATTGAAGCTGTATATTTTTTTAAAAAGCAAATATATTGACTAGTTGTCTGGAAAATTGCCTACAAGGTATACTTTGCAATGACCTTGGTACTGCACAGAGAAGAAAGAAATTTTTTCTGCAACTCCTGATTAGAAACATAAAGGCTTCATGTCCGGATCCATAAACATTTGTGGGGATTAATTACTTTCCTTGAAATAAAACTATAATATATTCTATTGCATAAGTTTTTTTAAACCTAATCCCATGAAATTTCCTGTTCTAGATACAGAAACTATTTTTTTAAATTTATTTCTGTATATGAGAGAGAGAGAGACAGAGAGAGAGACAGAGAGAGAGAGAGAAATTGAGAGTGTGGAAGGGTGCAGAGAGACAGAATCCCAAGCAGGCTCTGCACTGTCAGTGTGGAGTCCCATGCAGGGCTTGAATTCACGAACTGTGAAAACATGACCTGAGCCGTAGGGGGAAGCTAAGCAACTAAGCCACCCAGGCACCTCTAGATACAGAAATTATTAAATACAGATTTTCTTTATGAGTAGGATAAAAATTTATGTGGCTTTGTAGCAAGAAAGTTTTAAGAAGAGCTTTCTTAGGGTTCATTGAAAATAATTGCTTATTTCTTCTTCCATTTCTTTGCATCATTTTATTTGTGCAAAGTCTGGTATGCTATATCAATTTTAAAGTTTGGTTTTTCTGTGAAGACAGACTGAAAGATGAGTGGGGGGTAATAATGCCCATCACCAGAGAACATACTTGTTAGAAGATGTAATGGACCAACTTGGGAAGCTAGCTTGGCCCTGATGAAGCCTCATTATACCTGTATTGTTACCACCTTCCTTGCTGTCACCACTGCTAAGGAAAAATGCTCTCCCTTGCTTCTCTGTTTAGGATTTACTCACACTGTCACTTTCAGGGACATGTGCACTGCGCACAATGTGTTAAATAAATGCATTGTTTTCTTTCTTTCTTTTTAGTGTGTGTGTGTGTGTGTGTGTGTGTATGTGTGAGAGAGAGAGCGAGAGAGAGTGAGAGAGAGAGAGAGAGAGAGAGAACAAGTGAGGGAAGGTCAGAGAGAAAGGGAGACACAGCATCCAAAGTAGACTCCAGGCTCTGAGCTGTCAGCACAGAGCCTGATGTGGGGCTCGAACTCACCAATCGGGGCTCAAACTCACCAACCGTGAGATCATGACCTTAGCTGAAGTTGGATGCTCAACCGACTGAGTCACCCAGGCGCCCCCGTTTTCTTATTTACAAGTTGCCTTCTAGTGTCATTTTGGGAGCAGGGCAATACAAGTCAGACAGGCAGGACAAATAAACTGGGACTTGGCTTATATAGTTTATTTTTAAATACTTCAGTATAAACAATATGATATCAAAGCATATGTGTTAGCTGAAATCTATACCCTAATGGTGGTCTGTACCCTAATCAGAAATATATATTTCAGAGATGGTTAGCTCATATTTAATAAAAGGTCACATTCCAGAGATGACTACTACGTCCACTTTAGCTCTATTCATCTCTGACCAATGCCTATCGGATATTAGAAATAGATTTTTGTTGATGAAATTAGTGATGTTCAAGATACATGTGTAGATACATAGAAAGATAAATATGTTGGAATATAGGAACAATCATCACCCTTGCACTAACAGGGTATGTTTTGGAGTGGCATGGAGTTTTATTTTGAAACAGTTTGTGTTAAACCACCAATTTGGAGGATTCCCATTGCCTGCCATCTATAAAGTAACTGAATTTTTCTCTGTTGCTCTTGGTTTCAATGAAACCTCCATGCAAATTGTGGTTAAAACATGTAGGACAAAGTTAGGACTTCACTGAGCTTACAAAATAGTTGTTGCTTTGTTTTGTGGCAGTTTGCTAATAAATGTCTGTATATGTAGCAGAATTTAGTCTGGGATTTGCTTTCTTTACAACCTGGTAGCAAAGCTGTGTCATGGAGCCATACAAGCTCCTCTATCTCTAGATATTGGTGGCTACTTATGACAGAAAAAGAGCTTAGTAATTGTGAATGACCAAACTGGCATGGTCCATTCCTGAGACCTATCAGGATGGAACAGGGGCTGGAAGAAATGATACGGACTTAAGTCATGGGCCTAAAATTATAAAGGTAAAGCCAAGTGAACCACTGTATATATCACCAGAGTGTGATGAGAAACCAGGAAAAACTGATCCTATCAATTCTGAGTGTGTAACAGCCAGGGACAGAAAGGCTAAACATAATAAGCACTATATATGTGACAAAGGAAAAAGTGACTCCAAAGTACTGGTAAACTCTCATTTTGCAAACAAGAATAACTTAAAGGAGGAAGAAAACAAGAGGGCCCTAACCCAATGTATGCCATAGGAGACATTCTAGTGAGTAAGATGTTTTTTATTGCTCTATACAAAAATTCAAAGATGGTACACACCAGGAGTAGTCCTTACTCATAAGAATATTAATAGGAAAGAAAGTTGAAGGTACACATGAACAAAGAATGTGAAGACAACAAAAAAATAAAGCTTTTTAAAGGATGTTCAGAGAAAGAAGAGCAAAGGAGACTGGGAGAGTAGAACTCTTAACTATTTTGTTTGTTTCTTTTTTTTTTATATATAGTTCCACACCCAATATGGAACTTGAACTCATGACCCTGAGATCAAGAGTAGGATGCTCTATTTTGTTGACCTAGGTTTTGGTTTGAATATGCAATATTCTAAGTATACTTTAAGACTCTGATTTACCTGCACGTGTTCTACGTATTTTATAAGGATACTAAACCAGCAGATACTCTGTCAGAGTCGTGAACCTTATTCAACAGGCTTAATTGCTGAATAAGTTGAATTAAAATCTGAACTATTTACAGAATTTCCTAAAATCACAGGATGTGAAGGACCAGTAGCATCCGTGC
>CM053574.1:65763456-65781302 GCA_028646485.1 Cryptoprocta ferox
ATTCTAAGTATACTTTAAGACTCTGATTTACCTGCACGTGTTCTACGTATTTTATAAGGATACTAAACCAGCAGATACTCTGTCAGAGTCGTGAACCTTATTCAACAGGCTTAATTGCTGAATAAGTTGAATTAAAATCTGAACTATTTACAGAATTTCCTAAAATCACAGGATGTGAAGGACCAGTAGCATCCGTGCCGGAGATTTACTGTTATTAGCTAATTCTAAAAGCAAATAACAGTCTGACGCTTCATACTTCAGTGCTTAGAAGTACGTCCCTCCTGAGCTGGAGGGGAGGGGACCGTTGTACAGTCCAAGTTATCGTGCTGAATGTACAGGGACTCCTTTCATGACAACTGCGTAACTTATCGTTGGTTGTCCTGGAGAAGCTTCCTCTTGTCGCTCACTAATTCCTGTACTTTACAGACAGGAAAGTTCCAGAAACTTTAGGAACAAATTCTGAAAGGCCTATGAGCAAATGGTGCTGAATACGTTTTTTTTAAGCCACAGCTTCACTGTCTTAGTAAAAATAGGATGATTGAGTGATTACTTTAAATTCTTCTTTTTTTATTAGCAACTTGAAGTATAACAACTGAAACTGGAATGAGTGTTTATTTTCTATTAATAAAAATGAATTTTGACAAAAAAAAAAAAAAGAGTAGGATGCTCTACTGATTGAGCCAGCCAGGTGTGCCAATTATTTTGTTTCTAATTTTTCCATTAGTGACTAGTCTCTGATACCTAAACCTGATTATGATATGACCCAAAAAAATTACAAACCCACATTACTTACAAACACCAATGCAAAAATCCTAGAGAAAAATATAGTGAATAATCTCTAGTACTGCATTAAGAAAATAATGGATTGTGACCAAATGGGACTTATATCAAGTATGAAAGTATGGTTTAATATTAGGAAATATTAATTTAATTCACCATATGAGTATGTCTAGTTGCTGAAAAACACTATCAAATTCAACATTCATTCCTAAAACTCCTGAGAAAATAGAAATGGATGGATATTTTCTAAATACTTTCTATAATTTAATGAAGAAACATTAAAGACATCTCCACTTAAATAAGGAACAAAGCAAAGATTATCACTATCTCCATTAATATATTGTGCTGGAAGTATTAGCCAATATAGTTAGAAAAGAGAAATCAATTAGAGATATAAGAATTGAAGGAGAAGAAGAAAAAAATGACCTATATTTACAGATGACATCTTATCATACCCGTTAAGCCCTAGGAATCAATACTAAACTACCTCAAACAAAAAAATAATTCAGTAAGGCAGCAAGGTATGAAATTTATATGAAAAATAACAGACTTAACTTACACAACCAGTTAGGCAATCTCATGAAAGCAAAAAGGAATGTATCATTTACAATAGTAACTAAAAAGATAAAATACTTGGGAATAAACCTAATAAAATGTTCAAAACCTATGTGAAGGAAACTAAATATTCTGACACAAAAACTGACTTGAACAAATAGAAAGATATTCATTCTCAGGATGTGTCAATACTACTCATATATCAGTTCTTCTTTAAGCTGATTTATGAGTAGAGTACAATCCCAAGTTAAAAAATACCAAAAACCTTTTCTCAGAACTATTTCAGAATAGCTAGGAAATACTAAAAAGTAAGAGCTATTGGGGAGTGGAGGGGGGATAAGCCCTACAAGATATAATTAAAAGTGTAGTACTAGTATATGAATAGACAGAAAGACTAATTGAATAACACAGAAAATTCAGGCTTATATGGACATTTAATATTTGATAAAAGTGGTATCTCAAACCATTGAGGCAAAGATGGACTGTTTAATAAATCGTGTTTGGGAAAATTATAAACTCATATCCTATACCGTATACAAGTATAAACTCCAAATGGATTGATTGGAGATCTAGCAGAAGGCATAAAAGAATTCTTATTAACCTGCATGTCTGTAAAGGCATTCTAGCAATGACCTAAAAGTCCAGATGCAATAAAGGAATGATGAGTTTTGCCAAAAAAAATTTTTTTTTACATGGGGGAAAAACAACTCCAAGCACACGTGAATAGACACATAAATTAGAAGAAACTTATTGCAAGAAACATGCCATATAAAGGCCCAATATCCCTAAGATATAAAGACATTTTCAAATTGAGTTTAAAAGAACTAAAAAAATCCAATAAGACATGTGCCAAACATAAACAATCCACAGAAAAGATATAAAAATCTCCCTAACTTAACAATAAGTAATGCAAATGTAAATTAAAACTACACTGACATACCATTTCTCACTCATTATGTTGGCAAAAGTTCAGATAAATTGGCACTTTCATAAATTGCTAGCGGGCATGCAAACTGATATAATCTCTATGGAAGAAAATTTGGCAAGATGCAGTACATATGGATTTACCTTTTGATCTAGCAACCACACTTTTGGGAATTCATTCTAAATATAGTCCTCCTAGGGGTGCTGGGTGGCTCAGTCAGTTAAGCTTCTGACTTCAGCGTAATGATCTCACGGTTTGTGGGTTCAAGGCCTGCATCGGGCTCTGTGCTGACTGCTCAGACCCTGGAGCCTGCTTTAGATTTTGTGTCTCCCTCTCTCTCTGCTCCTCCCCCACTCATGCTCTGTCTCTCAAAAATAACTAAACATTAAAAAAATTAAATATAAAGATAGCCCTCTTAAAATATAAAAACACAGGGTTACTTATTGCAGCGTTATTTGTAGTTGCAAAATGTTGGATACTACCTAAATATCATCAGATTTTAAGTGAATAACTGTAGTATAACTACACAATGGAGTATTATGCAGCTGTAAAAAAAAAAAGAATGAAGATGATCTCTATAAATTGATGCAATGTGATCTCCAGAAGATATTATTAACTGAAAAAAGCAAACTGCAAAAAGAGCATATATGGTATGTTCACTTTGGAGTAAGAAAGAAGAAAACATATATGTAACCACTTATTTTTACAAAAAGAAACACAGGAAGGATATAGCAAAAAAACAATAAAATTATATACATATAAAGGGTGGTAGCAAGAAGAGTTCAAGACGAGAGAGTGATATTTCTCTGATTACACTTTTTTGTATGGTTTAGATTTTTGGAAGCATATTATGCTACATATTCCAAAAGTAAAATGAAATTATCAACAATGGAAGAGAAAGCTAACTAAAACTAGAAATAGAAGTGAATTCAAGTGTATTTCAAATGACTACCCACTCAAGTAGGATAGCATAAGGTCAGAGAACTAATCCAAATTATTTTTGCACATAGTACTTTTACTTTCAATCCTGAAACTAGGGTGGGGGAACTACAAACAAGGCTTGAACCCCTTTTAGTAGGTTTGCTTTTGTAATAATATGAAGTAAAAATTCTGAAACTATTTTATTGCAATGTAGGATTAGGCTAATAAGTAAATATGTTGTTGCTGTTAGGAAACAAGTTTCTCACTGTTAAGGCAGATACAAATATGAAATGGGGGAGGCAACAAAGAATACTGAGAATTGGAATTCTTTGTAAGTATCAATATTCATGATTTCTTAAGTGAAAAAATATGTATCTATTCCCTTCTTCCTTGCTTCTACTGAGAGGGCTTAAAAGCAGTAACACTTAGTTCTAAGGTCTTAGCTTCTAAATACCATTTTCCAGTAAAAAACAAAAGAAACCAATGCTTTTGGGGAATTTGTTGACTCCAGGGTAGCAGTAACAAACGTACAAGACAAGCCTAGAGTATTGTGCCACAAAGGTAAGGAAGTGCTCAACATGCAGGTCAAAGGGAGCAGGTGAAGCTGGCCAAATCTGATAATTTGAGAATCAAAATAAATAAGGATGAGGAAGAAGAGAACAATATCCCATGTAGAATTCCAAACAAATTATGTAAATACTGTAATGGAGGGGGAGGTTAACAACCAGGAATGTGCATTGTGCACAGTGACTTTCTTCCGAGGAGTATAGTACGGAAAGGGGAAAAAGACTAATTTTACAGTGAAGAGATCTGTAAATGCTGCTTTAGCCAGGTGATCAAGTTTAACATACACAGTCATAAATTATGTTGGTAGTATGCACCCCTGCTATGATGTGATGAAAGTGACACTTTACCTCTGTGGTCTTCCCCTCAAAAACCCATAACCCAGTCTAACCATGAGAAAACATCAGATAAATTCCAGCAGAAGGGCATCCTACAAGATACCTGACCAGTTTTCCCACAAAATTTCAAGGTCACCAAAAATAAATAGAGTCTGAGAAACCGACACAGCCAACAGGAGCCTAAGGAGAAATGCCAACTGCATGTAATATGGTGTCCTGGAAGGGATCATGGAAAGGAAAGGGGATTACGTAAAAACTAATGAAATCTAGATAACTATGAACTGTAGTTAATGTTAATGTGTCAGTATTCATTCACTAATTATAACAATGTATCATGATAATATAAGAGGGTAATACTGGAGGAAACTCTGTGTGTGTGGTTGGGAGGGTAGAGTACATGGGAACTCTTTATTATATATACTCAGTTTTTCTTTGAATCCAGAACTGTCCTAAAATAGTCTAAAATAACTAATTAAATAAGTAAAAGACAGTAATGGAGTATAACTTCTTGAACAAAAGGAATGCATAAATTCATGCTGATACTAAATAAGGAGAGCTCTTTATAGCAGAATCACCTGTAATAAATGTGGATGGCTTGAAGGAATTAGGGGTAAAAAATCTACAGTTTGTAACCATCATTATTACATAAGGATAAATTGCAGCAAGGATCATCAATGGATGATCAACAGGTAGAGTTTGATTAGGAAAAAGATATTTGCTTCATGTCAAAGTATCCCTTCATAGATTGCTTATATAGTTGCAAGTGGTAAAAATATACAGTGGAGAAACTGGAAAACACCTTGATAAGATGATAAAGACAAATATCACCTTATGAGGGACAGACAGACATCCTGAACCTCCATACACAATATCCTGAGAAAGACATAACTTCACTTAAATGGTTGTTTCCACCGAGAATGCATAACTTGAATCTAATTAGGAGGAAACATCAAAGGTCGATGTAGGAATTTGTATTTGAGGAAGACTCTTTACAAGGGGATGGATTGCTTTGGTCATAAGCATAAGAACTCTTGATCATAAAGCTGTTAAATAATTAAATGCAAATATTCCAGACAATGACTGTTATATTTATAAATTAAAACATTATCACAACGGAAAGATTTATTCACATACGAAGACGTTAGCAGTTTCACTTGCAGTGAAAGAACACGGGAGGGAGCGGGCCGAGAGAGTGTGGGGAGGTAGTGGGAAGAAGAGAGAAAGGGCTTTGAGCTGAGGATTGCTAAATTGTTCATTAAAAAAAATAACTATTTCTAATTTAACAGACACACAGCACTTACTTTTCACCAGGTGCTGTTCCAAGCGCTTGTTACAAATTGACTTTTTTTTTTTAATGGGCAAGCTCAGTAATTGGCCTTTGTTTTTCAAAACGCAACATAGTTACGATACTAAATAATTTTTCTCGTAAGTACTTAAGGCTCTGCTGCAGCGACTGTCTCCATGGACAGAAGAACGTGAACTTAAAATTACTGAGTGGTTTTTCGTAGAAATGCCGGCAACCTACTTGGCGATAACAAATGTTGAGACCCCTCTGAAAAGCCTGATTGACGGTCTCCTAGAAAGTCTCAAAAGCATTGCACTGAGAGCGGCTTATGTATCTGGGATGCCAGGCACTCACGTTCTCTTTTCCCTTACGGATGAATCCCAGAGTAGGGTCACTGCCTTTTTTTAGCCTAAGTTGACAGTTCTAAATAACTTCCCCGCTTCGGATCTGGGAACTAGTTAGGGTTTACGTTTCTTACCGCTAGGGTGTCTCTCACGCAATGAATTCTGGGAGACCAAGTCTCCGAGCACAGGGTTTACCAATGCCCTGTGCGAATGCTGGACTTCAGTTCCCACAATGCCGAGCGCAAATCCGTATTCCTGCCGGGGCAATAGCGCGGTGGCCGCCATCTTGCGTACGGCTGTGCAGCTTGCCCAGCTGCTGAAGACTTGGGTTTTAGTTCCTCTCTGCTTTGTGGCGGTGTTTGCCCGTTGCTTTCACCTTTTAAGATGTTCATGTCTTTCTAGAAGAGGATTTTATTGGGAGGTAAAAGTCAATGCAGAGCTGTGGTGTAAGGTGAGTAAACACCCCATTTTAAGTAAGGGTGGGGTAGTGATGGTGACGTTTTTCTTTTATTTCTTTTCTTTTCTTTTTTTTTTTTTTTTCTTTCTTTTTTTGGCTTCTCGTCTGCTCTTGGCTGAACCCTTTTGATTAGCCCGGAGTGAACCTTTGAGTCTTGGAGATCTCTTGAATTTCTGACAATCTGACCAGGTCTCCATTGGGACAAAGAAACTGGCTGACGCAGTTTTGCCCGGGCTGCCCTCTTTGGAGGTCAGGAGGCCGTGGGACCCCGGTTGTATATAGTCCAAGCTCTGTTAACGCAACCGTCTTGTTCTTTGAGAATTTTATATTTCGAATGAGGAAATGAGAAGCGGAAAGGTGGTCGGAGGCGCTGTGGAAGGGGGCCGTTTCCGAAAGGACGGTGTTCTTTATATTTGTATCATCTTCAGTCTCTCTAGGCCTACCTGTATCATTGTTTAGTTCGTCTGTTTTGCCCTTTTTTCTCTCTCTGTTAGAGGAACACCAGAAAGCGGAGCAGAGTGAAGAAGTAATGAGTAAAACAGGCTTTGGGATTGCACTTTTCAGGGTCCCTAAGTAATTTCAAGGGAAGCAGAATTTGTCTTTGAGATTGACCAAGCCTGTGGAAAAAGATCAGCGCTTTTATTTGGGGAGTTGCCAGAATTTAAACGTAATGTGACATATTTGAGTCATTATTAGTGCAACTGAAGTTTTCTATTTATTTATTTATTTATTTTTCTTTTAAATTAATGCAGTACAGCCATTTGGAAGACACTTTTACACTCACAGGGATAGGGTCTGTAAAGTCTGGCATTTCAGGTAATCTAACATTTGATTGCTAAGGAGACGCTGAGGTTTGGGAGCTGGAACGGTTTACTCGGAAAGATTTAGTGATTTTAAACAGTTAAGAGTTTATGATGCCATTTATCACAGCCATTTCGGAAATGTGTCAGTTTGGCTGGCAGATTTACTCGCCATCTTAGTACACAATTGTGTATATCACCAAAATATATATTGATTAATTTTCCAAACTTAAATTCTTTAAACTCTTTAACTTCGGAAATGCGTCCATTTCCATTAAAGGTGAGACATATCTTTTTTTTTTTTTTTGAAGATACTTACCTTCAGTGAGACTCCCTCCCTTAAATCATTATAACAATACTTAAATAGTAAGTAGTTATAAAATTACAACTTTGTAAGTTTTGTATTTTGGGAAAATGTTACCATTAATTGTTTATATGACACATTTATGTCTTTTCTGTTTTCTTGTTTCTGAAAAACTTTTGTTAGATTTTTAAAATATTAGATATTAATTATGCATTTTATTTGTTCCCTAGATGCCTTATGGTGAAATTGAAGCGAAATCCTTGGATCATGGTGAAGAACTAACAAGTGAACCATGCTATAAAAAATTGAAGTCAACTGAGGAGGCTTATGTTTTTTCCCACCATGGTAGGGCTAATTTTCACAGAAACCAAGAGAAAACTGGGAATGATTTGGTCCCTGTGACCATTGTTGATGTCAGACATAGTTCTCAGGAGGAGAAAACCAAAGCTACAGACTCCCTGAAACCTGTGCGTGAGGAAGTGCCTGGTAATAATAGACCAGATGTTATTGAATCCACTGATGCACAGATTTTACAGGATGCAGGTCCTCCTTTGGTATCCACAGATGATGAGATATATAGCACAAGTAAAGCATTTATAGGACCCATTTACAAACCCCCTGAGAAGAGGAAATGTAACGAAGCAAGGAACCAGTCAGACACCATCAATGATATAGCTGACAAAGGACATGTACAGAAACAGAAATTTAACTCCAAAGAATCAGAGCTTGACAATGAATTATTCCAGTTTTACAAAGAAATTGAAGAGCTTGAAAATGAAAAAGATGATTCGGAAGGAAGTTGCAGAGAACCCGAACCCTCTGAGGAACAACTTACTACATATCATCAGGGCCATAATAATGATCTGTTAAAATCTGAAGAAGGAAAGAAAAGAGATATAAGTGATATTCTTCAGTCACATTGTGATTATCAACAGCACATGGGGAATGAGCCATTCAAATATCCTTGTAATGGACAAGTAATACCTGCATTTTGTGACGATTCATTTACTTCCTTCAGGCCTGAATGGCAATCAGTACATTCTTTTATAGTACCCCCAGGTCCTCCTCTTCCCAGTTTTAACTATCATTTAAATATTCAAAGATTCAATGCTCCACCAAATCCACCATCAAATATTTTCCATGCCCATGATGGCTCGCAGCTTCAAAATGGGTGTTATGTAAATAGTTGTCATGTTAACTGGAATTGTTTGACTTTTGATCAGAACAATGACTATATTGACTGTAGTGAGAATACCAGTAGAGATCATTCCTCTACAAATGGCTACAGTGTGCAGGATGGATATGTGAGTAATGGTTTCTATGAAATCAGTGAAGGATGTTGGAAAGATCCTTCTATGGACAACCATACTGGAACAGACAGGCTTATGAACCAGCAGTTTCAAGAGGAAAAGTTAAATAAATTGCAGAAGCTACTTATTCTTTTAAGAGGCTTGCCTGGTTCTGGGAAAACAACGTTGTCTCGGTGAGTAAAGGATACCAAGTTAATACTTGGTAATTCATTACTTAAAAATCATAGATGATAGTTGTAATCAATGACAAATGCTTTCATGTTTCTAGTAGAAAATATTTGTTACACCTGAGAATGGCATCTGACAGTGTAAAAGATATTTCCTGATGGAGTAGAGGAGAATTGGCATATCAAGATTCTGCTGAGGGTTTTAAAAATAGATACACCATTGTATAATTATGACAGTGATGTAAGTAAATGCTATTTGAGAACTGTACTGGTCTTCCCTTTTTAAGTCAGATTCAAGAAAAGCTGGACTCAGGCTTTCGACCTGGTTTTTTCAAATTTTATGGCCTTGGACTAGTTTTGCTATTTGTTAATAGAATGAGTCATACTATTTTCCTGGAATAATTGTGAGAAGTAAATGAGATAACCCAAGGAAAGGAGGTGTGAGTGTGTTTTAAGCACTGTGCCATGTTCATACCATTGATTGACAGAGGGAACCTTTTGATTTCTTTAAATTTAAGGAGTCTGAAGTGAGCAGTACCTGAGTAAAATGGAGTTACGGCTGGTGATATTTTATTGAGTGACAAAATGTTTCAAATTCTTATTTTTGTTTAAAATTTTTAAAAAAGAATATTGATGCACTTGAATTCGTTTGTGCAGTTGTGAAAAATAACACAAAGAAAACCAATACAAATTCTTTGCAGTTTTTATAGGGTGATTTAAGATTTATGTTAGGTAAGGGAAAAAAGAAAACTTGATGTATTGGCAGTGAGGATAAAGAGGTCCAAAGAAGCATTATATAAATGTTTTATATTTACTTGCAAAACACTCTGATTAGAAGTTTCTTCAGAAGCAAGAAATAAAAGATTAAACTTATGGCACAGACGTTTATTTTAAGCTAGATCATAAGCTGTGATCTTTGTAAATGAATTTAAATTTGGGTCTTTGCATTTTGATTCCTCTTATTTTAATGAAGATTTTGTAGAGAAATGAAATTTCAACTCTTTAGAAAGGATAGAAATTAAGTGAAGTCTCACGAACATGGGCAGCCCCCTAGATTTAGAATATAAGACCAGAGGAATGAAACGGTTGCAGTTTGGAAATTGTATGAAGGGATCTCCTATTTAGGGTCACCTGCCTATGCGTGGGTATAGAATAAATTTGAGAAAGAAAGATGAGATTTGACATAACATTGGAGTATGTTGAAACTGAAGGTGAATAAGGTAGTCGTAATATGATAGAATTTCAAGGAGACGTAATTATAGCAGGAGGTGATAGAGGTGATTATATATAATGTGCATATTTAAGGAATTAGGTGTATAAGAATGGATGTTATAGTATTAACCACCATTTACATCATGGTTTACAATTTACAGGGTACTTTCACATATAAAAGTCTTGTAATTTTGGTTGTGTTATTTTCACTTCATAGAAGGAGTAGAGGCTTAAGAGAATAATTTCAGGTTAAAGCGCTTGGGAGAAGTTACAAAACCTGGGACAAGATCAAACTATAATATAAATGATAGTGTGTCTCTTCCCTGTTCCTTCACTTTAATATCTGTTGCATGCAGGGCCCAATACCTGACTCCTGACTTTAAAGAGCTTGTTTAAAAGAAGCAAGAGTATCTGTTTAGGTTACCTTTTTTTTTTTTTTTTTTAATGCGTATTTATTTTTGAGAGAGAGAGAAAGACAGAGTGGGAGTGGGGGAGGGGCAGAGAGAGAGGGAGACACAGAATCTGAAGCAGGCTCCAGGCTCTGAGCTGTCAGCACCGAGCCCAATGCCGGGCTTGAACTCATGAACTGCGAGATCATGACCTGAGCTGAAGTGGGACACTTAACCATCTGAGACACCCAGGAGCCCCTAGGTCACTACTTTTTTTTTTTTTTTAATGTTTTTATTTATTTTTTGGGAGGGAGACAGAGTGAGTGAGTCGGGGAGGGGCAAAGAGAAAGGGGGACAGAGGATCCAAAGCAGACAGCGTACTGACAGCAGAGAGCCCAGTATGGGGCCTGAACTCATGAACCACAAGATCATGACCAGAGCTGAAATCAGATGCTTAACCGACTGAACCACCTAGGCGCCCCTAGGTCACCACTTTTTAAATGATGTAAGATTGGTTGGTTGGGACTGGAGATAAAGCCAGATAAGCTGTGGTGGGGAATATTTTTATGTAGGAGTTAGCTTTCAAAATTTTTTTTTTTAATTTTTTAATGTTTGTTTATTTTTGAGAGAGAGACAGAGCATGAGTTGGGGAGGGGCAGAGAGAAAGGGAGACACAGAATCCAAAGCAGGTTCCAGGCTCTGAGCTTTCAGCAACAGAGCCCAATGCAGGGGTTGAACCCACAAACCATGAGATCGTGACCTGAGCTGAAGTCAGACGCTTAACCAACTGAGCCATCCAGGCACTCCTAAAATAAGCTTTGATGAAAAAAAGGAGTAAAGATTTGATAGATAAGAGTTGAGCTGATTGGGGCACTAAATGAGATGATAGCATTATTTAGTATTGCTGTGTGGTAATGAGTGTAGGAGGTTAAACTTCAAATTCTTTGGGGGTGGTATTCAAGTCCCCTTCTTCCTTAATTTAGTCCTTGCCCACCTCTCCATCTTCATGTCCTTCTGTAGTTGGACTAGCACCTGCCCTCTATAGCAGGAGACATAATACCTGTCCATTCATTGTTCTCAGTACTTTACTTATTCAAAGGTTCTCTTGAATGCCTCTGCCTTTTAAGGTTTTGGTTTATCATCTCAGCTCTCAATTATCCTTCTGAACTCGGATAGTATTTGTCTTTACCAAATTTTTACTTAGTTGCTTACCCACAACTCTGCTAACAGATTTTAATGAAATCAGTTTTAGATTAAATCCTAACCCAAGTACAGACTTTATGAATAAGCTAGTGCAAAACCGTTCATACCCCTTTGTATGTGGAAGTGCTAGCTCTTTGTCCTTTTTGGAAAACTTACAACACTTTGATTAAAGGGTTATTTCAGGAAGAATTCAACAATTTCTGGATATGGAATTTTGTTACCATTGTAATTGGCATCAGCCAAGCAGAATCCTCTGAGTCAGGGGTTGGACAAAGGACCATTTAGGGATCAAGCTTTGGGTGTCATTCCTAGGGGTGTGGACTATAGATTTTGCTAGATTCTTATACCCTGTTCATACAAGGGAGGAAAGTTGAACCTAAGATATTTTAGGTAATACACATTTCTTCTACTCTACTGATTTCACTAATGAGAGAGAATGTATTTTCAGAAATGGGCCACTAATTTCATTATTATATTAGCAGAATGTTGGGAGTTGATAAGAGATAAATACTGAAGCACTTTCAGAGAGGAGAAAAGATGTTACACTGCTGGTTTTGAAGATGGAGGAAGGGACCATATGGAGCTGGCCTTTAGAAGCTGGAAAATTTGGCACACGTATAGATTCTCCTACGGAGTCTCCAGGAGGAATGCCAGTCTACCCACTCTTTGATTTTAGCACAGTGGAACTGATTTCAGGCTTTTGACCTTCAGAACTGTAATATAATGCATGTTGTTTTAAGCCACTAAGTTTGTGGTAATTTGTTATAGCAGCCATAGGAATTGCAAATTTTTTTAAAGTTATTTATTTTGAAAGAGAGCGCGGGGGGGGGGGGAGTGGCAGAGAGAGAGAGAGAGAGAGAGAGAGAGAGAGACAGAGAGAGAGAGAATCCTGAGCAGGCTCCCTGCTGTCAGCATGGAGTCCAATGAAGGACTCAATCCCATGGGAACTGTGAGATAATTACCTGAGCTGAAATCAAGGGTTGGATGCTTAAGCTTAACCAACTGAGCCACCCAGGTGCCCAAGAAATTATAGTTTAAAGAGAAAAGGGAAGAGATTTTTTTTTCCCTCCTTGCTTTTGGAGGAGATTTCAGTTTAAACTCCAGAGGAAAGGTTGACCTTTCCTTATATAGATCTCTATTCTTAATTAAAAGAGTCTTTAGAGAGTGAAGTGCCCCAGCGAAGTGGTTTGGAGATAAGGGTATGCAGGGCCACTCAGTAAATAAGGGGATAAAGCATTCATGAAATGTCAGTTCTACTCAAATGGGAAAATCACTTCTGGTTGTAAATGCATATGGATTATTAAAGAAAAAATGTACAGTTATTAGAAATTTTAAAAATAAATTATGAAAATTAACTCATAATTGGCCATTAGGGCTCCCAAAACAGAGTTAAGAAACAGGATTCACTTGTTCCTTACTTAAATGAAGAATTATAAGCACAGACTGTGTTCGTTATCTATGGCTGGGTAACAAATTACCTTATTAAAAACAGAGTTAAAGCAACAAACATTTATCATCTCACAATTTCTCAAGGACAGGAGTCTGGGTCCAGTTATCTGGGTGCCTTTGGGTCAAGGTCTTTAACAATGCTGTTGATTAAAGGTTGGGTGGATCTACTTGGAACATCTCTCTTGAGGTTGTTAACAAGACTTAGTTCCTTGTGAGCTATTGGGTTGAAGGCTTCAGTTAGTTGCTGGCTTATAGGCTGGAGACCTTCCTTGGTTCTTTGCTCCTTGGGCCGCTGTCCATTCACAGCTGTGGTAAGAGAAGGGGAGCCAGCTTTAAGCCTAAGACAGAAGCCACTTTTTCTATAACCTAATATCAGAAGGGACATTACATCAACCCTGCCATATTGTGTTAGAAGCTATAATCACTGACTCCCCCCGATACTCAAGGGGAAGGGATTATAGGAGGGGTGAACCAGGAGGCGCAGGGGTCATTGAAAGTCATTGGTTTTGGCTCTCCCACCACTATGTAACTCCAGTGGCTTGACTTCTGAATTCATTTTCTTTTCTGGGTTTGTTTAATATCAAATTAGCAAAGTTGTCATGAGAGTTAAATGGGGTCATAGATATACATAAAATGCATGTCATATACTAAGTTTTCAAAAAGATAGACATTCTGAAAAAATACAAGTCAAGTAGCCAGTGAGTTCATACCTGATTTTTTTTATTGGATACTTGATTTTTCAGAGTTCTAAGTTTTGACATTTGGAGGTTTCATTTTAATACCTTAATATGTGAGAGTTCTTTTTTTAAAATATAATTTATTGTCAATTTGGTTTCCATATAACACCCAGTGCTCATCCCAACAAGTGCCCTTCTCAATGCCTATCACCCACTTTCCTCTCTCCCTCACCCCCCATCCACAACATGTGAGAGTTCTAATAGAATCTGAAAGGGTTTTGAAAATGTTAATATTTCTAAGTAACTTATTTTGGTTCAGATGATTGGTATGGCACCAAATATATCCAAATTGATTATAAGTATTTTTTATATAAATCTCCAAAATAAAACTTCACGGTTTGAGGTAATTCAGGAAATTCTTAAAAGCTGCATGAATAGTCTGAGAGGAAAAATCTCTCTCCAAGCTAAAATTATTTGCTATAATCATGATTTATATATTTAAGATGTTCTTCATAGAGGTTTATTCATGTTTGATATTTACTTGGTTTAATGATGTGAATTGATTTGCTATCTCCTCCTCTCTCACTCCACACCTGCCCTCTACCTTTTTTTGAGGTTAAAACATTTCTTGGATACAAAAGCTACTGTACGTTTGTAGTATGGTATTATTAATATCTAAAAAATCAGTGCGAATAAAAGAATGGGAAAAAATGAAACAGGATGTCTAAGAAAGATGGTATCAGTATTCTAATACTGTTGAATACAATTTGATATAATAAGGCTTATTATGATCAAAATGTTTTGGGTGATTGAGCTTTGGTTTGGAATGCTAATGTAGCATTTTTATATTCTGGGTTATCTGTATAAACAAATAAGATACCAAATATGTTAGATAGTGTAGTTTGGAAAAATTTGGCAACTTAAAAAAGAAGTCCAACTCCAGCCTTGCAAATAACTTAACCATTTAATTTCATTTGCTTTGTTTAAAGTCATTTGAACTATAATTTTTTTTAGTGAAAATGCATGTTTAAATAATTTAATTTTTATATATGCAATTTTATTTTTATTATAAAATACACAAGCATACGTTGTTTTATTGCGCTTCATAGGTATTGCACTTTTTACAAATTGAAGGTTTGTGGTAACTTTGTGTTGAGCAAGTCTTTTGCTGTTCTTTCAACAGCATTTTTTCAGAGTGTCCTTTTTTTTAAATCGTTTATTGTCAACTTACTTTCCGTATAACACCCAGTGCTCTTCCCACAAGTGCCCTCCTCCATGTCCATCAGCCCCCGTCTCCTTTCCCCCTCCCCCTTCAGCCCTCAGTTTGTTTTCAGTATTCAAGAGTCTCATGATTTGTCAGAGTGTCCTTATGTCACTTAGCAATTCTCAGAATATTTCCAACTTTTTTTATTTTTAGTATATTTGTTATGATAATCTGTAATTAGTCATCTTTGATGTTACTATTACAATTTTTTTATGTTTGTTTTTGAAGGAGAGAGCGAGTGAGTGAGAGAGAGGGAGACGCAGAATCCAAAGCAGGCTATAGGCTCTGAGCTGTCAGCACAAAACCAGACGCGGGGCTCAAACTCATGAGCTGCAAGATCATGACCTGAGCCGGATTTGGACACTGGCTTCGACTGAGCCACCCAGGTGCCCCAGATGTTAAATTGTTTTGGGGTGCCACGAACTGTGCCCATATAAGATAGGAAACTTAATTGATAAACATTGTATTCTGACTGTTCCACCAACCTGCTGTTACCCCACATCTCTCCCTATTTTCAGGCCTACTTATTCCCTGAGACACAACAATATTGAAATTAGACCAGTGAGTAAGCCTACTCACTGCCTCTAAGTGACAGGGAGAGTTGCGCATGTCTTGCTTTAAATCATAAGCTGGAAGTGATTATGCTTAGTGAGAAAGGTATGCCAAAACTCAAGATGGGCCAGAAGTTGGCCTCTTGACCCAAACAGGCAGCCAAATTGTGACTGTAAAGGAAAGGTTCTTGAAGGAAATTAAAAACATTACTCCAGTGAACACACAAATGATAATAAAGCAAAATAGCCTTGCTAGTATGGAGAAAGTTGGAGTAGTCTGGATAATAGATCAAACCAGCCACAACATTCTCTTAGCCAAAACCTAATCCAGAGTCCTAACTCTGCAGTTCTGCGAAGGCTAAGAGAGGTAAGGAAGCTACACAAAAGTGTGAAGCTAGCAGAGGTTGGTTCATGAAGTTTAAGAAAAGAAGCTGCCTCCATAACATAAAAGTACAAGGTGAAGCAGAAGTGCTGGTGTAGAAGCTGCAGCAAGGTATAGCTAAGATAATTAATGAGAAGATAGCTGAGATAATTAATGAAGGTGGGTGGCTATACTAAATGACAGATTTTCAGTGTAGACAGTCTTCTATTGGAATAAGTTGCCATCTAGGATTTTCATAGCTAGAGAAGAGAAGTCAGTGCTTTAGCTTCAAAAGACAGGCTGACCCTTTCTTGTTAGGGGCTAACCCAGCTGGTGACTGGGTTGAAGGCAATGCTCATATACTATTCTGAAAATCCTAGAGCCCTTAAGAATTATGCTAAATGTACTCTGAGCTCTATAAATGGAATAACAAAGCCTGGATGACAGCATGTTTGTTGACAGCATGGTTTACTGAATATTAGAAGCCCACTGTTGAGATCTATGGCTCAGAAAAAAAGACTCCTTTCAAAATATTACTGCTCACTGACTGTATACCTGGTCACCCAAGAGCTAGTGGAGATGTAGAACAAGATTAATGTTGTTTTCATGCCTCTTACCACAACAGTCATCCTTCAGCCCGGGAATCAAGGAGTAATTTTGACATTCAAGTCTTATTATTAAGAAATACATCTTGTGGGGCACCTGGGTGGCTCATTGGTTGAGCACGGACTTCATCTCAGGTCATGATCTTGTGGTTCACAAGCTTGAGCCCCACATCACGCTCTGTGCTGACAGCTTGCACCTGGAGCCTGCTTCGGATTCTGTGTCTCCCTCTTTCTCTGCCCCTCCCCAGCTTATACTCTGTCTGTCTGTCTCTCTCTCAAAAATAAACAATAATAAATAAATAAGTAAATAAAGATAAAAAAAAAGAAATACATCTTGTAAGGCTATAGTTGCCATAGATAGTGATTCTTTGATCAAAGTAAATTGAAAGTAAATTGAAAACCTCCTGGAAAGGATTCACCCTTCTAGATGCCCTTAAGAATATTCAGTATTCATGGGATGAGGTCAAAATATCAATATGTAGAGGAGTTTAGAAGTTGATTCCAACCCTCATGGATGACTTTGATGGGTTTAAGACTTCAGTGGAGGAGTCAACTGCAGATGTGGTAGAAATAGCAAGAGAACTAGAATTAGAAGTGGAGCTTGAAGATGTAACTGAATTGCTGCAATCTCATGATAAAACTTTAACAGCTGAGGCATTTCTTATTATGGACAGGAAAGAAAGTGGTTTCTTGAAATGAAGTCCATTAGTGAAGATGCTGTGAACATTGTTGAAATGACAGCAAAAGATTTAGAATATTCCATAAACTTAGTTGCTAATGCAGTGGCAGGTTTTGAGAGGATTAAATCTGATTTTCAGAGAAGTTCTATTGTGAGTAAAATGCTATCAAACAGCATCACATTACAGAGAAATTTTTTACAAAAGGAAGAGTCAATACATGGAGCAAAATTGTCCAATTTTAGAGAATTGCCACAGCCACCCAGCCTTCAGCCACCACCATCCTAATCAGTTAGCAGCCATCAAGATTGAGGCAAGACCCGGGTGTCATGCTAAGTGAGATAAGTCAGGCAGAGAAGGACACATACCATATGTTTTCACTCATAAGTGGAACAGGAGAAACTTAACAGAGGACCATGGGGGAGGGGAAGGGGGAGAAAATAGTTGAGGAGAGGGAAGAGGCAAACCATAAGAGACTCTTGAAGGGGGAGCGGGCAAGATGGCGGAGAAGCAGGGAGCTCTGTAATCCGCGCACGCCCGTATGGATTGAACTGAGAAGGACTGAAGGGATAAAACTCGGATTTGCAAGTGGGGGAAAGAAGAAACAGACGCCAGAAAGAAGACAACCTCAAAGATGCCTGAGTGAGTGACTGTGATCTGGGAAATTAGGGGACGGGCGGGTCCCGGTGGTAAAGGGGAAAGGAGCCC
>CM053574.1:65781802-65943817 GCA_028646485.1 Cryptoprocta ferox
TAACAAAAGATGAAGAAGGACATTATATAATAATTACAGGGTCTCTCCATCAGGAAGAGCTGACAGTTATAAACATCTATGCACCAAATTTGGGAGCACCCAAATATATGAAACAACTAATCACAAACAGAACCAATCTTATTGATAAGAATGTGTTAATTACAGGGGACTTTAACACTCCACTTACAGCAATGGATAGATCAACCAGACAGAAAATCACTAAAGAAACAATGGTTCTGAACAACACATTGGAACAGGTGGAATTGATAGATATATTGAGAACTCTGCATCCTGAAGCTAGGAAATTCACCTTCTTCTCAAGTGCGCATGGCACTTTCTCCAAGATAGATCACATTCTGGGGCATAAAGCAGCCCTCCATAAATACAAATGAATTGAGATTATACCCTGCCTATTTACAAGTTTATTATAAGCTGAGGAAAGGAGAGGTTTATCTTAATAGTTGGAGTCCTTCCTATTCGTTTGTATTAGGGGGTATGTATTCTTGAATTATTCCATGACAATACTCTTCTATTTTCTTTTTTTTTTTAATGTTTATTTATTTTTGAGAGACAGAGAAACAGAGCGTGAGCAGGGGAAGGGCAGAGAGAGGAGACACAGAATCTGAAGCAGGCTCCAGGCTCTGAGCTGTCAGCACAGAGCCCGACATGGGGCTCGAGTCTAAGTTGGCTGCTTAACCGACTGAGCCACTCAGACGCCCCAGTACTCTTCTGTTTTCAATCCCTTCCACCACTTTCCACTCCCTTCCCCTCTCAAAAAATTATAAAATGATATCCAGTTGCCTAATGGCTGAGTGGGCAAAGAGAAACAACAAAATACTTATATTATTGTTGGATCCAAAATATACTCTCATGGTTTTTTATCTTTTCTCAGCCCACCCCCGGTTTCATTCATGAGTCACTGGTTTTGGGAATTCTCTGACAACCTGAACACTAGTTAATCTCACTGTGCCTAGAAATTTAAGGTGGTATCATATTGTGAGAACAAAGTTTGATTATCATTGACTCATTTGAAGAGTGTTTTTTATTTAGTGTTTAGTAATTGGCTTCATTTAGTAATTTAATCTCTTAACGGATTTAAAGTTTGATTATACTTTGGAGGATTACAAGTTATTTCACAACCTTAAGCCTCAGTCTATTTCTGACTTCCACTTTTAGGTCATATGTATTTGTGGCTTATGGAAATGAGTTTATCAAAGCTATCTTTGGTCAAATAAAGTTTTCCCCAGATGAATTGTTTGCTTGGGCTTATTTGCCTTTTAGGTTACTTATTGCACTAAATTCAGGAAATTTTAGAAACCAAATACAAGTTCACTGAAGTTTAACATGAATAATAGTTAACATAATTTGAGGATTGGTTGAAGAACGTTTTTAAAAGTGGCAATACAAATGCCACCTACAAATGTTTCTGGTTGTAATTGTATAGATTTAAGTGTGAAGTGATATTTGAAATCTGAAATCTGCTCCTGTGCTATTGTGTTTGCAATATATTTACAGGTAAGTATCAGAGATTCATTCCTGTGTGGCTTATTTTTGGTGGTTATAAATTTTATAAATGGCGCCTTATGATTTCTTTTATTAACAGAATTCTGCTTGGTCAGAGTCGTGATGGCATTGTGTTCAGCACTGATGACTATTTTCACCATCAAGATGGGTACAGGTATAATGTTAATCAACTTGGTGATGCCCATGACTGGAACCAGAACAGAGGTTTGTTTTGGGCCAAGTCTCTGGGATGGACTATTTGACTAGGAGTCAGAAGACTGAATTTTTATTCTCAACTTGACTTTTACCAGCAGAATGACTTTGGCAAGCCATTTAAATAGATTTGAGACCCAATTTTTTCATCTATTAGAAGCAATGATAGTTATGCTTGCCTTACTTGATCAAGGTTGTTATGAAATTAGAGAATTTAGAAAGGTATATGTTATAAACTGTAAATAGTGTACCAGTATAAGCTGGCAAAATAGAGATGTGGGTTACTTTGATAACCTTTATTTTATACCTCAGGAATAAATTTCAAAGAACTCTTGATACTATTGTATATTCCCAAAAAGTATTTCCCTGGGAATAATGCTAATGTTTTTTAAGTCTTCATATAATGCCTATAAATATTAAAAGTTTTTTGCATTGACATTATTCTACAAAAAAATCTACTTAACACATGTTTTAGAAGCACATCAGTCTTTTTTTTTCATTCTAGAGTAGTAGTTTGTAACATAGGCTGCACATATTTGAATCCTCTGGGAACCTTTTTTTTATTTTTAAAGTTTATTTATTTTGAGAGAGAGAGGGAATGTGCGCGCATATGTGAGCTGGGAGAGAGGGTAGGCAGGCGGAGAGGGAGAGAGAGAATCCCAAGTTGCTTTGCACTGTCAGTACAAAGCTTGATGTGGGGCTCAATCCCATGAACTTGAGCCAAAATCAAGAGTCGGATGTTTAACCAACTGAGCCACCCAGGCACCCCTCCTGGGGACCTTTTAAAAAAACTTATGCCTGAATCTTAGCCCCAGAGATTCTGGCTTAATTGGTCTGGAGTGGATCTAAGCACTAGTTTTTTTTTTTGTTTTTTTTTTAAGTTCTCCATATATTCTGATGTTGCAGTCAGGATTGAAAGTTTTTATCTAGAACTACTAAGTAAGTGCTTACACTATAAGTTAATTTCTTTTTAAATTTTTTTTAATGTCTTTATTTTATTTTGAGAGACAGAGACAGAGTGAGTGGGGGAGGGTCAGAGAGAGAGGGAGACACAGAATCTCTAGCTATCAGCACAGAGCCCGATGCAGGGCTCGAACCCATGGACTGTGAGATCATGACCTGAGCTGAAGTCGGATGCTTAACCGCCTGAGCCACCCAGGCACCCCAGTTAATTTCTTTTTAAAAAGATGAAGAATGCATTGATGATTAAACATGGTTTCTTTTTTTTTTTTTTAAGTTTATTTATTTTGAGAGAACGAGCAAGGATTGGAGGGAGAGAGAGAGGGAGAGAAAGAAAGAAAATCCCAAGCAGCTTCCACACTGTCAGTGTGGAGCCTGATACAGAACTTTATCCCACAAACCAGGAGTTCATGACCTGAGCCAAAATCAGGAGACAGACTCTCAACCGGCTGAGCACCTAGACTCCCCACAAATTGTTTTTATTATGAAAAATTTTGAACCTAGAGTAGAGAGATTACAGTGAACCCCATACATCCATCACTCAGAATTATTATTAGTTATTGAGATTTTGCCTACATAGTGGCTTTATCCTTTTTGTTTTAATGCCCATCCCCCCTTTTTTTATTTCTGAGGTTTTTAAAGCACATTCTAGACATCGTTTTAAAGCACATTCTAGACATGCATTTATGCACTTCAAATTAACTTTTTTCTTAATGGCATCTTAATTGCAATGCCAACATCATACTTAAAAAAACAATTCCTTGACATCATGTAATACTCACCCTGTAATGAAATTTCCCCTGTTGTCTTAAGTCTTTCTTTATGGTTGTTCTCTTTCAATCAGGATACAAGCTAGGTCCTCGCAGTACATTTGGTTTTAGGTTTCATTTAATTATGTTAATCTGTATCCTCTTTTATCCCCTCTTTTTGTCATCATAACATTAATTTGTTGTAGAGCTTGGTTATTTATCCTACCGAATGTCCCATATTTTGTAGTTGTCTGTTTGCTTCCTTGTGGTAACTGTTTAACCTTTTGTTTCTCCTGTATTTCCTTAAAGTTAGTTCTAGACAGAATTTATTAGATTTAGCTTTTTTTTGGTACACATGTCTGGTTATACTAATTTTAGTGATGCTAAGATTGATTAGTAGCTTCAAAGGGACAGCCTACTCCATTATCAAGTTCCCTATCAACTGTATATCTAATGGTTTTATCCAACAGTGAATTATTTCCTTAATGAGCCATTTTACTGAATGAGCTAGTATACCTTTGGTGGACTGTGAAATTTGTGTGGGACATTTTTTTCTCTTTGCAGTACTAGTCTAGAATATTATATTAAAATGTTTATGTCACGTGAGTTATACTTGCTGAACAAAAAATAGTGCCTTGGTGAAGTATTGGTTTTATTATTAGTGTAACAAATTTTTTTCAAGGTAATGATAACTAACAATCATGACTTACATAGGACTAAGTTTCTCTTTTTAACAGATATTTATTGAATATTTTTTATTTTTTTAAGTTTATTTATTTATTTTGAGAGAGAGAGAGAGAGAGAGAATCCCAGGCAGGCTCCAGGCACTTAGCACAGAGTGAGAACATTGACTGAGAGCCTGTTCATGCATGGGGAACGGGCAGAGAGAGAGAGAGACAGAGGATCTGAAGTCGCTCTGCACAGAGAGTCTGATGCGGGGCTCAACTCACAAACCATGCGATCATGGTCTGAGCCAAAGGCTTAATTGAGGCACCCCTATTGAATAAGCCACCCAGGCACCCCTATTGAATACTTTTTTTTTTAAATGTTTATTTTGAGAGAGAAAGAGAGCTGGGAAGAGCAGAGGGAGAGGGAGAGAGAGAATCCCAAGCAGGCTCCACACTGTAGTGCAGAGCCCAGTGTGGGGCTCAAACTCATGAACCATGAGATCATGACCTGAGCTGAAATCAGGAGTCAGACCTTTAACTGACTGAGCCACCCAGGCACCCTCTTATTGAATACTTTTAAGTGCCAGGTACCATTCTGGGAATATCTGTCTGCTTCGTGTGTGTGTTGTTAGAAGACTCTAAATTCATGTTAGATTATCTATAAATTAAAAACCTCTCCAAGGTCTCATTACTCTGCTTCTTAAAATATGGTGGTTATTTTGTTTAAGAAATGACTCTCATTATTTGGGTATTCAAACATTGTTTACTTAGGACCTCTTTTCTCCTGGAGTGTTCTGAAATGTGGTATTACATGATGACTTTTCATTGAAAGAGGATAATCTTCCCATTCTTGAAATCAGAGAGAGAATTTGGTTATTAAGCTCATCTTCTAGAATATAACTCGTTGGAGGTGATAGCCTAACTATTAGACATTAAGAGAGTTAGTTTAGTAAGTTTTTTTTTTTTTTTTATGAAAGATATGATTACTGTTTATGATTCGGGATAGAACAGTGGGAGATGATAGCATTTTGGTGTGGCATTTATGACCCAAATTCTGAATTTCTTTTGTTAGTTAGAGACATCTTCTTCCAAATATATATTCCACCACAGTCATTACTACTTAACCTTTAGAATTCTGTTTGTCCTTAGTCATCTGTATAAATGTTTTCATCATGTAGAACTAATGTTTTGAATTCTAAGCACCAACAAAACTTCCCAAGTTCCCAAAACTTCCCAAAAAGCATTGCTTTTTGCCTCGGCCTTTTAAATTTTATTGTAGGTTTTTAATTATGTTTCTTGTCTGTTAACACTTAGGGGTATGCACACTCTCGTCATTAACAGTGGCTCACTGTGGCTGTGATTCTTAGCTCATGGGGAAGAGATGGCAAAGGGATAGGGAGATGTAGTTTAGAAAAGTTCCATGTGATCTCAGCTCCTCATTTGAGAATTCTAGTCCTAAGAAATACTTAAAAAGTCAGTTGATTGTGTTATCTAGCTACTTGGTATGTAAAGTTTTGCTGGTAAGTAATAATATATCCATAGCATTCTTTAAAAAAAAAAACAAAAAACCTTAGCTTCTTATTTCAAAAGCATTATTTGTAATTGTAGAACATTGGGAAATATAGATAAGCATAGATTGCTTATATTCTCATTACCCTCAGATGACCACTGTTGATATTTAGTAACTCTTCCCAGATCTCTGTATTTTGACCAAAATAAGATCATACTTACATATTGTGTTATAATTTGCCATTTTTAGTTAATAGTTTTCATCTTTCCATGTCAATAAATGTTCACCTCTTTTCATAGACTGTATTCAGTGTGTCTTCTAAATGAAAGTTATCTCTAGACTGAAGGCTTCCTTAGCTGTAAGTTCAAGAAAATGTTTTCCCCCAAATGTTCTTTATAGTTCATTTGTCAAAACCAGTATCTGTTTTAGAGAATACACATGGCCTGTGGTTATGTCTCTTAATTCCCTTCTAATAAATGTGGAGTCCTTTTTTTTTTTTTCATGGCACTGACTCAAGAGATTGCATAATTTTAGTTTTAAGTACAGAGATGTAGAAAATTTCTTAATATGAATGTTTATATTTTATTTTGTATATTTTAACCTAATAGTTCTCTGGTTTTGTTTTTTAAATTTATTTTATATTTCAGCAAAACAAGCTATCAATCAAGGGAGATCTCCAGTTATAATAGACAACACTAATACACAAGCTTGGGAAATGAAACCGTATGTGGAAATGGTAAATATAAAATATGAGAGAATATTAGTATTTTATTCCTGTCAGTTTTTTCATATTCTGAAATTTTGGTTGCTTTTATCTTTGTTATATAGACATTTGTCCCTGTTTTCTAAAGAGGTGTGTTTGTTTACTTAGTTTTTAAAAAACTGGGATTGGTACTTATTAAGATATATGTTCATCTTGTTAGTTTTGCCTGGACTTGAGGACAGTAATTTGAAATTGTTCAGTTAAGTTGTCCTAATATATTTATAAACCATATTATTTAAAAGTAAATTTTTTCTTGGTAGAGTAAGTTTAGATGTATTGTCTAAATGAAACTCTTAATTATCTGCCTTCTTTTTTACTTTAAGAAGTATTCTCTGGGTTTTTGTTTTCTTCCTTTCCTTTGTGTAGGCCATAGGAAAAGGATACAGAGTAGAGTTTCATGAACCTGAAACTTGGTGGAAATTTGATCCTGAAGAATTAGAAAAGTAAGGCACTCCAATTGTTTTTGAATCCTTACCTTTGAAAAACATTTTTGAATCTTTATCTTTTTCTCTTTCTTTTCTTGTTTACACAATTTCTTCACTATCTTTTGCTTGTCATATGTTTGCTGCTTGTGAATAGGGACTGGTCACTTTCTGTTAAGAGAAGCATGACTTTAAGGCTTCTTGGGGCACCTTGCCTTGGTAGATTTTATTAAATTTTCCTTGTTAAGTGTGTTACTTTTTCTCATGTGAATTCCTACCACTGTTTGATAGTTTACTGAATGCTAGTGGAGATCCAGAATACTTTGAAGAAAAAGTTAGAACTTTTCCTCTGGTTTTTAGTGAGGCCGCTTATCTGCAATACCCTTCAAACTTCTCTTCCCATTTTAGCTCCCGTCACCTTTTTACCTACGGTTTTCAGCTTGCTCTCTCTTTTCATCTTTACTACTATAGATTCATATTCCCATAACCAAAATCCTTGTAATCAATGTGTTTTGAAATTCAGGTTTTGGTTATTTTTGTCTGTTTTTTCAAGAAAGGTGATATGATTGTATGTATGCAATCATCATACCCTTAGCAGAGTTTCGGGCAGCAAGTCATAAAAATCACACATCTTAATTTTTCTGTGGCAAATCATGACTAGTCCTGTAATTAGATAAGAAAGATTCTACATAATCTAATGTTCATTCTGAATAGATTGTGCTGCCAGATGAGTACAGGTTTGATTAGATTTTGCTGCCATGTGAGTCAACAGAAGACTGAGTTTTCAGAGCATTGTCAGTTTCAAAATTTGTGGTGAGGGATTGTGAATTTTTATTACATTCAACCCTGGCCTTCCATTTGTGTTTACCTTGCTCTCTTTTCCCTCATGTCACTGGTTTTCCTATGACTCTTTTTCTTTCTTTGTTTTTTATTTTCTCTCCCTGCTTTTGGTAACAGCTTTGAAATATAATTCACATACTTTATAATTTACACATTAAAAGTGTACAATTCTTGGTTTTCAGTGCAGTGGACTCTTGAACAATGAAGGGGATAGAGGTACTGACCCTGGTATAGTTGAAAATCCACAGATAATGGAATTTTGATTTATTTTTGATAATGACTTTTGATTCCCCCAAAAAACTACTTAATAGCCTGCTCCCTTACTGGTAACATAAACAGCTGATTAGCACCTGTTTTGTATATTATATGTTTTAGAGAAAAGAAAAGTGTTATTAGGAAAGTCATAAGAGAAAGTACATTTACAGTACTGCACTGTATTTACTGAAGAAAAGCCACGTGTCAGTGGATGTGCACAGTTCAAACCTGTGTTGTTCAAGGGTCAACTGAATATTCACACAGTTGTGCGGCCATCACTTCCTTTTTTTAAAAATAATTTTTTCCCACCTCAGCTTGCCCTCTTCCAGCTTAAAGCTGTTATTCTGTGTATGATGTTCAACTAATTTCTTTTCCCTTTGCCTTTTATTCATTTGATTACCCCTTTTCCCTTTCTAATTTGCATACTGTGATCATATGTGAATAAAACTGATAGACTTAATTAATATTTAGTATTGTTTGCTTGCTTCTCTGTGTGTATTTCACCTCAAGTAGAAGAGGCAGAAGTTTAAGAACTAAAGCTGTTTGGGTTATGCAGAATAAATGAATTGATGAAATAGGCTTCATTAATATTTAAGGGACTGTTGAAATTTATTAGAATTCTTAATATAATTGATTTTATAAAATCAAGTCAGTTTAACTGATATCTAGTATAGTTTGACAGATTTTTTAGGTAAGTTGATTGAATTATCAATTTTGACATCTGTGAATTTAGTTATATCTTGCCATTTCAACCTCAGATCCTGTCCCTCCCCCTTTTTTTTTTGTCTTCTAGTCCTTTTTGCTTTCTCTTCTTTTGAACACAAATATCAGTAGTTTTAAAGCATAAACATTTCTTTTGTGTCCCTTTTCTGGGAAAAATGAATTACAGTTAGTAAATCTAGAACTATAACATTAAATGTAACATATCTTCTTATGTGTTTTGCCACATCCAAGTCATGTTACAGAAAACTACAAGGGTAAAATAAATTGTAAAAAGCTTTTTGAGGGTCAAGAATAATTTTTAAACCACTTTTTGTTGTCATAATTAAACTCACAGAAAATTATGTAAAATATAACTATACAGCTTAACAGATTTCCTGTAAGGCAACTATTCATTTAACCTTACCCACATTATAAGAGTATTATTAACACCTGAAAAGTTCTTCTGATTCCTTTTCCTAGTAACAATTCTCTGGTAATTACTTCCTTTCCTTTAATGCATCTTACTATTTTTTTAATGCATCTTTTTTTCTCAAACATCTTTTGCCTAACACCATGGTTTAATGCTTTTTTTAAAACTTTACATAAATAAAACACAATGTATATTCATTGAGTCTAGTTTCTGTCACTCAACATTTTGTTTTGTAAAATATGTCCAAGCTATCTCTGACAATAATTTGGTATTGATAATAAATTATAAAGATACAATAGGAAGTGTCCTAACGTAACTTTAAAAAATGATAAATATTTATATTGATTTTTATAAGTCCTGGAAGTCCACTCAATTCCTCTGTAATTCCCAAAACACCGTCTCATAATCTCTGATTTTGTTATTAGAAAGCGGCGGGGAGGGGGTGGGGGGGAGATTAACTCCTTGATTCAGTGAATTGGTAGTTAGTTCTATGTGAAGAAGATACTATCTTTTAACATTTTGCTGTGATTTATGGTATCTTTAAACATTTAAAAAATATTGTTAAAAGTTTTGAGAGCCAGTATAAATTTTTTTTGTCTAAAATGTGTGTGAATGAGGTGTATCTTTTAGTGTTTATTTGCAAAACATAATGTAGAATCTGTACTTTGTTACTCTAAAGAAGTAAATCCTTTTCTTTTCCTTTTTTTTTTTTTTTTTTGGTAGGAGGAATAAACATGGTGTATCTCGAAAGAAGATTGCTCAGATGTTGGATCGTTATGAATACGAAATGTCCATCTCTATTGTAATGAATTCAGTGGAACCGCCACACAAAAGCACGCAAAGACCTCCTTCTTCACAGGGGAGACAGAGGTGGGGAGGATCTCTAGGCTCACCTAATCAAGTCTGTGTTACAAATAATCATTAAGTTGGCTATTTTCAGCTAACACATTTGTTGCTTGCCCTTGAAAAAAATTAGTGAGCCTATCTTGAAGTTTAAATAGTTTCAAATTTAAAAAAAGACTATGTTGCCCCACAAAGGACGTTCCCAGCAAACTGTTTAAATCCTAAAGTGTAAATAAAAAGTATATAAAATGTTTTTTTAATGTTTTTATAGTTTTTTTGTTGTAATTCCCTCGGTTATTATGAAAATACCTGAGTAGTGTGGGTAGGACCTAGGATGGTTTTTCTACAACTGAATTTTAAACTAATTTTATCTTTTTTGTAGATAACATTAATAGTTTTATAGCTTATGCCTAAATCTAACTTTTCATAAAATGTTAGTAATTTTCCTTAACTAATTTCCTACGTTTAAATATGTAAGAAATACTAACTTTTTATAGGCACCTCAGTTGATTCCGTGTTCATTACTCAGGTAAAATTATGTTTCGGCAGATTCATCTGATTGACAAAAATATTTATAAGCTAATTAGACCATATTGCTTAGTTAAATTCTCCATCAAATGCTATACAGCAGTAGGTATGTCAACCACCTGGGTGGTTTTCTCCACAATATACATATTCATAATATATCAAATACATATTCATCACTCTTCTCAAACCATTCCCCTACTGTTTCACACTCCCCAGTTCTGGAGTGGATAAATAGGGACATCACTGTATATTTAGAAAAAGCTCTTCAGGTTATTCTGATAATAAGTCACTTTTCTTTATTTAATTAAGTGTTATTAGACTTAACACTGTATAAGTCTAATATTAAAATTTTTTGGACAGGTCCTTAGCATTAATTATAAGAAGATTTTTCATGTAGGATATTTTATTTCTTCTGATTTTAATTTTTCTGTAGACCAACTGTATGTCTCACTGGAGAAGTTTCTTTGTTAGATTGTGTTCTGTCACTTAAAATTTAAAAACTGAGAAGGAATTCATTTCAGAGATTCTTAATTCTTCCTAATCCTTGATTTGCTCTTTTTTAGGAAAAAACCCCCAGCTAATTACATGCTTTTTAAAAAATAATGTTTTGATCCTTCAAATGTTTTACATGATAATATTTCATGGCCCATTAACTGACTCCTAAACCAGCCCATCTTGAACCTAATAATCTGCCTTTATATGTTGTTTAAAACCATTTGCTGTTCTTTTCAGTTTTACTTTAAATGTTATCGCACATCTATATATTACTTTTTAAGTAATACTAAGTGCGAGGCTCAAAACTAAATATAGCACTTTCAACAAGGTCTGTTTTACATTGCCTTTAGTGAGATAGGAATATGATTTTTATTTATTTGTACTCTTCAGTGCCGTTTACATTTGAATATTACCTTGCTCTATTTTGTTTAACACGTGTGTTTGTATGTATTTGTTCATCTTAACTAAATGTGATATAGTAGGAATATGCTAACTGATGTTTTGTGTGTAAATGTATATATATACATATACACATTATCTTCATCCACTATTTTCATGTATTTTTTTGTTTAAGAGTAACACTTCTTGGTATTTGGGCTTGCGTTTCCCATTATTTTATTAATGTAAGTTGGCACATTTTGAAAATATACAGAAAAATTTAATTTGGGGACAGATGAAACATCTGTTAGATATATATATACTATGTGTTCCTTTCCTTCTGTCTTTATAAAACTATTGGGAGGAATAGTACTATGAATCTATAGATTTTGATTAATAGATGTTTAATATCTATTAAGCATATTTTCAAGGAAGTAGAAAATTGCCTTTGAAAGATACACATTATAAGGAAATATGTTCATGTTAGTCTGAAATAAATTTTCAGATTTTATAATGGATCAATTTCATCTTTTAGTGCTTCTGAGTACTTAATCATGTAGAGATCATTAATCATTGCTGATTTTTTAAATTATAAATCCATATTGAGGCAGGGGAATTAAATTCTGAAAAGCTGAAGGGTTTTTTTTTTTTAAGACAGAAAATTAATTTAATAGTTGCATGAAGCATATTAAATCAATAGTTCCCCCGTTAGCATTCTGGCTAATTTTTTAATTTTTTGAACAATAATAGAACGAGGCATGAATATGCAATAAAAGATACCATAATCACTATTACAAGTCATTGCTTTGATGTTAAAAATCTATAAAAATATGAAATTTACTAATTAAATATTTTCATCAAAAGTTTTCTTCTATTCAGATATTCTTTTTTTTTTTATATAAATTCGGTTATATTCTTAATGGAATAGCCCTCAGTTGTTATGTCCCAATCTGAGTCGTAGGTCTCTTTCCCAAAAAATAAAAAAGGCATTAGTCCTCATAATTAAGTAGGATGAAACATATTTAGTTAAGCAGAATGCAGCTTAACTTTTTTTTTCATAGGCTTGGTGAAAAATACTTTTCCTTTTTAATAAGCAGATTTATAATTTTCTATATGTCATGATTCTCCTAACAGAAATACTTAAGTGATAATCATGTTGAACTTCTGGTACTGCTTTTTAGATAGCTAATCTTTCAGTATTCACTTTTTCAAAAGAAAATGTTAACTTTTTAGGTCTGTTTTAAAGTAAGATTATTTATAAAAGATTTGGGGTTTTTTTGTTGGTGGAGCAATAGGGTGGATTAACTATTTGAAGTTAGCTAGTTTCTTATCTAATTAATATAGATTGTGGAATTTTCTAGTTTTATGTATAGGTGAGTTTTGAAAGAATTCATGATTTCAAAGGACATGAGATATTTATTTTGACCATATTCAAGTCTTTGTTATTTGAAGAAATATCTGATTTTCTGAGTCTAGTTTTTTAAGTATTTATAAAGAAAATTGCTGGTGTTCTCCTCAGAAAATGTTGAAGAAATGTTGTTAATACATTAGTGCCTTGACCAGATAATTTTGCTGTCTTTGTTGAAGTTTTATGTAGTATTCTGACATGAATACAGTAACTGAGAATTCATTATTAGGGCTGAAGATTTCTGTGTGTGTGGTTTTGTTTTAACATTTGCAACCCATATAAATAGAGTAACACCTTAATCGAAAATCATGACAAAGTTTTGTTTACTTTTGTTACAATGACCAGTCAGAATAAGTATTTGGTGGTAGCAGAAAAAGCAGGTTGAGTTAGTGGTTTTTGAAATTCAATTTTATAGGTTACAATATATAAATAAAAATTTTTTTCACTAAAATTGTTAGCTGTAATTCTTGTGAATTTACAGAGAAAGGTGGGATTATATTAAGGGATCAATGAATATCTTCTTCAGTGATGGCTTTCTCTCTTTACTAATTAAAATTGGCATACCAATTTTTTTATTTTTAAAATTAAGGTTACTATTAAAATAATTGGTCTCCCTATATGTATATCAGATTTTTCCTTAAAATATCCTTAGAATGATAAAAATTGCTATTAAGTTTGTTGAAATAGGTCTTCAAGGAGGAGTAATTAGTGATTTTCTCCTGTGTCTTTTTGATTCCTTTTTTTTACATTGCAAAGCAACATTTAATTCAGTTCAGTTGATTCAAACTGCTAAGTGTCCTAAGTCTAAAAAAATTTCATTTTTTCATGGTTTATAAATTGCAGAGCAAGCCTTGAGAAGTTTATAATTATGATTTTTGCAAAAACTTGTAATAGAATGGCTATCATTTAACCTCAATATCTTTATTTGGGCTATAGGACAGGGCATAATTTTTGTAATAGAATATACATTTATAAGCGTAATTTTTAATATATCTCCGTGGAAATTCTTAATATATTGCCACTGTCAAATTATGCACGTAGAAACAAAGTGAAAGAGTAGCACAAATAACTTTTTGAAAAGAGAGCCTCAAGCTGGGATTGTGTCTGTTGGAAAGTTTTGACTTCTTGATACAGTTAATAGTAGTTTATTTTAGTAATTTAGATTAGAAATAATCTTTTTCTCCTTTTTCCTAACAAATTTTGTTTTCTGAATGATAACCCTGTCACATTCCAGGTGTGATGATTGCCGTAATCACATAATATACTTCCCAGTATAGAACCCATTAATGTCAATATGCTGTCTTAAGTACAAATAAAATAGATTATATTATTTATTATGGACACAGTTATAGTTTGACTTCCTAGCCTTAGAACTAGACCCAGTCACATTAGCAAGCATTGTACCTGTTTTGGTGAGTAACTGAAGACTTTATCTGGGCATGTTGTCCAGTTATATTTCAATGTTTTTTTTTTTAATTGAACTTTTTGTAAATTAGTGGGAAGATTGAGAGATTTTTAAGATGACCCAGGAGCATTTTGTCTCTCAACTTTATTAGTAACTAAAGGGAAAAAAGTAAGAATAATCTGTTCACTCATGGTTAAAATTGTGTACAAGTTCAGTAGAGTCCATTGAAATACAAATTTTTACCCCCTGGGGTGGGTAGTTCATCTACAACTATTAATTACAGTTGTACAACTTCATACTGTCTCTTCAATTGTAATTCTGAACTCTTCAGTTTCTTAATAACAAAATGAAATTTGATTTTGGGATGGGATTGTGGGTTATTCCTCTGCCTTTATTCTTTTTTCTTTTTTTTTCTGTCTTTCTTAATAGAATTAGAAATTATATTTCTTGTTTCTTTCATAGTCTTTTCCCATACACACTTTTCTGTCCATTTTCTGCTCAGCTATCCTCGTGTAACTTCATAACATTTTTAATGAAGATGATGGGATGGTAAGTGACTGACAAAAATGGAGGTAACTTTTTCCCTCCTATGTTTTACTGAACTCATTGTTCCTTAGGAAACTTACTTAGCCATGTTATATTTATAGACCAACAGCTTTGCAGTTGGTTTCCTGACCCTGGTGTTTAGTTAGAACTTAGATATGAAAATCCTTGGAAAGATTTGTGAAAGTCTAACAATGGTTACTCATGGTTAAGAATCCCATAACATGGCATAGTATTTGGATGTTTGAATCTGAGAAAAAGTATTTTATAATACTTAAGCATCATGATGATAGACTTGTTGATAAGTAGTAGTTGGGAATTCAGTATTGTAGAATTCACTATTACATCATGATTCTGCATCCACCCTTATTAAAGAACTGGGTGATTTTGAAGGAAAGTTGATAGGTATTTTGAGTTTAACCTCTACAAGTGGATCTTCATATTGGGCAGTGCTGCTAGAATAAACAGTAGGAATTTAATAGCAACAAGCCTTAATATAATAATGTTCATTTAAGCAGCTGCCATTTATTTAATGCCTGTCAATGCCAGGCTGTACTGTAAATGTGATTGTTAACAGTCTCCCAGGTCTTCATAACAGTCCTACAAGGGTTTTATAAAGAGGAACCAAAAACTTACAGAGGTTATGCAACTTAGCCAACATAATTTCTCTAGGGAGAGCTATAACTGGGATGGAAATCTGGGTCAGGCATATTCCTTACTATATCCCATTTTATCTTTTAAACATAGCCTTCTTTTTAAAAATTATTATAAATTTAGGTTTTTTTTAAGGTAGGAAAGAAATTCCGGTGAAGGTGAGTACATCTTAAAAGTGAAGAAACCTGTAAGTGGCCATTTAGAGTGCTATTTTTAAAAGTCAAGATTGCAAGTAAGATACCGTTTGGAATTTAATGTTTTCTATAAGATATACATTGATATAATAGATAATCATGTTTCAGCAACATCTTTGCAATTGATTTTTACATATGCTGTTGTGCTTCAGTGTTAAAAATTTATCTTAATTTCTGATAATCAATTAGCTTTTGCAGTGTGTAGTATTCAATAAATGGATTGTTAAATTACATAAGCTGTTTGTTTTGCTGATTAATTTTGAGGCAATATTTCCCAGAATAGGTCAACACTATGTGTAAGTGGTCTCAATTTATTTTTCTTTAAATGTTCACTTATTACTTAAGTGTGCTATAGTAGTAGATGTTATGGAAATTACATAAGTTTTTTGAATTTCTGAAAAAGTAAGCATTTCTTTTAAAGTGGCATCTTCTGTGCTGTTTAATTTTCTAAAATTAAAGAACAATATAAGAGGCAATTACTTAAGTTTACTATAACTAATATATTGAGTCAATAGATTCTACAAGGAAAACCTTTAAATATAGAATGAAGACTTGTAACTGTTGAGTGAGTATTTGCTTTATTTTGTCTTAGTTAAAAATAGGACTGGATCTTGTTTGGTTTCTCTTAATCCTTAGAGTAGGTTTTGATTTGTTTATTTTTTCTAAATATGAAATCAGAGGTAGAACTTTTGTTAGAATAAGAAAGACTTTATGAAAAAAGAAAGAGCATTGGTTTCATTAATAGATTAAAATAGTTTTCAGTTCAGTACCTAGAAAGCAGTATATTGTGGAATTGAGGTTATTGGCATATAGTACAATGTAACACTAGCAAAGACGTAGTTAAAACATTTCAATTCAAATGTAAGTAAATTGAAGTATATACAGGAAATGTGATAGGAGGCCTGGGCTATTCATTTTGACTTAATTAAAAATGAGAAAAAAACAGTTTTTTAAAAAATTCTAGGGAATAATAGAGAAATTGATAAGGCTAGAAGGATAGGATAGTAGTCAGAAGTGGTATTTCTCCCTCCTTATCTTCCCTTTGCTTTTTAAAAACCAGTAGAGCCCAAACTATGAAGAAAGATGATCTTGTACCCTAAGTACCATGAAACAGGGTCTTCCTTGTCATCTTTGGTCACTACTGAGTCTTTGGATCTTTGTCCTTTAAAAAGAGTCAATAAAATATTTGTTGAGTATTCTTCCTAAAACAACCTTTTGATATAAGGACACATTGATCTAAGTAGAGTAATTTATAGGGTACTTTGTAATTTAGGAAACATGGAGATGGAGCATGAATTAGTTGGGTTTGATGCTTGCTGAGGGCAGTGTGTGCAGACCAGCAGAGAGGAGCGCTCATTCACTTAAGTTGGTATGTCTAATACCATCAGAGCCTTATGTTTCAGATAAGTACCAGCAGTCTTTAGATTTGTGATTTATGATCAAGAAATTAAATCTTAGAATATAGATAAATAAGGCAACCTTGAGGCTTTTGACTGTCCATTTCTTTTGGGGTCATTTAGAGGTTATTTTCTTGCTTTTTGCTTTAACACTTTGCAGAATTCCCAGACAATCTGAGAAAAATACTTCAGGTATTTATCCTAAAGTCATTTTTCAGAGCCCTTCTCTGAAGCACTGTGATCCTAAGTCTAATTAAAAAAAAAAATCAGGGCCACTTGAGTTGGCTCAGTCAGTTAAGCCTCTGACTCTGGATTTTGGCTCAGGTCATGATCTCATAGTTTGTGAGTTCAGGCCCCATGTTGGGCTCTGTGCTGACAGTGTGGAGCCTGCTTGGGATTCTGACCCTCCCTCTCTGCCCCTCCCCTGCATGTTATTTCTCTCTCTCAAATAAATAAACATTTTTAAAAAATCAAGTGCTTCATCTCTTTTCAGTTTGAACACATTTATCTTTATTCATAAAGAATAGCTGGTACTGATACACATCTTCATATAATTATCTTTTGTTTGAAAACTAATACATATTGAGTTATTATTTGCCTTCTTCAGTCTAAGTAATCTCAATTTAACTTCGTTTTTGGGGTGCCTGAGTGGTTCAGTTGGTTAAGTGTCCAACTTCAGCTCAAGTCACTATCTCATAGTTCGTGAGTTCGAGCTCCACATCGGTCTTTCTGCTCTCAGCACAGAGCCTGCTTCAGATCCTCTGTCGTCCCCCTCTCTCTGCCCTTCCCCTCCAAAATAAATAAACATTAAAAAAACTTTTTTTTTTAGTTTGCGCTCCTACTTAGAACACTTTTCGAAATATGTATGGCATGATTTTAGTGGAAAGAACACATTATTGAAAGAGTTGGGCAGTCTGAGTTCTGCTTGCATTCTCCTATTTCAGTGGAGAGGGTAGCCCTCCTCCAATCTAAGGTAAATAAGTACCCCTGTATTCTGAATTGCATCTCTTACTACTTTCAGGAATCTTTATATGTTGACAATTATTCCTTCTCTCTGTAACTTCAATCTTGCTTTCTTTTCTTAAATCCACATCAGACATGATCAAGTCTCATCTCTTAAAGCCCCTCTTCACACCATTCCTTTATAGCCAAACTCCTCTGAAGAACTGTGTACACCTATTGTCATGTTCCCTTTTGTTTGTTTGTTTATTCTGAGAGAGACAGCATGTGAGCAGGGCAGGGGCAGAGAGAGAATCCCAAAATGACTCTGTGCTATCAGCATCAGAGCAGGACCCGAGGAGGTGCTCTATCTCATGAACTGAACCACTGAACCATGAAACCCTGAAATCAAGAGTTGGACGCTTTACCCATTGAGCCACCCAGGCACCCTCCCCTCAACTGTTTTTGATGCTATTCAACCCACTCTGTTTTAACTTCTTCCCCTACCATTCTAAATAGATTTTAAGGTTTCCAGAATGTTCCTCTGTGTTTATAAGCCTTTTTCAGTCCTCATACGATGACTCAGCAAGCATTTGACTCTTGTTCACTTTTTTCCTTAAAATATTTTCCCCTGATGAGGCTTTTGTTCCTATCTCTATCTCTATCTCTATCTCCATCTCTATCTCTATCTCTGTCATCTCTATCTCTGTGTGTACCTCTCGGTCTCATTTGCTGCCTTTCTTGGTTTTTATTTTTCCAAATTTAAGTTTTAGTTCTAGACCACCTTCTGTTCTTATTCTTTGCTTTCCCCAGGAGATTTCGTCATTTCTTACTTGGACATAGTAGTCTCACTTTTTTCTTTGTTGCCCTGTAGTTTTATCAACAGAGCAACTAATCTATAATTCAAAACAAAAATTAATATAAACTACATCACTCCCTGCTTAAACTCTACATTTTCCCTAACCCTGACTTGCACAAACTCTCCTCTTCCCCTACTATATTCCATCTGTACTGGTCTTTTTGTCCGTTCTTCAGACATGCTAAGCTTGATTGTGCTTTTAAGCACTAGGTCTTTTCCTAGAATGCTATCCTACTCTTCTCAGCCTAGCATTTTCTCAACACTCAGGTCTCAACTCAATGTCACCTTTGCAAAGAGGCCTTCCTGACTATTCCAATGGAATGTAAAATAGCACCATACCTGTCACTCTTAATACATTGTCCCATTTTGTCTTCATCATGGTATTTACTAGTAGTTGAAGTTATCTTATTTGGTACTGATTTGTTGAATGTGAGTCCCATGAGAACTTGTTTATTTTGTTCACAGCTATATCCACAGAATCTAAACCAGTGCCTGTAATACTATAGGAGCTCATTAAATATTGGCTGAAGGATAGTGTACCCAGTGCTTCTGTTATTAACAGTATTGATCCCCAAGTGTATTTTCTACATGTCCTTTGAGCTTCGGCCTGTTTACTTAACTGCCTACCTGATATTTCTACTTATAAGCCTGAAAGATTGAGCAGTGATCTTTTCCCCCATCTCTGGATTTCTAGGATTTCCTTGCATAGTGAATGGATCTACCATCCATTTCTGTAAGCCAGAAACTTGGGGGTCTTCTTTAATGCCTCCTTTTCCTCTTCATATTCAATTCATCAACCAGGGTCTGTGGATTTTGCCACTTCAATATCTTTTGATTCTATCTTTCCATTTTTGACGGCCATCTTTCTAGTTTGAATTATCATCTAGTTTATCTCTTACTGAGACTGGGGTCCCCACATCAATACTTACTCTGTTCTACCCTTTGTACAGTCTAACCAGACTGAAGTATAATGAACATATGGAAAAGTACTTAAATTATAAGCATATAGCTCAGATTTTCACAGCGTGAACATATCATGTAACCAGACCTCTGCTCAAGAAATAGAACATTACCAGCACCCACCTTGCCAGAGTGATCTTTGTAAAAAGAAAATATAATCACATGTAAAACTTTTCAGATGCTTTCCATTGCTGTTAGTCTAAAGACCCTGGGTGATGTGACCCCTACCTTCCTATCCAACCTCATGTTTTATTACTCTTCTTACTTTCTGTATTCCAGCCCTACTGACCACCTCTCAGTTCCTTCACTGTGCTGTCCAGTTTCCCTTTCTGGAAAGTTCTGTGTGCACACCCCCCTTCCATACTCATCCTTCAGATTTGAGCTCTTCAAGGAAGCCATTTTGGACATAGCAGGCTTGGTGAGGTCCAAAATACATGTTATATGTTCTCATGTACTTTTTATTAATTTGTATGAGTGTATCATTGTTTCCACTTATTTTTAAGTCAGAGATTTTGAGTCATTGTATCTGTTTTGCTTACCATTACATGGTCATCAGCTAGCACAGTGGCTAGGAAAGAGCGATATTCAGTATTCATACAATAAGTGAATATGAGTAGTCTTCAGCCCATTGTGGGAAGAATTGTGTCCCCTCAGAGTTAATGTGTTGAAGTCCTCACCCCCAGTACCTAAATTGTTTTTTTACATTTATTTATTTTTTTTGAGAGAGTGTGAACAGGGGAGGGACAGACAGAGAGGGAGACACAGAATCCGAAGCAGGCTCCAGGCTCTGTGCTAGCGGTCAGCACAGAGCCCAACGCGGGGTTCCAACCCACGAACTGTGAGATCATGACCTGAGCTGAAGTCAGATGCTCAACCGACTGAGCCATCCAGGCGCCCCATCACCCCTAGTACCTAGAATGTGACTCTTTTTGGATACAGGGCCTTTGAAGGTAATTAAGATAAAGTGAGATCATATGGTTGGGCCCAAATCAAATATGACCGGTGTACTTACAAGAAGAAATTAGGATAAACACACAAAGGGAAGACCTTGTGAAGACACAGACAGCCAACCTTAAAAGCCAACAAGAGAAACCTTTGAAGAAAACAATCCTGCTGACACCTTGATCTTGGAATTCTAACCTCCAGAATTGTGAGAAAATTAATTTTTGCTGTTTTAAGCCGCCCAATCTGTGGTACTTTGTAGATTTGGCAAACAACAGATTTTCATACTGAAAAGTGGTATGGTGCTTTAACAAATACCTAGAAATATTGGAGTGGCTTTGGAACTGGGTATGGTAGAGGTTTGAAGAATTTTGAGGTACATTTTAGAAAAAGCCACGGTTGCCTTGGGAGATGGTGGATAGAAATGTGGACGTTAAAGGTGATTCTGGTAAGGGCTATGAAAAGAAAGAGCTATTGAGATGGCTTCTGTTGTCTTAGAGAGATATACATATACGCTCATGAACAGAATGTTGGTGGAAACGTGAGAGATGTTTTGGTGAAGCCTCAGATGGAAGTTATTGGAGCGTGGACAAAAGGCGATCTTGTTAGAATGTGGCAAAGAACTAGCTAAATTGTATTCCAGTGTTTTGTGGAAAATAGAACTTGTATAAAGAACTTGAATATTTAGCTGAGAGTTGTAAGCACAGTGTTAAGAGCCACACCCTGGTTTCTCCTTGCTTATAGTAAAATGCAAGAGAGAGAAATTGAGGAAGGAATTGTTAAGCAAGAAGGAACCATACATGAAGATGTGAAAAGTTCTCAGCCTATGCTTAGTGTGAAAACAGTGTGTGTTCTGGAGACAACATCAAGGTTGTTGCTAAACAACCATTTGCTAAAGAGATTACAGGCATGTGACTTATGGATGCTTTAAGTTGTCGGAGCAGAACTGTAGATGGAGTTTTGCTAGCAGAAACCCTAACAGCTTGGACCAAAAGGGATGAAACAGAATGAAATGAAAGGAGGTGCTCAGACTTCTGGGTTTCCATAAGACAAGTCAGTAGAACCAGCTGGCTGTGATCATGTGTTGTCCTTCAAGAACACAGAAGAATGTCCCTAAGGGTGGTTCAGAGGCTGGTAGGGCTGACACTGCCACCATGGGATTGGAGTCCCAAGCCTGAGGACGTAGGGCTACTACACTGGTGGGCCTGGAAGGCAGGGTCTCCACCCCAGGGGGCCCAGAGGACAATGCATGGAACCAAAGATGTATTATTCTTTAAGATTAAAATCTAATGGAATTTGCCTTGTTTTTGAACTTGTTTGGGACCCATTACCCCTTTCTTTCTGATTTTTCCCTTTGGCAATGAGAATGTTTATCCTATGCCTGTACCACGGTTGTATTTCAAAAGCAGATAACTTGCCTAGATTCACAATTCACAATATGAGAGGAATTTTACCTCAGGATGAATCATAACTAAGGTCTACCCATACCTGATGTAAATGATATTTAGATGATATACTGGACTTAGCATTGCTGCTGGAATGAGTTTAGACTTTGGGAGCTGTGGGAATGATGTGAATGTATTTTGTGTATGAAACGGACATGAATTATGGAAGAAGGTAATGTTATTGTCTGAATTATGTTCTCTCAAAATTATATGCTGAACTCCTAATACTCAGTACCTCAGAATGTATTTGGAGATAGGGCCTTTAAAGAGTAAATTTAAGATAAAATAGGGTCATATGGATGAGCCTTAATTTAATATGACTGGTATCCTTATAAAAAGAGGCTATTAGGACACAGACACACACAAAGGAAGACCATATGAAGACACTGGAGGAAGACAGCCATCTGCCAGCCAAGGAGAGGGGCCTTAGAAGAAAACAACCCTGCTGACACTTCATTCTCAGACTCAAAACCTTCTGAATTCTGAGAAAATAAATTTCTGTTGATTAAGCCACCCAGTCTGTGGTACTTTGTCATAGCCTTGCCAAACTAATACACAGCTATTACACTAGCTAGTTGAGAGGTGTTTGTGAGGCATTTCCTTCTCTCTTTGCAGTCCTTCATGTATAAAATAAGGATATTTGACTGGATCAGTGGTTCTTAATTTTTAATTCAAAGCCTTCTGAAAATGGCATGTGTTTCATTAAGAAGTATACAGTGGGTTGCCTGACACTGGAGGTGTTCACAGTATAATTGAGTTCTTCATTTCAGACTGCCCTCAAGGCTCCTTAGGGACTGTTGTGAAGGACGGAAACCTCTGCTTGTAGTAGAGCACAGAATTCCAAATTGCATAATTAGAAGATAAGTTGCAGTTCTGACTGCAGCTTGGGTAAGCCACTTAACTTTCTGAAACTTTTCCTCGTAGTTAAATAAGGGCAATACCTTTCCAATCTATAACATAGGGTTGTTGGATGGATTAAATGAGATGACTGTTAGAATTTTAACTGAAATAGCTCTTGTGTTAGCCTTGAGATTCCAAGATTTTGTTTTGCCTTTTGATAATTTCTCCTCTTTTGGTATAGGACTAGGCATAAAAGGAAACAAATTGATTTTTTAAAATGTGTATTTATTTATTTTGAGAGAGAGTGTGTGTGTGAAAGCCAGGGAGGGGAGAGAGGGAGAGAGGGAGAGAGAATCCCAAGCAGGCACCACACTCAGTATCTGAAGTGGGGCTCGATCTGACCACAAGATCATGACCTAAACCAATATCAAGGGTTGGAGGTTTAACAAAATGAGCCACCCAGGCACTCCCAAACCAATGGATTTTTGTACTAGTTAGAAGTGCTGGGAGATACTGAGAAGGAAAAGTTCAGTGTTTTGATTATTAAATTTGCCAAAGATATTCATATTCCTCTTTAGCAAAGACATTTGAGTTAAGCTGTAGAATAGCTCAAAACAATTTATGTTGCTGCATGTGCCTTTTTATCATACATTTCAGCACTATTGGCTCACTTGTATGGACTGTTGGTATGATCGAAACAATTTGATATTCCCATGTTTACTGACAAATTTGGTATGATTTGTTTCACAGAGCAGTGTATTGGCAAGACCACACAAACACATTTCTTTAAAAGAAGAAAGAAGGATTTTTTTGTTTGTTTGTTTTAATGTCAAGCATAATGAAAGTAGTGAGGCTCTGCCCCCATCCCACCTTGGTCTTCATGGTGACAATTTTCCCCTTGTTTTTCATACATGACATTCTATATATATAATGTTCATGTAACGGTGTGACACCCAGTTACCTGTAATTTTGTGAAACAGTTAATTGTAGTCCGTAGTACGGGCTTCTGTGAAAAGAGTTATTCAAGATGGGAACATCAGTTTGAGTGTATGTCAGCTTTCTATTTTTGTAATACAATTAGAGCTGTCACATAATTCATTAGACATAGGGGAAGAAGGTTTATGCTGGAAGGTAAGAAGCAGTTTGTAATATTTTAAGATGTAATTACTAGTACCTTGGTGTGCTTGGGTGGCTCAGTCCATTAAGCATATGACTCTTGATCTTGGCTCAAGTCATGATCTCATGGTTTATGAGATCAAGCCCCATGTCAGCACAGAACCTGCTTGGGATTCTCTCTCCCTCTCATTCTGCCCCTCCCCTGCTCATGTTCACTCATTCTAAATAAGTAAATAAATAAACTTTAAAAAAACACATAATTACTAGAACCTCATTTTATTTTTTTACAGGATTTAGCATTCTAACTTTTTAATAACATATCTTCTAGACTCAGATTATTTTGTACTCTTACAGTGAAGTAGAAGAAATTACTATATTTAAAAACAATTTGCTTATAGAAAAATGAGATTTTCTGTAAGTAGAATAAATAGCATTCAACAAAGAAGGGAAATCAGAAGAAAAAACAGTTTTTAATTAGTCCTGAGACTTTCCAAGCAAGATGTCAATAAATTTCTGTGGTGTGGAAATAATGTGGAATGTTCAAGACCTGTGTGTTTGGTTATTTGAACTCTCCCTTTATGGTTTAGGCTTGGCTGAGGGCACAGAGCCTCTAGGAGGTCTCCAGAACAGAAGCTCAGGGGAGCATCTCACCCATGGCAGTGAAAAGAGCCATAGTGGGTCTTAACTATAAGTCTGAGAAAACACTAAGATTATGTTAAGGAAACATAAGTTCAGTTGACAAATATGAAGCAAAGGTATGGTAAACTGGAAGACAAAAAGAGTCTGGAACCAGAAACTGAAATGGAACAGAGTACGGTGGGCTGCACACAAGGATGTAATAAGTGGTGTTGAAATACAGGAGGCTTGCTTTACTCGCTAGCTGTATCATTTCTTGGTTGGGAATGGACTAATTTTAAGTTACAGAATTGGACTAGGAAAACAAGGCTTCTTCCTTGAATTGTCTTGCCTACTGCATATCAGAATGCTTTATGTTTTTCCTAAGTACATCAGCTGTATCATGACTCTTGGGACAATCTATGCAAATATGTAGTAGATGTACTCAGTGCAGTAGGGAAATAGGTGGAAACAGCTTACAGGGGATGGAATGGTGTTTTCTGATTGGAGGAATGGGTTGGGAAATATGAACCAGTAGTGAGAAGAGGCAGTAAGATGTTTTCTACATGAATATGTAGCAGTGGATTTACTTCTTTACTGTTCAGTTAATGAGTTGGTAGGCAGTGAGTGAAACGTGGAAGGCTAGGTTCAGGGAAGTCTTCCTGCAGGAGTTGATGGCTAAGCCTCGTCTAAAAGTGGGGTTTTAGCAAGGGAAAGAGTATAGGAAATGGGCTTGTAGGCAATAGCAACTGAGTGATTAAGGAGTCAGTAGCAGGAAGCAGTAATGCATTTATTCGTGTGTATATTTATTCAGCAGTATTTCATGAGTGCCTACTATGTATCAGGTATTGTTCTAGGCGATAGAGATAAAGCAGTGAACAAAATAGACAAATCTTCTGCCCCCTTGGAATCAGTGTAGGGAGGCAGATTCTACACCAATAAATAAGTACCTAATAGGTCAGATGGTAAGTGCTATGGGAAAAATTGAAGCAGCATAAATGGGACAGGGAGATGGGGCATAGGGGGATGAGTGCCACTTTACTGGAGTCATTAGTGAAGGCCTAACTGAAGAGGTAACATTTGAGCAAAAACTTGAAGAGAGTGAATTAGCAAAGACAGCAGTGAGGGAAGATCCTCAGGGATCTTCCCTTCCCACTGGAGGGAAGATCCAATTCAGACAGTGGATCCTGCAAGTGAGGGTCTGGATGAGGTGGGACTGCTTGGTGTGGTTAAGGACTCCAGGAGAACCATTTGCCTGGAGCCAAGTGATCATAGGGCAAAATAGAAGTGAGTCCAAGAGGAAGAAGCAACCAGATAACATGAGCCTTGTAAATTATTGAGGGAACATGGCCTCTACTCTGCTTGAAACTGAGAGTTCTGAGTTATACTCAGAAATTTTAGTTAGAGAAGTCATTTCTGGCTGCCGTCTTGAGAATCAGTTTTAGGCAAGAGTGGAAGCAGGGCTCTTGCCATAATCCAGATGAGAGAGAATTGTGACTTCAACCAGGGAGTAAAGATGATGCTGAGGATTGTTGAAGCTGAGTTGGCAGGGTTTGCTGAGTAGATCAAGTAATGGATACGAGAGAGGAAAAGTTGCAGTTTTCTGAGAAATAATGTATTGGAGAAGGAGCACATTTGGAAAGGAAAACAGGTATTTAGTTCTAGAGATGTTAAGTTTGAGATGCCGTCTCTGGAATCCATCTGCATGGAGATGTAGAATATGTAGTGTGCTCAGGGGAGAGGTTAGAAATATGAATTTGGGTATGGGTGGGAGAGCAGGTTTTTCATTGTTGTAGGAACATAAAATTTGGTGTATAGTGTAGTGGGAGATAACTCCAGGCAACAGTTCTTCTCAGTCTTTTCCTCATGATACAGAAAACAAAATTTGTAGGATTTGCTGGAGTAAATCCAAGGGCTTGGGAACTCCAGCTGCCACCAGCTCCATTCAGTGGTCTTATCTTTCACCCATTTGAGGCACTGCCAAGCACACAGATTGGGAAGTTCTGCTCTAAAGAAGTAATCAGATCAAGGGGTCAAACCAAGGAGAACCTGACATAGTGTTAATGAACTAAGACTTTGCCTTGCAGACAGTGGTTATCACCAGAGAGATTTCAGCAGAAGTGTGACATAGTTGCATTTGTTTTAGATAGGCACCTTTCAAACTATGGTGAACAATTAGTTTTTAAAAATCTCTAATCCGTCACAATCTGATACCTCAGTAATGTGAATTACTAGAAAAAAATTAATATAAGTAAAATATTTTTGTTAAATTCAACAGGTATAAAAATCCAGATTGCTATAAAAGTTTTTAAAACTTACTCTGTTTCTATACTTGTCTTTTTGTGGGCTAGTAGCAAACTGCTCGTGGACTGGCATCAGTGTGGTAAATACTCTTGAGCAGCAGTGTTTAGAATGGAGTATACTTGACAAAGTAGTAATAGAAAGAAGGAAGCATCTGTAGACATCTTGCCAGTTAGTTGGAAAGCCACCAAACCTTTTGTTGTGTTTGTTGAATAGGTGGAGGGGCCTGAGGCAGCCTCCCAAGGCAGTGGTTTGACAGAGGCCTAAAACTGGGGGTGGAGCTTACTCTATGATAAGTACAAGATGTCATTCTGATAGCGCGGTCTCCTCCATTTCCTGCCCTGCAGGGTCATCCTGTATGTATGAAGTAAACATACTTCATGTTTAACCATCTCTTGGTTGGTAAAATTTGATTATTTAGTTTCAGTGGTGACCAGATGGTTACAAAGGATTTGGATGGAACATGGTAGAGTGACTTTTGTTGTTGCCTGGTTTTCCAGATCATGTGGCAAAAAAAAAAAAAAAAACAAACAACTAAGAACTTTGGAGCAAAGAGGCCTCTCTGAATTGACTAAAATTAAAGATGAGTGGAATAATTCTGCATAGTTAGTGCATGAAGGCTGCCCTTGTCCTGGGAGAGCCACTGTTCCTTGTGTTTCTGTTTTTGTTTTTGTTCCCTTAATAAAGTACCAGCATTTGTCAGAAGAAAATGGGGTCCTCCTGAACCCATGTTATGTTTCTTTCTCTGTATTCTAAAGGACTTGAGCTGCCCCCTGGAAGTAAATATACCCATCTGACAGGGATGTTGGGTCACCAAGTATGTTATTAAGTCACACTTTTTTTTTTTTTTTTGGTTTGTTTAAAAAGGGACTTGTTTGTGATAAGCACAAGTATACTTCATTGGTATGGACTTCTCACCACACCCCTCCCTAACCCTACCCATCCTAACTTGGGCTGACCAATCAAGTCTTGGGCAAGAATATCAGGTCAGAACCCATATTCTTAAGGTAGCCGAAAGATTTGAGAGTTCTTATTGATAGAAATACACTCTGAGTGAGGGAGTCATTGCAAGATGGCTCTTGAATATGCAGTCAGAATTTGGAATTTGATGGCATGTCAGCTAACTGATCCACCCCTTGGCACAGTCAATGAGTATCTTTTATCTTTCTTGCCAGCGGTATCTGGTATGTCAGAAGGGTGGTCAAAACCCAGAGGTAATGTGATGGCATATATGTTTTTGCAGAGGTAATATTCAAATTATTTAATAGTTGGTGTGGTCAGCCAGTTGGCCAGCTTGCACATCTCTCTGACTATATCAGAAAAAATCCTGGGGGAGTCAGTGGTGAGTAGTAACAGCCTTTTGGTCAGAGGACCAAAAGGGCACCAGACCTTTGCCTACTGGGGTGCCTGTGCTACAGCCACTGGCATCTCATCATCTCATCTTCCACTGTCTTCCAAGCCAGCTCTGGCAGAGGGGACATGAAGGAACAGGATCTGGGTGGCTGATTGCTCTGGCGGCTAATGCCAGGTCTGTTCTTTGTCAAGACCTACTTGAGTTTCCCCAGGACTGAGTAGGAAAGGCAGGTAAAGCACAGGCTTGCCCTTGGGAGTCCATCCTTGAAGGGAACCAGTAGCAACATTCGGGAGACAAGATTTCTGGGGTTTGAGTTCGTGGGCACCAAGTGGTCATAATTGAGGCTGGTTATTGTGCTAGAGCAGAAACCTGTGGGCCGTTTGTGGTGCCAGTCACACTAGTTGGTGGGACAGTGGGGGTCCTAGAGAAGGGGCTGGGCTGCAAATTGGAAGGGTCCCAGGGTAACTATATACTAAATGGTACGGAAGAATTTGAGTATTTTAACAAACCCTGTTGGCCACATTATTTTAGCTCTTTGAGGTCTGAGAGTCACGGACTTGCAGTTTTTATTTGCATAAGGAAGTTGTGCAGTTTCTCCAGTTTTCTCCTAATTCTTTCCTGGGATAGGTGGTGTCTCAGAGAGAATATGAGATCAGAATGCCTGGTATTAGGCGAATAGTACCTCCCTCACCTCAAGTATTCACTGGAATTTGCCTCCCCCACTCTTTCCTGTAGCCAGGGAGCTTAGCATGCCTCTCACTTGCACGTGTTGAATTAAAAGTGTCTCTATGTCGGCTAGTTTTAGGGACAAGTCTGAAAACTTGTGTAGGGAGGTGGGAGCAAATGGACTTGGCTGAGGTTCTGGTCAGACAGGTGAGTGAGAGAACTTAGGTATTGGAGACCACAGCAAGAGCAAGATATTTTACTCAGGGAAGCCAGGACTGATGCAGAAGGGCATTCAAGCCAAATCTTTGGAAAGCTTGGAAAACCAGTTTCATAAGGTGATGTCAAGGACCCAAGAGCTTTGGAGTCCTAGAAGGGAATGTGAGAAAGAACACAGAGAGAGGAAGTTCCCAAATCTTCAAAGCAAATAGTACAAAGAATCTCTGGTATCCTGTTCAACCATTTGATACTTAGATTTATTGGGTCTATATAAAGGTACAAACATCTAAGAGATGGTAGTGACATCTTTGTATGTGGTTGAAATTTATAAGAAAATTTATAGAAATTAGGTAGAAAATGAGACAAATACTGCACCCAAACTCTAAAGTATGTCCATAGGAAAGAGCTAAGAAAGTACCATTGGTAAAATTACTCAGATGAAAGAGTTGAAGGGGAAAGAGAATGCTGTGAACACTTCAGTAAGAAATTGAGTAGGGTAGTTCTGAGTATATTAGAGAGCAGATTGGCTGATTGGGGGGAGAAGGGTTAAAATATACTGCTTTCTAAGTATAACAAAACAACAAAGATAGTACAGTGAATAGAATCCTACAGTCAAGAAATTAGAATCATTGTTCTCATTATACTACAGTTTTGTGACATTACTGTCCCAGTTCATGACTCAAATATTGCATATAAAGATAATACCTTTTTGTTTTCTTATAAATACTGTGAATATGAATGAAGTGCTATGTATGGTATACTCTGGATTCTGCAAAAAAAAAAAAATACTAAACATATTGCTGGCTTCTATTTGGCAGAGTATTTAACATGTTAAGAAATGGTTTGTTAAGGCTAAAAGGGATTTACAGGACATCTAGCTAAAAACACATCTTGTAGATGAAGAAATTGAGGTCTAAAGAGGTGAAATAACTTACCACCTAAAATTCAGTAGAAGTATTAGAACTAGCATCCAGGACTCCTGGCTTCCAGTCATTTCTTTTCCAGTAAGTATTTATGGTGAGTAATATTAGCTTGTAGTGTTTTGTGGTTTTTTTTGTAAGTTTACTTATTTTGAGAGAGACAGAGTAAGTATGGGTGGGGGAGGGAAAGACAGAGAGGAAGAGAGAGGGAATCCCAGGCAGGCTCCATGCTATCAGTGCAGAGCCTGATGCAGGGCTTGATTCCAGGAACCGTGCATGAGGTGACCTGTGCTGAAATCAGCTTAACCAACTGAACCACCCAGGCACCCCAGCTTGTAGTGTTTTAATGGTTCATCAGTAAGTATTGAATGCCCAGGGAAATTCATGAAGATTTTTATATGAAAGTTGACTTCCTTCATAATTTATATATTAAAAACAGCATAAAGCATGATTGAAAATAGGCTCAGTTTTGGTCATGTCTTTAACTACATTTAACATTTTAAATAGGGAACATTGACAAGAGACTTTGTTATAATTTAGGGGTAGGGTGGGGACACGTAGCCAATTCAGCAATGCTCAGCATCCTGAGTTCTTCAGATAGTCATAAGGAAACCAGAAGTTAGATGATACTTAATAAACTATTTTGTTGAATGATTGTAGGGATATTGACTGATGAGAATAGCCTAAGGTTGTGTACCAATTTAAAACATGAAGTTAATATACATAGGTAAGGTTTTTGTTACTTTCACACAAGTTAATTCTACTTGTCACAAAGCCACAATTGTACATGTACAACACAGTGATGCATGGACTAGAGAAGTGAAAACTGATTCCAAGAAGTCAAGCTGTCTGCTGGTTGGAAGACAGCCAGAACACGTGCTATGAACTATCACTTAAAAAAGGAAATAGCCAGAAGTCTATGAAGAATGCCATTGTCTGACCTATATGACCATAGGCTTAGATGATCCCAGATTGAAGTTTTCAGACAGTTTCTCCTTTGGAGCACAATACTAAAGGGAAAAATAAAGTCACTGGTGAGGTCCAGGAATGTAGCCAGCCCATCACAAAGATCTGGATCATTAAGTCCACCGGTACTATATGTGTTCGGATCCACTTAATATGTCATGAAGAAAAAGGTGAACAACTGTAAGCAGGAAAGTAAAAAATCTACCAGTGTGCTCTGAAGCATGATTTAAAACAATGCTCCCTAACTGTGACGCGGAGGGGCGGGGGGGGGGTAGCATTGGTTAGTATGCTGTGCAGCTTTCACAAGTGGGGGCTGCCTCATGCGACAAGAAGAGAGAACTTTGTCACGTGTGACTGCACGTACACAGTGAGGACAGTCATCCCAAGGGCGTAGTGTGGAAATGATCTGTGTGCTTGAGTTGTCTTCTTGGATACGCAAACTGGGATGTAAATATACATATAGACAATTCAAGCATGACCTAAAAATCACATAAAGTGAAGTAAAAGTAACAGTCCTTTTTATTCCTAATCTCTTTCACATTCTACTTCGTAAACAGAGTTAACAGTTTGATGTGCATTCTTCAGGCCCTTACTGTGTCTATGTTAAACACACACACACATACACGTGCAGGCAATCTGTATATAGGTTAATTGAGGATCTATTGTGTTCCAGATCTTGTTCTAGATGTTCTTTCACTCCAAAAACAAATCAGAAATACAAGAATAGTTCACTCATTCAGGAGTCATTTCCTTATGCACTTTGTTTGGAACATGACTAAAATCTCTAAGGAGTTCTGATTTGCTAAAGGAGATAGCACATGTTCTGTACACCCACGTCCCTATTTTAAAGGCTCTCTAAATGAGGCGATTTGCATTTTTTGTACAAAATCCCAATAAGGCTATTTTAATGGTTTAACCTACCACAAATATTTCAGCAGTAGCAGGTGGTGGCAGTTAAAGTTGGGGCCATCTCAGAAAGAATAAGAAATTAGATCTGATAGCCTGAAAACATTTGATGATACAAAAACACTATAAAATCCAGATAGGAGAACTCAAAAAGCTGAACTATGTAGGGCTGTTTGAAAGAGAGCCAGTAAGTAGTTTCAATATATTGGAAGTCATTTAAGGTATAACAACAGCTCAGTTCAGTAATGGAAACTTATTTGCAGTGACAGCACATAGAAGGCAGGAATTTACATAAACATTTGTTTAAAAACATCTAGGGTCTTCAACCATTTTCCAGTGAATAGAATTATTGATGTCTGTCAATTGACCAAGTTGCATATGACTTTTTGTGTGTGTGTGTGTGAGGAAATAAGGGCTTCAATACACACATCAGTGCTTTCGGTTTGTATAAATGATGGGCTTAAAAATAAACCCCCAATTTTAAGTGTATGAGATTTTAAATCTCTTCTTATGAGCCATCCAGTTTTGGAAATTGTTTATTCTTAGAGGGGATGATACTTCTTAACGTCATGTTTAGAAAGATTTAGATGTGTAGTTACTGTATTTATTTTAAAACAGCTGTGACTTTTAAATGTGTCAAATATGTTAAGAACTTGAAAAGTTGTAGCAAATCAGGGCTATCTTAAGCCTGCTTGCTCCTAATGGGATTTACCAAGCAGGCTTAAGTTTGTAATTTGAAATGTTTTAAATATTCTTTTCAAGCATACTAAACTAACGAATTCTCACTTTAATCATATTAATTTCTGATAAGAAAACAGATGTTGAGACCAAAAATACTTGTAGGATACATGTAGTAAGAATGATTTTTTAAAATTTTATCTTGCGGGCACCTGGGTGGCTCTGTTGGTTAAGAGTCTGACTCTTGGTTTCAGTTCAGGTCATGATCTCATGGTTTGTGAGTTTGAGCCCCATATCAGGTTCTGCCCTGACAGTGCGGAACCTGGTTAGGATTCTCTCTCTCTCCCTTTCTCTCTGCACCTCCCAGTTTCTCTCTCTCAAAATAAATAATCTTAAAAAAATCACTTTAGAATCTTATATTGGTGTTTGGGATATTTAAAATAAGCATCATTTGAAAGTGCTAAATCCTAAGGCAGTAGTAGTGATGTGCATATGAGATCATGTATGGCCATCACACATCTCATTTCAGGCTCAGGACAAGGAGTAAAATTAAAAAGCTTCATAATATATTTTTCTTTTCCTATAATTTTCAGAAACTTGTTTAGCTTTAGTATTTAATTTGTTGCTTTTCAAATTGTCAGAGTTAGGCCTTTTGGGAATAAGTAAAAAGATTTTTTTTACAAAGTAATATTTATTTTTTCCACATTTGTAAAATTCTATAATAAATGACCATTTCAATTAGGAAGAACTTCTGGTAAACTAACATTTTTTGCAGTTATTTTTATGATAAATTATGACCCTCTGGATTTTTTGTTTGTTTTATTTTCCCTTTTAATTATTGGCTTAGCTACTTTGTAGCCTAAGCTTTCTTTGGTATGACTAGTCCATCAAAATATGTTGTTAATAATTTGATTGCTAGAATTTTTACTAGAAAAACCTACAGAAGTTCTCTCTCTCTCTCTCGCTCGCTCGCTCGCTGTGTGTGTGTGTGTGTGTGTGTGTGTGTGTGTTTGGAGGCTGCTTAGTATAAAATGAGTAGGGTTAGCTAGGTAATAATAGTGATGTTTAAATCTATGACTTTGTAGAATTGGTCATGAGCATGTAATTTGTCATGATGAATGGGGGAACAACATTGCATAGTGTTTAAGAACACAAACTTTAAATGCCAGAGACCTTTACCATCTACCAGATGTTTGGGAAAATGATTTAAATTTAAAAGTGGGGTTGTTAATAGTATCTACCCAATAGGGTTTTGTTGTGAAGATTTAAAAAGATAATAATGTGGGGTGCCTGGGTGGCTCAGTGGGTTAAACGTAGGATTTCAGCTTAGGTCATGATCTTGCGGTTCTTGAGTTTGAGCCCCATTTCGGACTCTGTGCTGACAGCTCAGAGCCTGGAGCCTGCTTCAGATTCTGTGTCTCCCTCTCTCATTCTGCTCCTCCCCACTCACATTCTGTCTGTACCTCTCTCAAGAATAAATAAACATTTAAAAAATGTTTTAAGATAATACATGTAAAGTATGTGTAGGAAGCACAATAAGGAAGAATATTGATATGATTAATAATTAAGAAGAGTTATTTGAGACCCAAAGACTATTAAAAGAAGAAAAACAACCCCCTGCCCCCTTTCTCTGTAAAATCCCATACCTATGAATCTTCTTTAAGTTTGTTCTGTATTTTCAGGTTCTGAGTCACTGTCCTAGGGATATAAGCTTCTCTTCAACTGTGAAGGCATTGCTATGTCTCAGTTGAGGCTACTGGAGAAAGTGTTTTCCTGCTCTAAACAGGGTGAAAAATGAAGATTTACTCTAATTAAAAAATTAAACATTGCATTCCCCACATATTGTATTAGTCACCAAAGAAGCTCAGACAAGAGAAACAGCTCCCGCCATTAACCTACTGGTAAAATTATCATTCACTTAACAGTACCTTCTGTGTCACAGGCACTATTCTAGTACTGGGGATCAGCTGGGAGCAAAACAAAAAACTTCCCAAGAACTCAAAGAAGACAAGTTAATTCTATGTTATGTTAGAAGGTGGTAAGTGCTAAGGAGAATAATAAAGCAGGATAAAGAGTATCTGGACCAGGGTAAGAGCACATGTATTGGGGGTGAAGGAGGGAGGGAGTGGTTGCAGTTTTAAACTCTGGGGAAAGGATAAGCTTTACCTGAGAAAGTGACATTTAAGTACCTTGGATCTCCCAATCTTGGTTTAAACAGTTATTAAGGGGATTTTTGAACCACATAAAGTCCAAGCCAGGTTTTTTGGTGTTTATTATATGACCACACAACAAAATAAATCCTAATTAGCTGTACATTTTTCTTAGTGAAAGTGGGTATCTCTAAAGGAATACTATCAGTGTAAATCATTGTTTAGCAATGAAAATTAACCACAAGTATCATTTAAAAAGAATTAGAATCGCCCAAATCTTGGCAACTAAACTAGATGTGTAATAGAATACGGGAAATGTAATTGATAAAATTGGAGTTAATACATTAAAATATTGAACTCATTTACCTTGTTAATCACGAATTTTATGCACGCAGCAGCGTGATCTTGTCAACGGGAAGTAAAAAGGCTTTTCTGTATTTGAAGCAATCCCTATGCAGTAATGAGAATTTATCTGAAAAGGTGTTAGAAGATTCGGAAATTAACTAGTTCCCTTGAGGAATTTAACGTTCAGGAAAACAGTGAATTTTATCCAATATATTTAAAATATATGCTGCTTTATCTCTTTATACATTTTTTTAACAACTTGAGGATGGATGTAATGAAATCAGTATATTTAAGAATAAGCTGGATGTTAACTTTGAGGATCTTTGAGTTATCATTACTGGCAATAATAAAATTCAAAGCAAAGTGGAATCTTCAGACCTCCCATTATAGAAACAGGAAAATGCATTCCATACACTGTACTGTAGTTCTCATTGCAATTGCTCTTGTTCATGACTAATGAGGATATAAAGAGGTCACTAAGTAATAAAGAGCTTTTATAGAAGATGAGAGTTAACCATAATTTGGGGGTATGATTAATTAGAACTGAATTTGCACACAGACTGTTTTGTGTGTGGGATATGTTCATGTTCAATCAATGCATAATTGTATTTATTATTCTAGGGTAAAGGTTAAATATTGAAAAAACTTTCAACATTTATATTTTTTATTTGCCTACTTTATTTATTGAAGAAGATCTTAAGGATGCATTTGTGTATTTTTCTATTAAAAAAGTAGTACATGCTCAATGTAGGGAGTTCTGGACACATAGAAAATCAAAAAGAAATCAACGCCATAATTCACCACCACTGCCATTTTGCATATTCCTGTGTTTTTAAATATATAAATATACAAATATATATATATATCTTTATTTTAATTGTGGGATTTATAATTTTGACAGCTATATAGCATAATGATTGAGAAAATAGACTTTGGAATTAGAGAGACTTGAGTTTAAGTCTAACTCCACACATTTATTAATTATGTGAACTGGGCAACTTTCTGAGCTTCAGTTTCTTTACGTGTTAAATGAGGAAGGTTGCTCATAGGTAAGATTAAGTGAAATTCTATGTACATAACAAATATCTGCCCCATAGCAGGTATAGAGGAAATATGAACCATTATTGCTGTTTTGTAGTATAGGGTATTTTTTTTTTACTTTAATATGTTGTAAGCATTTTCACAAACTCAATCTTTATTTTTCTGAATATTTCCTACTTTATTAACTGAAATTTATTATCTGAATATTTTATCTTTTACTTTTAAATTTTTAATTAAAATAACTACTTATATAAACTTTAATTGTAACTATAATAATTACTGATGGCACATAAAAATGGTTTATGTTCAAACACATTTTGTCACTGCAAACAAGTTACATAGTAATCAAAGAGTACATAATTCAGGCATTTTATGAATTTCAGTTTCTCCATATTCTCACCCATTCTTGCTATTGTGGATCTTTTTTTACCTTAGCCATTCTAGTGGGTGTGAAATGGTATGTCATTGTGGCTCTGATTTGCATTTCTTTGATGACTAATGAGGTTGAGTATCTTTTCATGTGCTTATTGGCCATTTGTATACCTTCATGGGAGAAAGGTCTGTTCTGATGCTTTGTCCATTTTTTTTTAATGTTTATTTTTGAGAGAGAGAGAGAGAGAGAGAGAGAGAGAGAGAGAGAAAGCAGGGAAGGGGCAGAGAGAGAGGGAGACACAGAATCCGAAGCAGGCTCCAGACTCTGAGCTGCCAGCACAGAGCCCAATGGGGGGCTCAAACTCACACCCCATGAGATCATGACCTGAGCTGAAGTCAGACCCTTAACTGACTGAGCCACCCAGGTGCCCCTTTTTTATCCATTTTTAAATTGGATTTGTCTTTTTATTACTGAGTTGTAAGAGTTCTTTATATAATCTGGGTATAGATTTCATATCAGATATATAATTTGCTAATATCTTCTCCCATTCTGTGGATTTTCTTTTCACCATCTTGATGAGATCCTTTGAAAACCAAATCTTTAAATTTTGATGAAATCCAATTTATCTCTTTTTTATTTAGTTGCTTGTGCTTTTGTAGTCATCTCAAAAACCACTGTCTAATTCAAGATGATAAAGATTAATACCTATGTTTTCTAATAGGAGTTTTGTGGGTTTTAGCTTTTATATTGAGGCCTTTATTTTGAGTTAAATTTTGTATATGGTATGATGTAGGGTCCAACTTGATTCTTTTGCATATAGATAACTAGTTGTCCAACATTTGTTTAAAAGACTGGTCTTTCTTCATTGAATTACTTGACAAAAATCAATTGGCCATAAATATGAGTTTATATTTGAACACTTAATTTAGTTCCATTGATCTCTAAGTTTATCCTTATGCCAGTACCACACAGCCTTGATTACTACAGCTTTATGGCAGATTTTGAAATCAGGAAGGGTGAATTGTCCAATTTTTTTTTTTTTTTTGAGATTGATATGGCCATCCTGGGAGCCTTGAGTTTTTATATGAATTTTAGAATCAGATTGCAGAAAAGGCAGGCTTGATTTTTGATAGGGATTGCATTGAGCCTGCAGACCAATTTGGGAAGCATTACCATCTTCACAGTACCGTGTCTTCTGGTTCATGAACATGTGGTGCCTTTCTGTATACTTAGGTCTTCTTTAACTTCTTTCAACAATGTTTTATAGCTGCTTTGGTTTAATATATTCCTAAGTATTTTATTCTTTGTGATGATATTGTAAAAGGAATTTTTTAATTTTCAGTTGTACATTGCTAATGTATAGAAATACTATTGATTTTTATATCTTGTTCTCATACCCTGAACATTTGCTAAGCTAGTTTATTTTCATAATTTTTTTTTAGTATATTCCTTAAGATTTTCTATATATTATATCATATCATCGGTGACTAGAGATAATTTTACTTCTTTTTTTCCAATCTGGGTGATTTAAATTTTTTTTTTTTTTTTTTTTTTTTTTGCCTATTTGCCCTGACTAGAACCTCTAGTACAATATTGAATAGGAATGGTAAGAACAAACATCCTTGTCTTCATTTAGAAAAAAAAATTTTTTTAATTAAGGAGACTCCACACCCAATGTGGGCTTGAACTTATAACCCTGAGATCAAGAGTCACATGCTCGAGGCACCTGGGTGGCTCAGTCCGTTAAGCGTACGACTTTGGCTCAGGTCATGATCTCATGGTTGGTGGGTTTGAGCCCCACATCGGGCTGTGTGCTGACAGCTCGGAGCCTGGAGCCTGCTTCAGATTCTGTGTTTCCTTCCCTCTCTGCCCCTCCCCCACTTGGGCTCTGCCTCTGTCTGTCTCTCAAAAATAAATAAATGTAAAAATTTTTTTTTAAATAAAAAAAAAAGAGTCACGTGCTGCACCACCTGTGACAGCCAGATGCCTATCCTTGTCTTTCTTTTAATTTTAGGGGAAAACATTCAGGCTTTCACCATTAACTCTGATGTTAGCCATAGTTTTTCATACAAGTCTAATATCAAGTTCAGGATGTTTCCATCTTTTCTTGGTTTTTAAAGTATTTTTGTCTCAAGGAATGTCGGATTCTATAAAGCTTTTATCTGCATCTATTGAAATGATTATGTGGTTTCTGTACTTTATTCTATTGATATGGTGTATTACTCTAATTGATTTTTGGATGTTAAACCAACCTTGCATGGCTGGGATACATTCTACTTGATCATGGTATATAATTCTTTTTGTGTGTTGCTGGATCCAGTTTGTTATTTTGTTCATTTGTTGCTTTTTTTTTAGGTTTTTGAGAAGATATCCCTAAGAAGTATTGGTCTGTAGTTTTCTTGTGGTATCTTTGCTTGGTTTTGGTATAAGACTGGTACTAGCTTCATAGAATAAATAGGGGTGTGTTTTTTATTTTATTTTTTGGAAGAGTTTGTGAATGATTGGTATATTATTCTTTAAATACATGAAGAATGTGAAGATGTGAAGATGTGAAGCCATCTGGGCCTGTGCTTTTCTTTGTGGGAAGTTCTGAACATCTTCTGAAATGTAGTTTGCTTTCCTTTCCAGCTGTTTTTAATTTACTTAAGGAACTCTTTTGCATTCCTTGTGTGAGTAAAAAAGTATGACCTTAATCTTATTTGAAAAGAAAAGTAATTATATTAAACCACTTTCAAAACTAAACAAACAAAATAAAAAGGAATAAGGGAAGTAGAGAAAACAAACCACACATTTTCAATGAAATGTTTTTGTGGTTGGCTTACAAAAATAATAATGTCATTTTATAGTATTGTATCAGTTTTGTTTGAAAGTAAAAAACAAAACAAAACCTCATAGCCATTTAGAAAACAACCATTTTGTGAGTTGAAAATTCACTTCATTTTAAGTATCCTCCTTAATTATTATATTGTTTCTTATGCTTTAATTTTATTATATTGTTTCTTATGATTTAATTTTATAACTAAAGGCTGTTCCATAGTATGGCAATAATTTATTATGAGGTTATGTAAGTAGAAATGATCCAACATAAATATAGTATTTCATATACTTTAAAATAATATTAGATTTTCTAGCTATTTTTTAGTAATTATTGTCTTAGATCATAATCATCAAAAGTAACTTTTTAAAAAAAGTTTATTTATTTTGACAGAGAGATAGAGAGCTAGCAGGAGAGGGGCAGAGAGAGAGGGAGAGAAAAAATCCCAAGCAGGCTCCACACCAACACAGGGCTTGAACTCAAAAATCGTGAGATCATGACCTGAGCTGAAACCAAGAGCCAGATGCTTAACCAACTGAACCACCCAGGTACCCCTATTTTATTTTATTTTTAAAATTTATTTTTTTCTATCTTGACGTCACGTGCTGCACAGATGCCACCATTAAAGCATTTTCATATATATATATATATATATATATATATATATATATATATATCACGAGCAGTGGTGAGGGGCAGAGGGAGAGAGAGAGAGAGAATCTCATGCAGGCTCCATGCAGAGTGCAGAACCCATGATGGGGCTGAATCCTACAACCCAGGGATCATGACCTGAGTTGAAATCAAGAGTTGGGCACTCAACTGACTGAGCCACCCAGGAACCCCTAATTTTCTTTTAAACTTAAACATTTTATAGCTAGATGTTTTAAAATGATATGTATGAAGTAAATGCAATTTATAGCACCTCAAACTGATTTAACTTAGACTAGGACTTACACAACTCCTTGTAGTGAGCCTGATAGTATTAATCCTGTCTTGTAAATGTGTTTATGTAAATGATGATGGATGTTAGTTAGTTAGAAAAGCTGTGGCATAAAATTACTAGATTGTTATTTTATAAATTAAGTTTTAAAAAGTAATCATGCAAATAAACAGTAATCATGCAATATACCATTACCCACTCCTACCATATAGGTAGGTATAGTAAAGGGTACTTGGCATGTTCCTGTCTTTCACCAGATTGTCAGTCGAGATACCAAGATGTGTCTAAAATTTAATGATGGGCAGACTATAAAAATCAATTGCATTATTATGCACTAATTAGTCTTGCTAAGTAGTTATCAGCAAAACACATAGTTTTAATAAAATTTTAATAAGAATATAGATTATCTGGGTGATAATAAGCTGAAGAAAAACAGTCTAGTTATCAAATGCCATCTTTGTTCTTTCTTTGACTTTGTTCTTTCAAAAACAAGATGGCACTTCTCCCCATCAGTAGCATATGAACTTGACTTATTTTTCTAGCACCTTGATGGATTTCCTTTGCCCATTCCATGCTCCCACAGGACTCATCTTCAGATATACACATTCGTGAAAATGCTGGTCGTGAAAGTCTCTGTATATGTGTGTAGAGTCATGTGTAAGAGGGTTTCCCAACTTGAAACTTTGTTTTGCTCATAAACATTAGTGCCAGGCTGCAAGTGATCTAGTAAGCCTGAAATAATGGCCAGTGCTTCCAACATCAGTGTTTAGGTTTATCATCATAGTGAAATAATTAAAAGGAAATTCTCTGAAAAAGTATTCACTGATTTAAACATAAAAGTCTGAATACATTTGTTTGACAAACGAGCAGTATATATAACCAAATACCAAATTCAACGCAAAGGATAATATTGCTGCATGCAATTAGTGTAAGAGAAATTTAAATTTTGTATCCCAAACAAAATGAAACATCTAACTGCTCTTAAAAGGACAGACAAAATAACATGAAAATGTATATAAACTATGTTTACTTTTAGATTCTCTACTTTTATTCTCTAGGATTTACGGTAGAAGCATTCTTTTTTTCATCTACCCACTGATAAGAAAACTATAAGAAATAAGATGAAAGTAAAGAGTCTAATTATAGGCAATCTATTTGTAATCATACTAGATGTGTAAAGCCCCACTATAATACAACTCATTGTATATATTCAGCTATACCAAAAATCAATGCATTTTGTCATCTAACTATAATGAAAATCTGATATAACAACTAAACCTGCTATGAATAAGAGTTAGTCACTAAATTACTTATTCACTAAATTACTGCTGATTATGAATGCATTGGCTATATTCTAGGAAATTGGAGAGAATTATTTGGTTAAGTTTTATATGACTTTTTATTAAGTTATTTATTTTTGAGAGAGAGAGAGAGCACAAGCAGGGGAGAGACAGAGAGACAGAGAGAGAGAATCCCAAGCAGGCTACATGCTGTCAGTGCAGACCCTGATGCAGGACTCGATCTCATGAACTGTGAGATCATGATCTGAGCCGAAATCAAGAGTCAGCAGCTTAACTGACTGAGTCACCCAGGCGCCCCTTATTGACATTTTAATGCAATATTAAAGAAATGAATAAAAGATAAGAGTAAGCCAACAGTGTCTATTCATCTATTCATAGACCATCCATAAATATTGTTGAAGATCTCCATATATATCCTTATCCTAGAAGATACAAGCAACAGAGCCATGAGGGTTTAAATTGTATGTATTTGCATTGACATACGCATACATGCACACGTCTAAGTTATGAACTGTGTCATACTATGAAGTTCATTACACAAAACAAAGACACTATGGGCCACATTTGTGTTTTGTTCCAGAGGCTGCAGTAAGACAGGGCCACCATCTGCATTGAGATATAATGTTCCAGAGACTGAGCTAGAATGAGGTATTTACAGAAGGAACTGAATAATATGAGACTATATAGTATTTGCCTTTCTCTGACTTATTATACTTAGTATAATGCCTTCAAGTTCCATCCATGTTGTCACAAATGGCAAGATTTCCTTCTTTTTATGGCTGAGTAATATTCCATTGTATGTATATGTGTGTATATTTATATGTGTTTATATATATTTTATACACACTAGTTTTCTTTATCCATTCATTCACTGATGAACGCTTAGACTTGTCTTGATTATTGTAAATAATGCCACAATTCTTTTATCATTTAAAAATCTCTTCTGGAACTGGATTTGTGCCTCCTTTTTCATCCCTAAGACTAAATTGCTTCCTTTTTCCTTTGATTAATCTTACCAAGGATTTGTGAATTTTATTAATCTTTTCAAATAACCAACTTCTGAATTTGTTGGTCCCGATTATAATGTGTTTAGTTTATGTTTCTTTGTTATGTTTTTGATTCTTTATGATTCCTTCCCTTCTACTTTTTGGGGGTTTCTTCTGCTTTTCTTTTTCTAACATCTTCAGTTGTGTGGTTAACTCTTTAATTTTGTACCTTGCCTTTTTTTTTTTGAAGTTACATTTATGGGAAATATTTATATATGGGAATCTTTTATATGTAATTATTTTTTACTATTGTTCATTTCTGTATATTTCTGTTAAAATTTACTACCCATGAATTCTTCAACATTTTTAAATTTTTCCAAAAAATTTTTATTGCTAATTTCAAAATTAATTGCATTATTGTCAAAGAATGTGGTCTGTACATTCATAATGCTTTAAAGGGCACTTGGGTGGCTCGCTTGGGTATCCAACTTCAGCTCAGGTCATGATCTCAGGGTTCGTGGATTCAAGCCCTGCATCTGGCTCTGTGCTGACAGCTCACAGCCTGGAGCCTGCTTCAGATTCTGTGTCTTCCTCTTTCTATGCCCCTCCCCCTCTCATACTCTGTCTTTATCTCTCAAAAATAAAATAAATATTAAAAATTTTTTTTAAAATAATGCTTTGAAATTTGTGGAGGCTAGTCTGATGGCCTGTTAATTTCTTTAAATATTCCATATGGTTGAAAAGAATGTGTTTTCTTTAATTTTTGAATGTAGTGTTCCATAGTCATTATAATTGAACATTATTAATTGTGCTATTTATGACTTTAATATCCTAATTTTTTTGTCTGCTTGTTTTATCAACTACTAAGAGAGGTATTTTTAAAAAATTTTTCTTAATGTTTATTTGCTTTTGAGAGAGACAGAGACAGAGTGTGAGCAGGGGGAGGGGCAGAGAGAGAGGGAGACACAATCCAAAGCAGGCTCCATCCAGGCCCCTAGCCATCAGCACAGAGCCTGACACAGGGCTTGAACTCACAAACAGTGAGATCATCACCTGAGCCGAAGTTGGATGATTAACCCAGGAGTCCCCTGAGAAAGGTATTTTAATCTCTGATAAAGATGGTGGATTTGTCAGTTTGTCTGTATTTGGCCACTTTAAAAGTCTTCTCTACTTTGAATAATGTGCAAACATATTAAATCATGTTTTGAGAACTTTCCAATTCTTCTATCTCAAGTATTCTTTTTTGCATAAGTCATGCTAGCCATTATCACATTCTAATCTTGAATAGTATCTCAGAGCCTCAGTGAGATATATAAGATTATTTTGTTGTCGTTAATATGTGGTAAAAATAAGAGCTCCCACTTACAAAATATTCACCAGATGCCAGATATTGTGCTAGGTGCTTTATTTACAATAAAATCTTTTTATCTAACATAATTGGGACAAGCAGGTGGTTAGTTCATTGAAAAGGTTGATTAAAGTGAGGAATCATTAAGAAATGATATATATTATAAACATTTTATTTGAACGTAAAAATGCATGCTTACATATACATCTATTCACCAATATTCATGTATGAGTGTGTTTATTTGAAGTTTATTTAGTGGAGTTTATTTTTGTTAATGTATAAACCACACCTGTAATGCATTGTCAAGAATTTCTGCTTTCTATTGATGTAAATTGAAGGAAGAACCCAAAGAAATATTCAAAGCAGTATGAGTGCAGAATTAAAGGTTTTTATGATTTTGAACCAAACTTCATAGTTATCCTGCCCACACTTCATTCGATAATAATTGTTTAATGTCTCATCTTTACTGAGTCACTTACCTTAATTTTTTATAGAACTCTTCTTTGGGGCACCTGGCTGGCTCAGTCAGTTGAGTGTCCAACTCTTAATTTGGGCTCAGGTCATGATCCCAGGGTCATGAGATTGAGCATGGAGCATACTGAGCATGGAGCCTGATTAAGGTTCTCTCTCTCTCTTTCTCTCTCTCTCTTCCCCTCTCTCCCCCCCTTCTCCCTCTGCCCCTCTCTCCTGCTTACATGGTCTCTTTCTCTTTAAAAAGAAGAAAAAAAAAAAAAAAAGAAAAACTTTCTTGTATTCCTATTCCACTGGTTGATGTAATGTTTACATAATGTTTAATCAAACTACATAGTTATGGTAACAATTATGATTAGTATAAACAGACTTGGGAATAAACCCATCTGTCTCCTTGTAAATATACAGCCCTAAACAATGCAAGCAGAAGGGTGTGGTTGTACTAGAAAGCAGCTTTTAGCTGGGAACATTTTTTGTGCCATTGGATAAGTCATTCTATTGTACAGAGGCAATGGAAAGAATTATTTAATCTGCCATGTCAGTTAAGTAGAGGTCATTTAGGAGCCTCTGTATTAATAAACTTTATAACTGTACAAGGAGGTAATGTTATCCTCATTTTAGAAGGGAGATCTGATTTACCCAAGATCCCACCACTAGCTTATTACTAAACTAGGATCTAGGCCTGGATTAATTCAACCACAGTCATTCTACAAAGCTGTGAGAGCTTTCTTTTACAATCTGCATGTGTTTCAATTGAATTTTACTTCATTTATTGATCATGCTTCATGAATTAGTATACAGGCCTCTGCAATGGAAAATACTGTTCCTACCTCCTTGATAATTTTTTTCATGAAGTTTAGGTACTTACAATACTTTTTTTTCCTCCCCAGCAGGTAGTTTTATCTTTATCTGAATGTTCTCTCACCTCTGTCTTCAAGTCACAGCTCACTTGGTCAGGTTAGCTTGTCTCTGAGCAAACACTCTTTTTCTCATAATTAAGAGGCACACTCATGCCTACCTAGGGGATTGGGTTCTCAGCTACCACCTAGAAAACAGAATATTGTTAATTATAAATATATTACTATTTGTTCATTTCTTTCTTACTCCTTTCTTTTCTAAAGCTATAGCTTGTGCCTCCAACTCTCCTGTTTTTTTTCTCCATGGCTAACTTTTATGTAGTAATGTTTCTTTTCTTTTAATGGTGCCATTCATTCCTAAATGAATCAGCACAAATGAGATCAAGTTTAATGGGCCTTGACACAGGTTTGATGAGCCTCCCACACTTTATAAATACGTCTACTGATAAGCCACATCCCATGCATACACATTCTAATGGAAGTTATCACCACTACCATCCCTTCTCTCCTCTCCCAAGTGCTTCACAAGTCACTGTTATTGGTTTGTGTTTCCTTCCCAGAAGACCTGGAACAAGTATGGTAGCTTCATAGAGCTTCATGGCACAGAACTAGTACAAGTCTCAGGCACATTTCCCTGTGGAGTCAGTCGTCTAATTTTCATACTTCTTGGCATTGTGTTGTATTTTCAATTGGAATTCCAATCCTTAGGGTCTCCTCTATCTCTTTTGGTAAACCACCTTAATACACTGCCTGATCTCCCTGACTGATAGTTTATTTTTTTAAGCCACCTCATTCTTTCAGGATCCATGTTAACTTCTCGGTAGGCATCGTGAATTTTCATCATTAGCAAGTTTCTACTATCCCCTCTCTAAGTAGATTGAGATCTACTCAATACAATCTCTATTAGATTGTAATCCATTCAGAAAACAAAAGAACGCTTGAGGAATATTAGCAAAGCCCTCATCTTTTCTACTTTCTTACCTCTGCTATAAATACAGATTAGCTTATTGATTCAAACTCTGAACTGAACTTTTTGGCAACTGATTTGGCAACCCTGTCTCCAAACCCATACCTTTCATAGGCTTCTATGTGTCAGTAAATCAGTAAATAGCCACTTCATCCCTTCAGTTGTTCAGGCTCAAATCCTTTTACCCCATACTTCATCTTTTTCTTATACTCCATATCCAATTTGTTTTTAAATCTTGTTTTTTCTTTAAAATATATCCAGAACATGATCATTTCTCACTACTTCCACCCTGTGACAAATAAATTCACTCCAGAAGAGCCTTGTATCCATTGGCCTATCTAAGTTTTAGGACATTTGCCCATTCCTTTTCTCCTTTCCCTGCAACAGAGTGGTTCATGTTTCGATGAAGACAGTGGAGTTTATTTTCAGAGTAACATCCTAGTTTCAGTATGAAATTTGTAACAACTGTTGGATCTTAGGCTTCAGCTAAGGCTCTCACTGGAGTCAGAGAAAACTGAGAATGAGGAGAAGTTACTGCCAAAGTTGGGTTCTTTACTTGCTATCCTTTTTACAGAAGTCCCATCACAACTGCCTCTCAGTAATTTAGCATTCCTTAATTCTTTCTAAACTAAAATCCAGGAATTGTAAACAAGGGCAGCAGCAATTAGGTGCCAAAGAACAAGGTGTTCGGGGCTCCTGCCTGTTGAAAATTGTCCATTGTCACGGGGTGGAATAAACCAGGCCAGAACAATTTCCTTTGTCCAACACCCAGCTGATCAGTGGTTTCCTCATTATCTGTTTTGGCTTCCATGTTTGTTTGCTTGTTTAATTGTTTTTTTTTTTAATCCTCTATCCTGTTTTTTTTTTCCTTCAGCTATGTCTATTGTTCTCCCCACCCCCCACTGCATTTTAATATTCTCTATCTGTACCTTATAGAAGATAACTAGATCTTTATATTCTAAATTAGAAAATGTTCAGGGTACCTGGGTGGTTGAGTTGTTTAAGTGTCCAACTTTGGCTCAGGCCATGCTCTCATGGTTTGTGTGTTCAAGCCCCACATAGGGCTCTGTGCTGACAGCTCAGAGCCTGGAGTCTGCTTCGGATTCTGTGTCTCCCTCTCTCTCATCCCTTCCCCCCTCCCTCCCTCTCTCTCTCTCAAAAATAAACATTAAAAAATTAAATTAGAAAATGTTATCAATCCTCTTTTTTCTGTTAGGATCAAAGTTGATATTCAATTAAGGGGAGCGGAGAACTTTTAGGGAACACTGTTGATCCTTTGGGTGGGATACATTTTTACTGTGGAATTGTTCCTGACATCACAGGATGGTAAACATCCCTGGCCTCAGTACCAAGTGCCAGTAACACATCTCCAGTCACTGTAACCACCAAAAATGCCTTCATACATTTACAAACACTCCACAAAATAGTGGTGGAACCTCTTGTTTTGAACTACTGCTAGCTAGGCAATTAGAAGAACATCACCCTCCCCCCCCACAAAAAAATATATAAATGTACAAATAAACATCTTGGTTTATGTATATATATGTATATATGTGTATATATGTATGTATGTATGTATAAAATATTCACTATATAAATAATATTTTTAAGGAAAATATTAGGCTTTCATAAAGTTACTGGTTCATGAAACAAGTATGTGGAAATGAGTTGTAACTTTCTCAAAGTGTACTCATTTATTTTTATTTAAAAAATTTTTAAGTTTATTTATTTACTTTGAGAGAGAGAGAGAGAGAGAGGGAAAGGTAGAGAGAGGATCCCAAGCAGGCCCTGTGACATCTAGCCCAGAGCCCAATGTAGGGCTCAAACCCATGAACCACAAGATCATGACCTGAGCCAAAATTAAGAGTTGGATACCCAACTGACTGAGCCACCCAGGCACCCCAAAGTGTACTCATTTTTAACGTAGAGAAAGTATATCTCTTTTTAAAAGTAATTTAGTAATATACTACACAGTATATGCACACTTTAGAATCCCTTGTCCTAATGATTTGTAACTTTGCACATTAAGAGTATAATGTTTTAGTTTACTAGTGTTATACAAAAATTAAGTTATAATTAATTTTGTTATATTTCAGAGAAAGTGATGTGAAGAAAACTGGGCACAGATTCAGCAAAAACAAACAGAAGAGGAACAGGAAAAGAAGTAAAAAGCAGAACAGTCATGGTAAAATCATGGGAGAAAACTCATTTGAAGCTTTAAGTTATCACACACCAGGAGATCAGGACCCCTCTCAGAGTGAAGAGGAAGATGTGGATGACACCAAAAGAGAATCAGCGTGCACCTTCACTGGTGGACTGGGAAATGAACTAAGAGATTTGGTAAATTGCCACAAAGATGCAATATGGAAAAGCATAAATCCTGAAGATCGTTTTCCAAATGTTATGTCTGCAGTTGAGCTGGACAATACACCAAAAAATTACCCCCCTAAAGAACACGATGATTTGTTTCCAAATATGTCATTGATGCCAAATGAAAACTCTGTTACTTGCCCAACAATGACTCAGAATCTTTCCTGTGCAGCAAGTGATGAGTGGCCTGGCATGAAGGTAGGAAAGCGCAGGGGAGATCGGCACCCCCCAGACATCCAGGGTGGGTCTGCCGCCATCCCATGCTCATTTATGCAGAAGAGAGAGAGGGTAGATAAAAGACTCCTGAATGAAACATTTCTGTGCAATCAATATGGATCCAGAACTTCAGGTAAAAGTTTAAGAAAGGACCAAGGAGTAAATACAACTGAAAATGATTACTGGGCTTTCTCTTCAAACAATTTGTCTGATGAAGAATTACAGCTGAGCTCTGAGAGGCAACCCTGTTTTGGGAGCTGGCCTGAGGGACCTCATAAGTTTATATGTGAACAAAGACCAAAGAGAGATAGATGGCAAAGGCTGCCCTCTCCGGACAGCAGGGGACAATTGATTAAATTGATCTCCACTTCTGAAGGAACTTCAGGACCAGGAAGCAGTCCAGAAACATTGATAGAGGAAAAGCTATTGATAGAAAATGAAGATTTGTCACCTCCAACTGAGAATATAGACTCAATCATAGAAACAGAAACAAATGTCTTTAGAAGCTGCTTGCCTAAACTGGATATCCCAAAGAGTGACTTAGGCTCAACAAAGAATAAGAAAAGGAAGCAGAAAAGGATTTTCAATTTGGCACCAAACTTTAACTTCCTGGGACCGAGATATATCAATGCAAAAGAAAGAGGCAAATGTGGCATGTTAACAGAAACCCATGGACTAGAAATTATTTTGGAAGCAGAAAAAGATAGAATTTCAGAAATAAGCAATATAGAAGAGAATAAGCAAAAACTTATGACCTTTGATCATCACCCATCATGGTTTTGCTTTGATATTATCAAAGGTCCTCCTTTAAATTTTGGTAGACAATCTTATTCTTACTACCTGCCATTTAGTAGACTAAGGCACCCTGTGTATTTTTATAAAAACCCTATTCCTTCTCTTGTGTTACAGTATACCTCCAGCTTTTGGATGGTATCTTTTACAAGCAAGAAACCATCTTCGACTTTCAAATCTCAGACAAGAGTAGGTGACCAACTACATGACATAGGGTTGAGTTCTTCAGAAATTTTAAGTAGCCAACCTGATACTTTGTACTCTTTTAGGGTCATTTCTGATCTTCGCTTTTTAAATGAAAGTTTTGATGAAAAGCTGAAGACATGGGAAGAACCTAAGCCATTACAGTTCTTACAAACTGAGGGTAACCAAGATTTAACAAGCGCTGGCTTTGATTCCCTTGAGCTACAATTATCACAAGGCTTTGCTTTTCAACTAGTAAAGCTTTTTGGATCCCCTGGAGTTCCAATTGGTAAATTGTGTTTATTTGCTACAAACAAAAATTTCAGTTTAACATATATGAGTACTTTTTTGAAATGTTTCTACCTTGTGTTAATGATTTCATGCAGTTAATTGATCTTGTGATGCTTTTCAGCAATGGAAGTAAGGGACCCATAGCAAATGTTGCTTGACCTTCAGAGTAGTGTGCCTGTCTCCACTTCCAGGAATCATAGCCTTAAATATCTTTGAACACTTAGAATACTTGGATTTTCAATATAAATAGACATTGAGAACAAAGATGAGGCAGGCAAACAGTAATTATATAACAAATAGAGATGGGGTCTTTTTTTAAAATCTATTTTATACATTTCCCTTATTTGGTGCATGATCCTTTCCTTTTTCATTCGTCGTATGGCTTGTAGATATGAGAATAGTAAAGTGGGGGACAGCGTGGGGGACAGTGAAGATTAAATGATGAAAACATATCATCTGAAATAAGTTGAGTTTAATTTTTAAAGACTATTTGAGAAGGATACTGAAAAGAAGATTACAGAGTCTGAATGGTTGACTTGAAAAGTTCCTTCCAGCTGCTGCTGTTTTGGAAATGAAAAATCCACTTGTGAATAAAACACATGAAAATGTTTTTTTTAATATTCTAAGTAAAATTCTAAGTAAATTTCTTCTAAATAAGAAATATATTTAAGACACTAAATGTCTTAAACAGGAAATCTAGCACACATCCCAATTTTTCCTTATCATAAGTCAATTGTATGTGTTAGTGATTTTATGGAGTTGAATGTGTCCCCTTCCTTGAGGACAGAAATAGTAACAGCCAGGAAATTAAAGCTCCAATCCCTACAGTTCTCCTGTATCTTCAAGATACTTTTTCTTTTTTTCACCTGCCAGGTGCCTGGGCCCTGTTCCTGTCTCATAGCTTATCTTCCAGAGTTGTTTATTTTGCTCTTAAACTTCTGCTGTTGTGGACAAAATTAGTGCCCAGAACCCAGACCCAAGATTGGCTAAGTCTCAGGGTGAGGGAGTCACAATTATTCACCTGCTCTTGAGGTTCTAGCTTTATGTTTATCATTTTTGTAAACTTTGTGAATAATCACATCTTAACTGTTTGCTGCCATATTGCTATCTTTCTAGATGCACCAAAGAAACATACCAATTAAAAAATTAATTTAATTAATATAATTAAAATTTATGGAATTTTAAAAGATAAATGAAGTCATTTTAGGTCAGAGGTCTTAGTCCTAGGTCCATATTCTAAAATTATATGCAAACCTGTTTGTGTCACTTTGAACCGTTTTTCTGAGAAAGTCTATAGATTTTGTCAGCTTCTGGAGCAAGGGGAGGGAGTGGTGGCACCTGACTCAAAAAGATTAATAATCACTGCCTTAGATCAGCATCAGAAAACATGGTGTGAAAAGATTCTAAATCTGCTCCCTTGAATGCACAATACCGTCATAATCAGCAATAATGATCAAACATCCATTAATTAAGCTTTGGAAAGCTTTCTAGAGGAAATAGACCTCGTTCATCAAATAACTTACCTTCTAAATGGGGAGACAAGACTAACACAAAATAAAATTATTGCACATAGAAAATATAAATGACGAGCTTATGAATATTTTATGAGTAAGGTTAGCAGTGCTTCAGGGGTTGTTGAAGAGCATATGGGGTTGTAGTTTTGGGGGATGGCTTTGAAGTGAATTATAAGCAGTACTCATACAAATGTGGCTTAAAAGAAAAATATAGGAAAAGAATTTCACATTTGGATATGGCAGGCACTTAAAAAAGGTGAGGAGAAAACTGAAAGTGGAAACTGTCAGCTGATTTGTTTGGCCAGGCTGGACAAGTGAAGCTGTGCTGTATCTGAGGTCAGTGAGTGGCCTTGTAAATAGGGCAGGGAACCCAAATGAATCCTAGCCTTAGGAGTTCTGTAGACACAGCGGGATTAGATAGTAAAGCCAGACACAGGCCTGAAGAAACCAAACTACCCATGTTGCCAGGGTTACGTCAGTGTAGAAAAAATATTTTGTGTGGTTTGGTATGGCTGATATGTATGTATCAGTGTTTGGACTTATTTATGAACATCATAATTGTCTGTGAGGATCTCCCCCCACCCCCGGACACTCTCATGTGGAAGGAACAATTTGCAAGAAGACTAAATAAACTTGCTATAGTTGCACTGTTTATACATGTCACAGGAAAGGATGACTACCTAAATTCTATGCCCTGTGATAGTACCACTTGAAGCTATCATATATATAATATGTGTGTTATATATGTTATAATATTACATATTATATATATATTATTGACATATGTATTTATACTTAATGAGAATACATAATGGTTTACATGTATACATAAGCATTTTCAATGATCAGGATAGTGTTTACTAATAAAGACCTGAGAAAAACTAACTCCTGCTTTAGCTTATCAGTGAAATATCTTCCAAACTGGGCTTTTAACTATTATGTCAGTCTAAATAATCATGTTTGCATATCTTCACATTTAGGGTAAAAATCTGTATAATTCAGAGATGAAATTTGTTCCCTTTTATTTTCACAGAATCTTTGTTGCCTGATGACTGTGTGGTTTCCCTTGACTGGGAGACACTGAAGATGATCTATTTGCAGTGGAAGACATCAGTAGAGGTATATTTTTAATGGCTTTCAAAGAAGACCTTCTCCAACTGGTTTCTTTGAAACAAAACAAAACACACACACACACACACACACACACACACACACACACACACAGAAAGAGTGAGAGAAAACCTGTTCATCAGATATAATATAAAGGGCTACATCCCTTATATTAAATTAGAGAAAGAATACATGTGGATGGGTAGGGAATATATGCATGTTCTTTCAATAAGTCCCAAGAGAAAATTGCATTTAATTCCATAACTTTGCTGTAGTGTAGGCCGGTATAAGGGCCTGTTGTAGATGACTGAGGTGCCCATTTTAGGAGAGTTTTTTATTCTTCATTACGTCTTTTCTCCTGTCCAGCCCTGAGTCTTACTCTGTTATGATAGAGTAACAGCTACAAATTAGATGCATACTTACATGGCTTGGAAGCACTCCATTTTTGGTGTTTTCTCTCAGTCTATAGTGAGAAGACATAACTATTCTGATGAGCTGTAAATTTTCCAGGTAGTTGGAGGAGGACTGGTGGGGACGGTTAGAAAGGTAATCGAAATTCTGGAAGAGGTAGCACACTATATAACAAAACGGGAGAGGGTTTATATTAGTTGATAGTGATTTAAATGTGCCTGGAGGCAATGCTACGGGTACATTTTGAGATAAATGGTAAAAACAAGGTTTAGTGAAGCATAAAATTATATGCTCCAGGATAGTAGGTATCTCTTAACTGTTCACACAAGCACAGCTGTGGGAAAAGTAGATTTGTTTGGTGTGCCCAGTTAGTAAAACCAAATACATTTTTCTAAACTTCTTATTTCTCTTCATTCCCCACGGAGAACTTACTGCTACCTAAACACACACACACTCACACACACTCCAATACTTTAAATGTTTAAATGGACATTTGTGGTTATTAGGTTTCTTTTGCCATTTTGAGAATGTTCCTGCATGAGTTAAATGGTGAGGCAGTCTTAACCTCAATGCCAAATATTAATCATTATTATATGTATTTTAATTACAATTCTAGAAAAGACAGAAGAAGATTGGTTAAAATGAATTTCTGGAACTGTAAGTATAACTTATTCCAGAGACCTCTGTATGATCAAAAGGAAGTGGATGTTGACATTATTTGGTTGTAATAGCTCCATGTACTGCAATTTGAAGAGTAAATATAAAAAATGTAGTCTGTTACCATAGCAACCCTGTGTGCTAGTGCACATGTGACTTTCTATTTCCTTTAAATGTAGATCTTTTTGTGAAATACAACAAAGCTTAGATTGTTGTTACCAAATTTATTTTCCAACTTTATTGGTTAGAACATATTTTAGAGCATTCTGTCAACACACAGTTTATGAGGGATTACCACCCCGCCCCTTCGCCCCAGATTGTTATGTGATGAGGGCTGGGAATTAGGGATATAGGTTATATTTAAATATGAAAAGATTCTCTAGGAAAGGAGGTAAAACATGGAGACAAACCCATGTTATATTTTAAACTTGACATCAAGCTGACATTAAAATAAACACATTGCACTTTTTTTGGAAATGCCTAAATTATGAAATAAACACAGCTGCTATGATTTTAGTGTATATGTCTCTGCATTTGATAAGAATTGAATGCACTCTGCATTTACCCATATGTTTTCTTTCTTCATTTTAACTCTTATTTCTAAGAGTTTTCTGTTTCCATTTCTCTGCTAGAAATATACATATACTCCATAAAAATGTTTTTGTTTGTTTTAAACCTGGTTTTGGTGCAAAAAAGAAGAAGGACTAAAGGTTTGGGAGAAGAGTTTAGGGATTTGAAGGGACCGCTTGAAAATGTGGGCTAAGTGTAGTGTGAGAAAGGATAAGAGGCTATGAGGAATTCCAGAGAAAGGAGGTAAAGAAATTTCACTTATTCATCAACAGATATTAATTGTGTTGCCTCAATTCAGACATTGTACAGAGACTATAGCAGTGAAAACATTCCTGCCCTCATGGCGTTTATGTTAAGACCCAGGTTAGGAAGGAGTGTCCCCCGCCCACCCCATACATAAGGTGGCCCCAGCATGACACCAGTGCAAGCAGCGTGCAACAAGAATGGGCACATTTGGCTGTGGCCAATTTAGTGTCTTTTCTGTCTGCTAAATTTGGATGTTTTGTGTCAAGGACACTTCCTGGTCTGTATTTTTGGTTTTTATATTCCTCTTCCATCTTCATGCTAAACTGGCTTCTGGTCTGCAGAACAGTCACCCCTAACTATTAATCATTAGTCTTTTCTTGTTGGAGAGCTTTAAGAGTGTTATGGCTATGTACAGGTTTTTTACAATTCTAATGAGAACATACCTCCCTGTTTTGTGTTTGGCATAATGTACTGGTTATTTGGCCTCAAGGGGTAGATAGAAATGTATAAAGAGGGAAAGAGCAGGAGAATGTGGTTGGCTCTGGGAGCCACAAGTCCCTGCCTATTTCAAAATCCTCTTCCTGAAATTGGCCAGGGTGTTTATAGTGTCACTCCTATAAGGAGGTGGGACAGGATGCTGGAAGCAGAATGGGTTCCCATTCTGAAGCTCTTGCTGACTGGCTGTGTGACCTTAAACAAATTACTCTCTCAGAGCCTCAATTTGTTCATGTGTAGAACATAGATTTATAATAGCAGCCTGTCATGGGAATATTAAATGAGGATTAAGTGAAATAACTTGTGCAAAGTCCTTAACATAGTGCCTGAAAAATAATAGGCTCTTAGAAGGGTTAATTCCCTTTTTTAAAATATCTCCTTGGGTTAAACATCGTCTTTGAAATGTCTTAGGCAAAATAGAAATTGTGTTACCTAGGAGAGCAACACATTGACTCAATAAACTTGGTAACACATTTGCATGAATTAGAGTATTTATTATTAACTTTATAATGTAAAAAGCTGGATCCTCAGGGAATGAGACAGAGGACAGGTTTGGATTTAGAGACAGGAGGTTGGGCAATGTGAGGAACACTGACTCTCCAGTGAAACAGGACTGGGCAGAGGGTGGGGATTGTGGGGACAGAGGAAAGGCCTATACCAATGTAGTGGCTTATTTAAATACAGAAAGAGCCTGGGAAACTGACAACAGACTCTGTATATGTCACCATTTTGTCGAGACTTGTTTGGATTGTGTGTATTTTTTTTTTTTTTTTGTAGTTGAATTCTCCAGGCTTCCTGGTGCTGTTGAAGATCCTAATCATCAAGAAGGAGTGCTCAGTGCCCACCCAAAGGATTATTTTCAACGATACACTCATTGGATATCAAAATTGGTTTGGATAATCTGTCCAACCATTCTTGATTAGCTATCTGAATAATAAAAAACTCAACAAAAGAGGTAATAACTTGAACATTTTATTATCTAATTTTGAAGACGTTTGCCCTATTTTAATTTGTTGTATGGAAGAAAACAGGCACAGAAAACTTTAGTAGTTTCTTTTAAAATTGCATCAGGATGGAAGGGTAGGCCTTATATCCAAGTATGGGTCCATGATTCTATTTCTAAAATTCTGAAATCTAAAAAGATTTGAAAATCACAAGTTAATTTTAGTTTGTTTCTTAAATGTTTGGCATTAAAACTAATTTGGCAGCAAAACTTGACCCAAACAGGTTAATCTTATTCCTTATTTATCCTACCTGGTGTGACTATTCATTTATACATGTCATTGCAGAAATATGAATGTGTTTAATTACCACGAGGTGCTCAGTCCCCACTCAGAATATGAGGTTATATATATACACACACACACACATACTGTACACCTTCAACAAACACATGCTTTCTGAATTCTGAAACATATCTGACCTCAGGGATGTTGGTTAGGGATTGCGGGACTTGCACCATCTACAGGCAACTATCTTTCAAAATTCTGTTCTAGTTTAGAATTGTACTTACCAGTCTTCAAGTAAGAAAATTCATATTTGAAAAACAGAAATGAGGGGGTGATTATGCAATGTGTAGGCATTTACCTAATCCCTCTACTTTCAGAAAGGGAGGCTCCTCTGTCATATCTTACATCCTATTCCACCCTATACCTTCTCCAGTAAGTAAACCTCTGGGCTTCTCGACCGGGTGGGCAATTGCCTGACTCTGAATGTTTGTTTCTTAACCAGACTTTCCACTGACCTTCCTGTTAAAGCTTACTTCCAGCCCCAAATCTTCTAGTGCCTGAAATTTTAGGAGTTATGCAGGGTAAATTGTGTTGACTCACAGCTTTCTATAATTCAGGGGATTTTTTTTGGGTTTTGGGATTTGGGTTTTTTGTTTGTTTGTTTTTGCCAAATTAACACTTGGTCTTTACTTTCTAGTTTTCAAATTTTTGTTACTGTGATATTCTGTCTTTTTTTCTTAAAGTTTATGCTTAAAAATAAAAAATTAACTCCCCCCCCCCCAAAAAAAAACCTTTTACATTTTAGTGGGGGTTCAAGGAGGGAGTGGAAGGTAAATATTTGTGCTCCATCTGCCATAGTTATTGGAAATTACGTGCTTTATTTAAAATAGCTGTGCTTTTTCTTACACTTCTTTCATATAGCTTTAATTTGTCTTTCTACTAGATGGTGGGTGTGTTCCAGACAGAGACCAGGGTCTTCAGTGTTTGCTTGAACTCATTAAGAGTCTTGCTCTCTGAGCCATTGTGAAACTGGACTTGCCTGTGGCCCAGGTTGGGACGATTTCAGGGAAGAGCTGACCAGTAATAGGGTTGAAGCCCAGGCAGCTACAGAGGGGACTCTGGCCTCTGGCAAATCCTTGCTTTCTTAGGGGCCTTTGCCAATGACATTTATGGATTTCTAATAAATACATTAGAATCCACACTGTCATGCCTTATCCAAGGGTATTCTTATAAATATTTTAACAATGAGAGGGGCACCTGGGTGGCTCAGTCAGTTAAGCATACGACTTGAGCTCAAGTCATGATCTTGCGGTTTGTGAGTTCAAGCCTGACGTCAGGCTCTGTGCTAACAGCTCAGAGCCTGGAGCCTACTTCAGATTTGGTGTCTCCCTCTCTCTCTGCCCCTCTTGAGACAGTCTTTCTCTGTCTCAAAAATAAACATTAAAACAATTTAAAAAATATTTTAACAATGAGTATAGCATAAGTAGTGACCAGTTCTGAAACGCCTTTGCTCTATTGGTGCAAACCTGCTGGGTACTATCTACCCAGGCTTGTATTTGGGTTCCAGAATGTCCCCAGCTTTCCCCAGGCCCTGTCTTTATTCTCTTGCCCCAATGTCCAGAATGGAGCTTTAGAAAAATGGGTGGGGGCTATTCTGTTCCACTCCCAGGCTTTCTCCTCAAAGCTTATAATCCTTAAGTGCCCTTGTGCACAGTGGCACATAGGTGCTGTGGGGGAGGGGCATGGCACTAAAAAGAGTAAAGGATGGAGCATGGGAGGCAGAAGCAGATGGGGTACAGGGAGCAAAATCAGGCTTGTCCAGAGAACATTCTGCATGGCAGGCCTCTCGCAGGCCACCAGAGTCCTGTGCATTTCCTCTGTCAATTCAGCCAAGTGGAATACATATGGCACATTACTTCTCTTCCCTTGTCTCCCTTCCCCGAACTTCTAGCTTCCTGCAGCCTCCACGTGGCTTCTAGGGGAGGAATAAGAGAAGAGCCAGGAGGGAGGTGGGAGCAGTGTGACTAAAGAGGAGGGCGAGGTCCTCCCTCTGGTCAAATTGTGCAGAAATGTGACAGCAGGTGCAAGCTGGAGGTGCTGGAGCAATCAGGAGTCCACCATGGAAACAGTTAAGCCCGCAAACAGACTTCTTTTCTGTCCTGTCCATGCATACCACTTATATGACAAGAGGCATATGCGTGGAGATAAGACTAATGTATGTTTTTGAGTAAAAAAAATTAGAAAATTTTTGGTAGGGGAAGATGAGACATGGGATTAGAGAGAATTGGGAATGCTACTGCCTGCATATTTTAAATGGTTCTACTGTGTTAAAGGGTCTTTGGTTAGACTGCTTTGGAAGCTCCACGCTGGCTTCAGACCTTCTGCCACGTTGGCATCTCTGGGGCCAATTCATAATGAAGCATTCCAAATAATACCTGGGTTATTTGGAACTGTAGGTTTGAGGGTTAAATTCCTGGTTTTCACCAGCTCTTCTTGTGCCTCCTCCTTTTTCAATGTCTTTTAACCAGTAGCAATTAGAGAAACATTTGAATGTATCTTCATTTGCCAAAAATGACCTATAATTTTCTTTACATCTGTCATGGTAATGGTTTCTAGTGCAGCAAAGTGGGATCATGCTGGTCATCACATAAGTGAGAAGCGGGACGAAACCCCAGAGCTGAAAAGTTGGTTGGCTGAGAGGAGGGCACTGAGGAGTGTTATCACAGGGGGTCCTCTGACTTGGCGGCAGCCCCGCTCTCTGGAGGCTGCACCTAGATAGAACCAGGAAAGATCTGAATGCAGGCTAACAGCAAGCTGGCTCTTACATCTGTCAATATGTTTACTGACTGTTCGCTCCTTGGCTGACATTATTGCTATCTTGTTCGTTCTTAATATTTAGTAAATCCCAAGCTCCCACTTAACTATAGAGAAAGTAGTTTAGGTCACTAAAGTTACTAAGCATCTTCTGAACGTCAGGCTATGTTTTTAGATCTTGGGGTGACAAGTGACATCGTTTCTACTTATGGTCTAGTGGGAGGAAACAAATACACAGAAAAACTGTGGTTTTGAGGAATAAATCAGAGAGAACAGCTAGAACTTGTTGACTAGTTAAATGTGGGGGTTGAGAGAAAGGACAAGTGTCTAGGGTCACTTCCACTGCTGACCATTTTCTCCTCCTGAAGCTCTTTCTCCCTGGGCCTCCACACACCTCTCTCTCTACGTTAGAGATCTGTCTGCTTTGCTGACCATTCTCTCACACTCTCCTTTGGCAGACCCCCTGCAAAGACACGGGCTTCAAATGCTGGTGTCTCCTGGGCCCTCTCTTCTGCTGTCTGCTCTATTGTCATTCTTTTCCACAGGGCAAGATTTCCAAAACTCTGTCTCATGCTCAGACCTCTCTTCTGAGCAACACACTCATATTTCCCGGCGTCTACTAGGTAGTTACATCTGCCACAGACACTGCAGATTCCGTGTGCCAAACCCCCTAGACTTCAAAGCTGTGTGTCCTCCTGCACCCATCCCACATTGCCTGGGCCCCCCTCTGTAGGAGCACACAGAAGTGGATGGAGGTCTCATGCAGCACTTACAGTACACCAGCCACATATATAATTTAAACTTTTCTAGTAGCCACATTAAAAAAGCAAAAAGAGACAAATGAAGTTAACTTTAATATTAACCCAATGCACCCAACATATTATTTCAACACATAATATAAAAATTCCTGAGATATTTTACATTTTTTTCATACTGCACCTTCAAATTTCAGTGTGTATTTTAATGTTTGTACTAGCTACATTTCAAGTGCTCAATAGCCCCATGTGGCTGGTGGTTCCTGTTTTGGATGGTGCAAGTCTAGAATGAAAAAGGTAGTATTTGAGGTTGGGCAAAAAAGCTCTCATGAGAAGTATGATAGAATACATAGAGAAGGGATACATACATTAAAGCATTGTTCTTTTTATGAGTGTGTTCTCTGTTCCTTATGGTTTTCCCCTAATATTTAGAGAAACTTTTGAAATTCTAATGCTTCTCAGCAGCGCCAAGATCCTACCTCTGATTCTAGGAAGGGATTTTCAAGGAAGAGCAGCTCATCTGCCTGCCCCCACCCCTCCAGGGGAATCCCGAGGTTGGATTCTCAGCACAGAGCCCCTCCCTACTTATGCCTTCCTTCCAAAGTTTCTTGTGAAATCTCTGGATTTTGTTTAAGAAGGAAATTGCTTTTCTTCACAATTCCTTTTCAAAATTTTCATACCTTAGCTGCCAGAAGCAAAATGTATTTCCTCTCCAATAATTATTACAGCCAAAGCTACCATACCTCCTGGATTTTTCCAGCATGGTATTTTTAATACTGTCTCTTTCAGTACATGCATCTTGAATTTTGGTTCAAAAAATAGGATCACTCTCACACTCTTTGAGTGTGAAATACTGGAGAGTGCTATGGTGATCAACCAACTGGCGCTCACCAGTTCCTGGAACTTAGAACTCAATTCTGGATACTTCTCTAGAAAGGATTTCAGTGGACTGCTCTTTTTCCCAGGGGAGCTGAAATCGGTCCAGAGAGGCCTTGGCTTTTCAGGCGGCAGCAGAGCGGGTACCTGGGCAATATAGTTCTTCCCTCCTGTGAGACCCAGTTTATCTACCGTCGATAGATCAATCTGAGTTTCAAGGGGTGCTTTTTCCGATGAAGAGATTTAAAGTTATGTTGAGGCAACAAAGCTTTCTAAGAATGTTTTTTGGCAGGCTGATAAAGAAGGATAAAAAAAAAATGATACATACCCCGGGACAGTGGTATTAGCAGCTGGGACACTGGCCAGATATTGGTGCTCACAAATTGGGGAGGACAATGGACTTTACTGTTAACTATTCAAAATGCTGTTCACGTTCTTTAATCGTCGACTAAAATTATTTCACTTTCAAGGTCTAGGCCAGTCGGGGGTGGGGTGGAGGAGGGCTGTTGCAGAGAGCCTGACTTCCACGGCGGGCGGCCCGAGGGGAAGTGTCCCAGTGTCCCAACAGGCAGGCCCTGTCCCCATAGGGCGAAGGGCACTGAGAGGCAAGGGAGGGGGTCAGAGACCGGGGCCGGCAGGGGGGTGGGGGGAGAGCGTCACTCAGGTTTTCCGGGCTGCCAGTCTCCCAGCGTCCCCAGCTTTCCAGGTAGGGACGCCCCCTCCCACGCTGCGCGGTTCGGTCGGGTGGGAAGGAGGGGCTGGGCTCCGAGCGCCCGCCCCTCCATCTATCACATGGCCGGAGAGCCACAAAAACAACAGCTTCGGCCAAGACCGTGACTTCAGGAAAGGGAACCCGGGGCTCTCGCAGCCAGCCCCCACCCCATGGAGGAGAGTTTTCTTGAATCCTTTGGGAGGCTGAGCCTCCAGCAGCAGCAGCAGCAGCAGCAGCAGCAACCTCGGTCGCCGGCCCCGCCGCCCCCGCGTGGGACACCTCCGCGCCGCCACAGCTTTAGGAAACATCTCTACCTCCTGCGAGGCCTCCCGGGCTCGGGGAAAACTACACTGGCCAGGTAATGACAACGGCCTGGGCGCCGGCGCGCGGACCCCGGCCGAGCGAGCCCCTGCCCCGAGCCGCTCCGCCCCGCGCCCCCCAGCCGCCGCGCCCGCCCGGGTCCTGGCCCCTGCCCCGGCCCGAGCCCGGCTGCGGGGGAGCCCGCGCAGTCCCCGGTGCCCCGCCGGCCGCGGGCCGGGAGAGGAGGGTGGCCCGTCCTGTTTGTTTCCATGCTGCGCTTTCCCGGGAGGACGGATTTCGGCACTGCGCCTTGCGCAAGCCCCAGATGGCACCGGCCCCTGCCCGGCCGCCGTGCCAGGCTCCGGGCCAGCCGGGCCGAGGGAGCCTTGGCCGCCCCCAGCCCGGGGTCGGGAGGCCCGCAGGTGTTCTTCTTCAGGAACCCCGGTGGCGACTGCAGAGAAAACCGCGGGGCCGCTCGCTAGCGCGCAGGCACTCGCCACAGTGCGTCAACAGGCGTTTTAAACCGGAGCGGAGAAGCGAGAGGGCCAGGGGGCGGGGGACCCAAGGCAGCAGTGCCCGTGGCCGGGGGACGTGCGGCCCGCGTTGAAAATCTAGCGGATTAAGGCAGCGCTGCGTTTGCTTTGGCAGCTACGAAGGCGCACAGGTGCACGGGGGAGGGGGCTGGCGCGGCCACCGCTGGCGGTCATTGACAGAGCCTCGCAATGGGCGCCCAAATTCGTTTACTCGCGAATTGCGTAAGCGGCCCTCCGGGTACAGGTCAGCGCGAATTACGCGGGCTTGTTGCCTGCCGCCTTGTAGCTGGGCCCACCGCTACAGCCCCAATTCCCACCACTCCCCGCCTTGCACTTGATGCTCCGGCAACGTTGAACTGTTCCTCTCCTTGCTTTTGCTGACGCTGGCCCGCCTGCCTGGCTTGCCTTCCACCTACCTTTGTCCGACTGATTCCTCTAGCCCTTTAAGGCTCGGATCTGATACCTTACCCAGCAGCTAACCCGTCCCCATCAGTAGATGCTGGTCTTCTGGGCTCCTTGGCTTCCTGTTTACACCTCTGTGACTGCGCTTGGTTTTACACATGGTTTTGTTTATCCTTCAAGTTTCTTGAAGCAATGGGCAATGGAAGAAGTAGTGCCTTGCCCTCAAAGAGCTTTCCATCTCATTAGAGAAATAAGGCTAGCCATAGAACCAGAGACCTGCTTCAGGAGAAGCAAGGTAGCATACATTCAGGAGCTGGTTTGGATGATACACAGATGATACAAAGATGGTGAGAGCAGGGTCTGGATCCACTGGGGTCAGGGAACTGTGGCAGCCCTGGCCATGTGCTGCCAGTTTTAATCAGGATTCCTGGCTGATTTGTGGAGTAAAAGACTTTAGCCAAACAGTATTGCTACATTTTCACAGATTAAAGGGATAGGTGTCTTCCAAAGGGTCATTGGTACCCTTTCCTAAGACACACACATTTCAATAGGCCTTCTCTCTGGTTATGGAGGTGGAGGGTGGAGAGTGGGGGAGGCTCCTTAGAATGCAGCAGAACTCTGATATTTTGTGCTACCGTCAGGGTGGGTACATCTGTTACAAACTAAGCATCTTCTGAATTCAAATCCCATTTAGTTTCACTTTGACTTTGCTGATCTGTGGCCTGTGGCACACTGGGTGTCAAAGAAGGAAGTAAACATCTTCGGCCAGATTTTGTTTTCAACTACTCAGAAGGGAAGTGATAGGATGAGTTGGAAGGAAAGTGAATAGAATTGAATGTCAGAAGCCATGGGCTCTGCATCTTAGATTCCTCACCTGTTAAATGAGTGGGTTGGCCTGGGTGGTCTTTAAGGTTCCTTCTGGCTCTAACATTCTGCACTTTTAGGATTTTAATTCCTGGTTGACATTTGGCTAACCAGAAGACACCGGATGAGAGACCAGCTTATTAAAGAACATCTCTCTAGGGACGACTGGCGTGAGCACTGGCCTGGGAGTCTGAAGATTGTGCCTTTAGATCCTCTTCATCATGAAAGCTGGTGACTTTCGGCAATCACCTAGCTTCTCTGGGACTTGTTTTCCTTATGTGTGAATACTAAGCAGGGATTAGATTAGGTGATACATTGAAGACCCTTCTGGTTCTTAATACCTAGTTGTCAGACTTAAGCACGGTTTAATGGCTAGGTAAAGAGCTCTGACCTTGGAGTCAAGTTATGGCTTCCAGTCCAAGCTCTGCCACTCACTAGCCATGATCTTTACCTGGCTCCCTGCATCTTGTTTCCTTCTCTGTTAAATAAGGATATCTGCTCTGTCCACTTCAGAAGCCTCTTGCAGAGGTTAAATGTGTGTGAGAGAACTCGCTAAACTTTACAGCGCTATATACATTTTAAGGAGTTGCTGCTTCAGATGTTGATCAGCTGAGATGAATCTTCAAGGTGTGACTTGGGAGAAGCCTGGCTCTGAAATGAAGCAGGCAGCTAGCTGGAAGCTGACTTTGTGAGTTCTCCCAGTTGGGAGTTCTGCAGGCAGAGGAGCCTCGGCACTTTGGTGGGTGGGTCGTGCATTTATATAGCAGTCTGCAGAGAAAGCAAGGAACCAGGCCACAGCTCAGCAAGAAGGGAGGCCTGCAGTAAGGATGAAATGTGTGGTGGATGTCACAGGCCGTGGCCCTCAAGGCTCTGTCTTCCCCTCTCTTCTGGGGCGTTGGGTGGGCAAGAGAAGGAAAATGGCAAATTGTTAAAAAAGTACACATGTGTAGAAAGTAGTAAAACTGTAAGGCTCTCTTATGTATTGGATTCTTGGAAATTCATATTTTCTTCTATGTACTTTCCAAATTTTCTATAATGAATATGTATTTTTTGAATCAGAAAAATAAAAATTTTAAAAGTTGGAGGAGATTGTTTTTACAAATGTGGGTTCTTTTTTTCTGCTTTTATTTCTCATTTGATTAAAGAAATAATAAAAGTTATTGAAATTAGGATATGTCTTGTCTTCCAAATCACTGTTAGATTTCTATGCTTTTCAACCAATATGTTTTTATAGTTTGAAGGGGCTGGAATGTTGAAACCATCTATTTAAATTTTCGGACATATTTAAAAAACAGAGTTTTACCTGGTTTAAAAAATTTTTGAGTACAACAGAGTACTAAAAACTTAGCATGCCCCCTAAATCTGTTTTATCACCTCTGTTTCATGGAAAACAAAACAAAACAAACCACAAACATTTCAAAAATAGTTGCTTACCATTGATCTGTAAGTCCTAGTTCCAGAAATTCATCCTAAGGCAGTAGTAATTGGACAAGCTCATGAATATAGGGGAGTGTTCACCACGGAGTTTTTTATATGATAGAAAAAAATGTGAGCCAACTTAAACATACAAAAATAGAGGACTAGCTTATAAGTCATGCAGTCATTAATGGGAACCTAGATATATTTGACATGCAAATATATTCATTCCCCCATTAAGTTAAAAAGCCTATTAACAAAGCTGTCTATCAAAAATCCCATTTTCTGTTCAAAGAAAGAGGGTCTACACAGACAAATGTGTAAAAAGGTATCTGTTGGTAGTTGTTGACTTTAGATAGTAGGATTATGGACTTTCCCCGCCGGACTTACTTTCTCATTTTTCTATGACAAATATGTATTACTTGTTAACTTTTTAAAGTTGAAAATAGTTTTATGAAATGACTTGGCTAGATAGACTCAGGTTGTGTGACAAAAGACTAAATAACAAAATAAATGTGTCATTTTCTGTATGAAAAGTCTTACCTAGGTTTATTCTTATTTGGAAATATAGTAGGAAACTTTTTTAATATGCAAGATTGATTGTAATTACTTATTATTAATGTTATTAAGTATTTAATTATTAAATATTTTATTAAGTATTAATTTATTAGCACAGGAACTAGCACATGCCACTTGATTCTTCGACACCTCAGGTTCTTTTTCATTAAAATGGAGCTAATATCTCATTAATAAGTTTGTGAGGGGATTTAAAATACTATGGTAAACAGTGATAATTATATGTATGAAAGCACTGTGGAATGCGTGGGCTACATAAATACCAACTATTGTTAATTATTCACTAATCAACAATAATAGCATTTGCTGGGTACCTAAAAGACTGTAAGTACTTGCTCAATAAATAAGATTAAGAGAAGGAGCTTACAAAAGCCTAACAAATGGAAAACAATAATCCATATACTACTGTGGGTAAGTAAGCTCTGATGGGGAAGAGCATTTTATATGCATTTGGTGTTCAAGGCCAGGGAAGTCACTGAGGATGATTAGGAAGATAGGAAAACTATGGAAGAGATACTCTCTTCCATGTGGCAATGGTTATTGATTTGACCTTGAAGATGGGGAGGATGTGGCTGAACAAAGAAAAAGGATTAGCAACATGAATTGGGAGAGAGCTGGGTGTTCTCATAGGCTAGTGAGGAGAATGGCTTGTCTGAAGTGGACGGTTCATATCTGTGAATGTGCTGGTTAGGTAAACACAGAGCCAGATCACTGGAAACATCAAAACCTGCACAAAGGAGTACCGAGTTGATAGAAGAGATAGGATTCCAGTCCTAAGACCCTTTCACTCTCAGCAGATGATCCAGAACTATCTGTTTCCACAGCTGCACTGACAAACTCACCTGGATCTGCATCTATCCTTTGCTCTTACATCAATGAAAGCATCTGTGGACAACCTGTCTACCTCTATGTTTTGCACTGTGTGTGTGTGTGTGTTTGTGTGTGTGTGTATGTGTGTATGTGTGTGAGAAAATGTACCCCTTTGGGGCCATTTTAACCATTTTTTAAGTGTTCAATTCAGTGGCATTAATTACATGATGTTGTGTAACCATCACCAGTATCTATTTCAAGAAACTCTACCCATTAAGCAATAACCCCCATTCCTGCTTCTCCTCAGCCCCTGGTAACATGTGATCTGCTTTCTGTCATTGTGTATTTGTGTCTGGTTTATTTCATTTGGCTTAATGTTTTCAGGGTTCATCTAGGTTGTAGCCTATATCAGAACCTCATTACTCTTTTTGGCTGAATAATATTCCATTGCATGGATATACCACTAACTTGTCCATTTGAAATGAAATGGCAATAGTAGAAGGTAGTCTTTCCTTCTGTTTTTAAGGCCTTATTTGAAAAATGCTGTCAACCTTATGTCAGTTCCCTGGAATTTCTTAAAATCTTTACCTATCAATCAAAGTCTGGGAACTGTGCTCTAGTACATATTGCATCTTTTGCAATGTTCCGGTTCCCTTTGGCACTATCACAAATGGTTTGTAACATGGATTCAGTTAGCCTCAAAGGATGCTTGCTGACAGCTATCTTTTCTTTTGTTCATGTCTCTGGATAACATGAAATTTTCCATCAGGCAAAACACCTTTTCATTATTTTTTGACACTAAACTTTCCTGAGGTGACACATTGATAAGACAGAGGCAAGGACAAAGGTATACTTGGCAAGCGGACACAGTGAAATATGGGAAGCAGTGAGAGGGATCAGTTAGGTTGGCTAAGTAGTGAGAGGTTAAACCCCATAGCACACTGTGCTCCACCGCCTACCCGCCCAGCAGGCATGGGCCCCGGTGTTTTTGTTTATGAGGCCAGGGCTCTCATAAATAAAAGCAAGGTCAAAATAGAAAGTTTGTGGTATTCCAAGTCTGTGTATATGAAAATAAAGCATCAGGTAGGTGGACATATAAGATCTTCATTCACTTAGGTTCTACTTAGAGAAACTACTAGCTTTTTACATTTATAATGAATGATTTTCCTAAGGTGGGTTTTAAATCTCCTTGGTCCATTGCTGAGAGCCCTTACAATATGTCTCTCTGGAGGCTGGGATGAATAAGGACTATAAATGCTTTAAGTGTTTCACAGAGAGGAAGAATATACAGTGTGATATGTGTTTATAATTACTTGGTGGGAAGGTTGCCCAGCTATACAGGAGATTCTCCACCATCATAGTCCTGGAGCTGTTGGGAAAGTGGAGGAACACGCTGCTGAATTGGACCCAGATGATATTCCAGGTGTGGTTTATGATTAGAGAAGCAGGAGAAATAGAGGAAGAAATGAAAGGGGAAGAATATTTTCATAGGAAGATCTCAGACATGCGCACAATGTTTCCTTATTCTATTCCAAGCCTAAGACACTGAGTTCTGAGAAGTTAGACATCTTGATCAGGGTCACAAGGATGACTTCCTATTTCTAGTCCAGACCTTTTACTTCTACACCGAAGGAAGAGGCTACTGGGAGTGACCTCGTGAAAGAGTTAATGAAGTTGGTTTTGAATTTATTGTTATTGTTTAATAAAAAAAAAACAAAACAAAAACGCTTACATGGTCTACTAAAAGGGCTAAGTTGACCTGGATTTCAACTGTTAGGGTGATAAAAATCACCTTTTATTATTTGTCATTACTGGTGATATATTTCTTTGGCTATAAAAATTCCAGGGAATTTCTTTTCTTTATTAATGTGGAACCACTGGGGACAATGGGAGGGGATGATTTAGATTTTTTAATAAGTACTCATATTTATCCTGAGTATGATATGTTGGAGAGAGATGTAGTCAACACCCAACTCCCAGAGTCTAAAACCCCTTCCTCATCTGCTCACAGGACATTTGTAATTCAATCTAGTGACTTAGTTCCCTCTTGGCATTTCAGTGAACTCTATTTAATGGCATCGTTCTAGGCCCATTCAGACTTTAGAGGAACCCAGTAAGGAATTGTTTGTTTTCACTTCAAATTATCTAAAGAGATCTAGGCTCTATGGATTGAGGACATTGCACAATGAAGAAAAACTGATCTAATTTCTAATTGTTTCTTCATAAGCATCTCTATGGCATCATGTATATGGCTTGGGGAGAAGACTATCTGTTTTTATCAAGGTAAGAGCCTGGGAAAAGAGAAGGGAGCAAGGGAAAAGAATGTACATTTATTGAGTGCTAAGTGTATGCCTGGCAGTTTATATACGCTGGCTTATTAGATCTTTACCATAACCCTACGATATGGTTGATTTCATTTTATAAGCGAGGACATTAGAGTCAGAGAATCATGCACTTGATTTTGAGATTCCAGATTTCATAATACACAAAGTGGTCTTACCTTACTAGGGATGTTCATGAACCAACACACATATGTCTGCTTCTCATAGCATGTTTTTTCCACATTTTTAAGGACATGAGGAAGAATCGGGTCTGAGAGGGGCTTTCTCTGCTCTCTAAAGTAGCGCCCCGCCAGCATTCTTTGCCCTGTACTTTGACTTCCTTTTCTCCCTTACAGTAGCACCACCTGACCTAATGCTTACTTATTTATTATCTATTTCTTTTACTAGAAGGTAGCTTTGTGAGATGTGTTGTAAGCTCCATGAGATCAGGAAATATTTTCTCTTCAGCTTCTGAGCGAAGGTCTGGCACCTAGTAGGCCTACGTCATGCAATATTTGATGGATTTGTCAATGCCAGAAGCTTCCTAACAGTTGCCAGCTCAGTTGTCAGCATGGGTCTCGAGTAAAGCACAAAAGCGAAAAGGAGATTATTCACACAAAGAGAGGTGTAAAAGAATGAATGGGCTGTGGAGAATAGACAAGAGAAAAAAAGGGTAGGTACAGCCAGCCACTCCAAAGTCCTCTTCCGTCAGTGCACAAGAAAATCATTCCTGTATTTTACATTCGAAGATGTCAGATGTGCCATCTCCACCACCCCGGAGTCACTCTAAAAAGGGGTTTAAAAATTAGAATCAAAGATTCTTTCACAGGGAAGCAGCAGTCAACAGTTTCCATTCAGCCACTCTTCTGCTGTCTGTAACTGACTTAGGACATCTTGGGAAAACACAGCTAAAAACAAGTTAATACCGAGGTAGGTGTGCTTCTGATTCCTCATCTTATTCTGAATATGGCTGAAGTGACCAACAATAGAAATATGGGGACACCTGTACCATTGCTAGATTCTACAGAAGGGAGCTGTTCATATGCAAAAGAAAGGAAGTTCTTGCAGGTAGAGTGGAGTGGGTTGCACTGGCCTTTGAGGGCTATTTGGGAGTCTGGTTTGGGATCTCATTCACCTGCCCTACTTTGGAGGCATGAGGGGTAAGAGCAAGAGTGAGCAGTAGGACAGACTGGGAACTCCTTACTGGAGTCTCCTTAGCCACGGGGCTGGCAGTGGTTGAGCTGTATCTCTTCAAGGGCAAGGCTCAGCCTTGACATGGTGTTTGGCAGCACCGACAAGGTCAGACCACACCAGGCCTCAGGGGAGACTGTCTCAAGTCATTTATAGCCGTGTTTCCCTCCCCATTCTCTTCAGGCTGTTGGGTCATAGAACTTGTTCCTTACTTCCCAGTTAAAAGTCCTTGAGGAGGGGGCACCTGGCTGGCTCAGTTGGTTGAGTGCCCTACTCTTGGTTTTGTCACAGGTCATGATTTCACAGTTCCTGGGAAATGGACAGCGCAGAGCCTGCTTGGGATTCTCTCTCCCTCTCTGTCTCTCTCTCTTTCTTTCTCTCAAAATAAATAAACATTAAAAAAAAAAAAAGAAATAAAATCCTTGAAAAGAATACCAGTAACATCAGAGGAAGTATTTGGATCCAAGAAGAATCCTTTCTTCCAGTCCCCTTTGGGGGTAAACCCAAGGTTTAGGTAAAATTATCAGTGTACAAAGATGAGTAATTAGAAATTCTCCTCGTACAGTTTGGGGCTATATAAAAAGAGTTTGCATAATTAAGGCAATAGACCCTAATATTCCAGAACCATTCATATCTTCAGCAGGTGTTTGTTGAGTATGTCTCATGTGCTTGACATTCTTCTATTTGCTTAGAATATAGCAGTGAACAAAACAGACAAAAATCCCTGCCTTCATGGAACATATATTCTATCAGAGAAAAACTTTTCTGAAAGGAAGAAGAAAATTTTAAACAACATCTGCTCTATTCTTTCCAAAAACAAACAAACAAGGATCCCATAGCTATTCCTCTTGATGTATATACCCTCAGGAAACGTTCTACATATGCAAAGCGAGATAGGCACAATGATGTTCACTGAAACTTGTTCATAGTAAGGAAAATTGCAAACAACCTAAATGTCGCTAGAGAAAAGGATAAATAAATGTGTTTTGTGTGTTTTATAGCACTCCTGCAGAGTGGTTTAGTGTGCAGCTCTGGAGCCAGGAGTCTAGGTTTTAATCTAGCTTGTATCACTCATGGGTCTTTCTTTGGTTCCAGCTTTAATATCATTGACATAAGACATTTGTTGTTTAGATTCCACATATAAGTGAAATCATTTTGTATTTGTCTTTCTCTGTCTATTTCACTTAGCATTATACCCTTTAGGTCCATTCGTGTTGTCACAAATTGCAAGATTTTATTCTTTTTATGGCTAAGTAATATTTCATATATACACCACATCTTCATTATACATTCATCTATTTATGGACACTTAAGTTGGTTTCATATTTTGTCTCTTGTAAATAATGCTGCAGTGAACAATGGGGTGCATATATCTCTTCAGATTGGTGTTTTTGTTTTCTTCAGATAAATACTCAGGAGTGAAATGGCTGGATCATATGGTAGTTCTATTTTTAATTTTTTGAGGAACTTCCATACTATTTTTCATAGTGGCTGCACCAACTTACATTCCCACCAGCAGTGTATGAGGGTCCTTTTATCCACATCCTTATCTTACTAAAAAAAAAAAAACTTTTATTTCCTTTTTGATAATGGCCATTATGCCTGGTGTGAGGTTATATCTCATTATGGTTTTGATTTACATTTCCCTGATTGTTAGTGATATTGAGCACCTTTTCATGTTTCTGTTGGTGTATGTCTTCAAGTGTATGTCTATTCAAGTCCTCTGCCCATTTTTAAATGAGATTTTTTTTTTATATTAAGTTGTGTAAGTTCTTTATATATTTTGGATATTAACCCCTTCCTGGATGTATGGCTTGAAAATATCTTCTCCCTTTCAGTAGATTGCCTTTTTATTTTGTTGATGGTTTCCTTCAATGTGCAAAAGATTTTTAGTCTGATGTAATTCCATTTGTTTGTTATAGCTTTTGTTGCCCTTGCCTAAGAAGACTGGTCCAAAAAAATATTACTAAGAGTTGATGTCAAAAGCTTACTGCCTATATTTTCTTTTTGGAGTTTTATGATTTCAGGTGTTACAGTCATGTCTTTAATCCATCTTCAGTTTATTTTATGTATGGTATAAGAAAATGGTCCAATTTTCCCAGCACCATTTATTGAAGAGACTGTCTTTTCCCCACTCTATATCTTGCCTCCTTTGTTATGGATTAATTGGTCATACAAATGTGGGTTTATTTCTGGGCTCTCTATTCTGTTTCATTGATCTATGTGTCTGTTTTGTGCCAGTAATATATTGTTTTGATTAATATAGCTTTGTAGTGTAATTTGAAATCAGGGAGCATAATACCTCCGGCTTTGATTTTCCTTCTTAAGATTGCTTTGGCTATTTGGGGTCTTTTGGTGTTCCATACAAATTTTAATATTATTTGTTCTAGTTCCTTGAAAAATACTATTGGTATTTTTATGGGGCTTGCATTGAATTGCTTTGGGTAGTATAGACATTTTGACAATATTATTCCAATCCATGATCATGTTATATCTTTCCATTTATTTGTGTTGCCTTCAATTTCTTTCATCAATAAAATCTTTGTATGGATTTCAGAGTACATGTCTTTAACCTACTATGTTAAATTTATCCCTAGGTATTTTATTCTTTTTGATGTTGTAAATAAGATTGTTTTCTTCATTTCTCTGATAGCTCATTATTAGTACATACAAAGTAATCAATTCTGCATGTAAATTTTATATTCGGGAACTTTACTGAATTCATTTATTAGTTCTGATAGTTTTTGGTGGAGTCTTTAGGGTTTTCTCTGTATAGTCATGTCATCTGCAAATAGTGACAGTTTTACTTCTTCCTTACCAATTTGAAAGAAGCGTTTTATTTTCGTCTGACTACCATAGCTAGGGGTTCCAGTATTATGTTGAATAAAAGTGGCAAGGGGGGCATTCTTGTCTTGTTCCTGATCTTAGAGGGAAAGCTTTTAGCTTTTCACCATTGAGCATGATGTTAGCTGTGGATTTATCGTATATGGCCTTTATTATGTTGAGGTATGTTCCTTCTATACCCACTTTTTGGAAGTTTTTAATCATAAATGGATGTTGAAGGTACAACCCAAGACAAGCACTGGAGTGAGACAAGGGCCACCTACAGTTTGGCCCTCTTGCTGCAGACTCCCTCTATCCCCCCTGGCACCTGGAACATCCTACAGTAAGGTCTCCCTCCAGGACCCCTATACCAGGCCTCCACTTCCAGCTGTGTTCTTGGCCTCATGGCTAGGACCCCAAAGAGGGCTGCCCAGCCAAATGCCTGAAAGACCTTGCTTGGGCCACAGGGGTTAGCTATCATGGTGCCTAGTGGCCCGGAGGATAAAAATGGATTTTAAATTTTGTCAAGTGCTTATTCTGAAACTATTTAGATGGTCATATGATTTTTATCCTTTGCTTTGTTAATGTGGGCATATCACATTGATTGATTTGCAGATGGTGTACCATCCTTGCATCCCTGGAATAAATCCCACTTGACCATGGTGTTTGATCTTTTTAATATATTGTTGAATGTGGTTTACTAATATTTTGTTGAGGATCTTTGCATCTATGTTCATCAGGGATACTGGCCATTAAACCCATCTGGTCTGATGTGTTGTTTAAGGCCAATATTTCTTTATTGATTTTATGTCTGGATGATCTCTTCACTGATGTAAATGGGGCATTAATGTCCCCAGTATTACTGTCAGTTTCTCCTGTTTTGTCTGTAAATATTTGCTTTATCTATTTAAGTGCTATTTGTTTTTAAATGTTTACTTATTTATTTTAGAGAGAGAGAGAGAGAGAGAGAGAGAGAGAGTGAGCACAAGTGGGGGAGGGGCAGAGAGAGAGGGAGACAGAGAATCCAAAGCAGGCTCTGAGCTGTAAGCACAGAGTCCCATGAGGGGCTTGAACTCAGGAACCATGAGATCATGACTTGAACCCAAGTTAGATGCTTAATCAACTGAGACACCCAGATACCCCTAGGTGCTCCTATTTTTGATGCACAAATATTTATGAAAGTTCTATCCTCTTCTTGGATTGACCCCTTCATCATTATGTAATGCCTTTTCTTTGTCTTTTGTTACAGTCTTTGCTTTAAAGTTGGTTTTATCTGATATAAGTATTGCTAGTCCAACTTTCTTTTCTTTTCCATTGGCATGGAATGTCTTTTTTCATCTCTTCATTTTCAGTCTGTGTGTCATTAGAGCTGAAGTGAGTCTCTTGTAGGCAGCATATATATTTTTTAATGAAAAATTTTTAATGTTTATTTTTGAGAGAGAGAGTGTGAGTAGGGGAGGGGCAGAGAGAGAAGGAGATACAGAATCCAAAGCAGGTTCTAGGCTCTGAGCTGTCAGCACAGAGCCTGATGTGGGGCTTGAACCCATGGACTGGGAGATCATGACCTGAGCAGAAGTCAGATGCTTAACCGACTGAGCCACCAAGGAGCCCCTAGATTTTTTTTTTTTAAATAAAATATTTATTTTCAGAGAGAGAGAGAATGCTTGTGTGAGCAGGGGAGGGGCAGAGAGAAAGAGAGAGAATCCCAAGCAGGCTCATGCTGTCAGCACAGAGCCTGACAAGGAGCTCAGTCCCACACACTGGGAGATCATGACCTGAGCTGAAATCTAGAGCCAGATGCTCAACCAACTGAGTCATCTGGGCTCCCCCTATAGATTTTTTAAAAACCCATTCAGCCACCCTATGTATTTTTATTGGAGCATTTAGCCCATTTACATTTAAAGCAATTATTGATAGGTATGTACTTATTTCCATTTACATTTTTTTTCTGATTGTTTTTGTATTCTCTGTTTCTTCTCTTGGTCTCTTGTTGTTTGATGGTTTTCTTTAGTGTTATGACTTGGGGTCTTTGTTTTTTATGTTTCTATTGTAGGTTTTTTATTTGTTGTTATGATGAGATTCATATATGTAGACCTATATATATAGCAATCTATTTTTCAGATGATAATCACTTAAGTTTTAACACATTATAAAAACTCTACATTTTCTATTGTTTTTTTTTTTTCCTAGGTCACTTATTTCTGCTCTAATCTTTATTATCTCCCTTCTTCTGCTAGCTTTGGGCTTTATTGATAAGCCTCTAGCCAGACTTACCAAAAAGAAAAGAAAAAAAGACCCTAATAAACAAAATCACAAATGAAAGAGGAGAGATCACAACCAACACCACAGAAATACAAAAAATTGTAAGAGAATATTATGAACAATTATATGTCAACAAATTGGGCAATGTGGAAGAAATGGATAAATTCTGAGAAGCATACAAACTATCAAAAATGAAACAGGAAGAAATAGAAAATTTGAGCAGACCCATAGCCAGTAAAGAAATAGAATCAGTAATCAAAAATCTCCCAACAAACAAGAGTCTAGGGCCAGATGGCTTTCCAGAGGGATTCTACCAAACATTTAGAGAAGAGTGAATACCTAGTCTTTTGAAAGTGTTCAAAAAAAAAATAGAAATGGAAAGAATACTTCCAAATTCATTCTGTGAAGCCAGCATTACCTTGATTCTAAAACCAGACAAAGACCCCAATAAAAAGGAGAGTTACAGACCAATATCCCTGATGAATATGGATGCAAAAATTCTCAACAAGATACTAGCAAATCAATTCTAAGAATACATTAAAATAACTATTTACTACAGTCAAGTGGGATTTATTTCTGGGATGCAGGGGTGGTTCAACATCTGTAAATCAATCAATGTGATACACCACATTAATAAAAGAAAGGATAAGAACTGTATGATTCCCTCAATAGATGCAGAAAAAGCATTTGACAAAATACAGCATCTTTTCTTGATAAAAACAAGAAAGTAGGGATAGAAGGAACATACCTCAACATCATAAAGGCCATATACAAAAGACCCACAGCCAATATCACCCTCAGTGGGGAAAAACTGAGAATTTTCCTCAGGGGATGTCCACTGTCACCACTGTTGTTCAACATAGTGTTGGAAGTCCAACCTTTAGCAACTAGACAACGAAAAGAAATAAAAGGCATCATATAGGCAAGGAAGAAGTCAAACTTCCACTCTTTGCAGATGACATGATATTCTATGTGGAAAACCTGAAAGACTCCATCAAAAAGTTGCTAGAACTGATACATGAATTCAGTGAAGTGACAGGATATAAAATCAATGTACAGAAATCTGTTGCATTTCTATATACCATTGATGAAGCAGCAGAAGGAGAAATCAAGGAATTGATCCCATTTGCACAAAAAGCCATAAGATACACAGGAATAAACTTAAAACAAAAAGGTAAAAGATCTCTACTCTGAAAACTATAGAACACTTATGAAATAAATTGAAGAAGACACAAAGAAATGGAAAAACATTCCATGTTCATGGATTGGAAGAACAAATATTGTTAAAATGTCTTTACTATCCAAAGCAATCTGTCTAGAAATCTTGCAATACCTATCAACACCAGCATTTTTCACAGAGCTAGAACAAACAATTGTAAAGTTTGTATGGAACAGAAAAGACCCTGAATAGCCAAAGTAATGTTGAAAAAGCAAAGCAAAGTGGGAGGCATCACAATTCTGGACTTTAAGCTGTATTACATAACTGTAACCATCAAGACAGTATGATACTGGCACAAAAATAGACACATAGATCAATGGAACAGAATAGAGAACCCAGAAATAGAACCGCAAGTATATGGTCAACTCATCTTCAACAAAGGAGGAAAGAATATACAATGGAAAAAAGACAGTCTCTTCAACAAATGGTGTTGGGAAGACTGGACAGTGACATGCATAAGAATGAAACTGGACCACTTTCTTACACCATACACAAAAGTAAATTCAAAATGAATGAAAGACCTGAATGTGAGACAAGAAACCATCACAATCCTAGAGGAGGACACAGGCAGCAACCTCTTTGACTTCTGCCATAGCAACTTCTTACTAGACACGTCTCTGGAGGCAAGGGAAACAAAAGCAAAATGAACTATTGGGACTTCAAGATAAAAAGCTTCTGCACAGCGAAGGAAACAATCAACCAAACTAAAAGGAAACCTACAGAATGGGAGATGGTATTTGCAAATGACATATCCGATAAAGGGCTAATATCCAAATCTATAAAGAACTTATCAAACTCAACGCCCAAAAAATAAATAATCCAGCTAAGAAATGGGCAGAAAACAGACAGTTCTCTAAAGAAGACATATAAATGGCTAACAGACACACGAAAAAATGCTCATCATCACTCATAATCAGGGAAATAAAAATTAAAACCATAATGAGATAGTACCTTGCACCTGTCAGAATGGCTAAATTAACAACTTAGGAAACAACAGATGTTGGCGAGGTTGCATAGAAAGGGGAAACTTCTTACACTGTGGTGGGAATGCAAACTGGTACAGCGACTCGGAAAACAGCCTGGACTTTCCTTAGACAGTTAAAGATAGAGCTAATCTATGACCCATCAACTACACTACTAGGTATTTATTGAAAGGATAAAAAAATACTGATTCAAAGGGGCACATGCAATGTTTATAGTAGCACTATCAACAATAGCTAAATTATGGAAATAGCCCGGGAGTGCCTGGGTGGCTTAGTCGGTTAAGCATTCAACTCTTGATTTTGGCTCAGATCATGATCTCATGGTCTTGGGATTGACTGCTGGGCATGGAGCCTGCTTAAGATTCTCTCTCCCTCTCTCTGCCCCTAGCCTGCTCGCACACAGGCTCCCTCCCTCTCTCTCTCTCTCTCAAAAAACAAAAAAACAAAAAAGGAAAGATCCAAATGTCCATCGACTGATGAATGGATAAAGACGAGTGGTACACACACACACACACACACACACACACACACACACGTATATACACAATGGAATATTACTCAGCCATCAAAAAAGATTAAATATTGCCATTTGCAATGATATGGATGGAACTAGAGTGTATTATGCTAAGCAAAATAAGTCAGTCAGAGAAAGACAAATACCATGTGATTTCACTCACACGTGGAATTTAAGAAACAAAACAGATGAACATAGGGGAAGGGAAGCAAAAATAAAATAAGATAAAAACAGAGAGGGAGGCAAACTGAGGGTTGATGGAGGAGAGTTGGGTGGGGTCTTGGTCTAAATGGGTGATGGGCATTAAGGAGGCCACTTTTTTTGGATGAGCACTGGAAATGGTATTCACTAAATTCCACTCCTGAAGCCAAACTCTGTGTTAACAAACTTGAATTTAAATACAATCTTGGAATTAAAAAAAAATAAAAGCACTACAGTTTTACTCCCCCACCCATGTTTTATGTTTTTGATGTCATGTTTTGTATCTTTTATTTTCAATATACAGATCTTTCACCTCCTTGGTTAAATTTACTCCCAATATTTTATTGTTTCTAACACTATCATGAACAAGATTGTTTTCTTTATTTCTTTTTCAGATGTTTTGCTATTAGTATAAACCACCAATTTATATTTTTAAATATATATATATATATTTTTTTCTTTTTGACAGAAAGCGTGCACGCGTGAGCTAGGGAGGGGCAGAAAGAAAGGGAGAGAGAATTCTTAAGCAGGCTTCAGGTCCAGCATGGAGCCCGACATGGGGTTTAATCTCAGGACCCCTGAGATCATGATCTGAGTCAAAATAAAGAATCGGAGGCTTAACCTATTGAGCCACCCAGGTGCCCTGAAACACAACCAGTTTCTGTATGTTGATTTTGTATCCACTCGCTGGTCTTAATTTCTTCATCCATAACACAGGCGTTACTAACAATACAGTACTTATCTCACAGATCTATTTGAGCATTATATGAGAAATGTAAAGCCATGAGAATAGTGTTAGAACACAGTAGAATGTTAGCTATGCTTCCTGAGAATGGAATACTACATAGTTAAAAGGAATGGCCTAAGTCTCTATATAAACATGAATAGATATAAAAAATACACTTTCCCTTCATTTATTCATTAAGGAAATATTTATTGAGTGCCTACTATATTTCAGGTAGTCTTCTAGGTACTTGAGAATAATTAGTGAACAAAACAAAGATCTTGCCCTCATGGACCTTGTATGCTAGATGTAGGGAAGCAGATGGAAAGTATAAGGAAATTGGATATTATGTTAGGAGGTGATAAGTTCTCTGGAAAAGAGAAAAGAGAAATATAGTAAAGATGCTTGGGAATGCCAGAGTTAAGGGCAGCGGGGTGGGGAGGGTTTAGTTGAATTTTAAGCCAACAAAACAAATATAAGAAAATGTTAACATTTATCAGCTCCAGGTGTATGTGTACAGAGAGAGAGGGAGACACAGAAACCGAAACAGGTTCCAGGCCCGATGCGGGGCTTCAACCCACAAACCGTGAGACCATGACCTGAGGTGAAGTCAGATGCTCAACCAACTGAGCCACCCAGGTGCCCCAGTTAAACCCATTTCTAACTTTAACATATTTGAACTTTAAACATCTGTGGGAAAGGACTGTAATCCAGTAATTCTCATCAAGCCAAGCTGCTAATGTGTAAAGACAATAGAAGGTCTTTCTCAGATCCACAAGAGTTCGCAAAGTATCTAACACCCATGTATCCTGATTCTGTGTAGACCTGAGGTAAAATTCAGGAAGGACAGCATCCAAGCTGTGTAAACCTGGACCAGTTATTTAACATCTTGAAGCCTTAGTTTCTTTATGTAAAAATTAGAGAAACTATTTTCTTTATAAGATTGTTATAAAGGTTAAGGCAAGATGATATATGCCAAGCTCCTTGTTTAGTGCTTAGCACTCTTGAAAAGAAAATAAAATTTATTGGAACAACAAATTTTAGCGCATCATGAGAAGAATCAAAGACACAAGAAAAGGAGATCCTTGGGGTGCCTGGCTGGCTCAGTAGAGCATGTGATTCTTTATGTCAGGGTCATAAGTTCAAGCCCCATGTTGGGTGTAGAGCTTACATAAAAAAAAAATCCTTTTATGTGGTAGTGTTCAGAAATCTCTCTTCAACAAAATGGGAAAATAAAAAATATAAATGATATAAAGGAAAAATTCACAACTATTGAATACAATAAAAAAATAAAATACTGGAAAAAAAGATAATGAAGAATTTACACATGAAGCTTAGTGGAAAAAATCGAAAGTCCAATAAGAGGCCTCATTATTTGTTATCATTTAGTATATAATAAAAAGTATTTCAAAACAATGAGGAATTGACAGATTATTCTGTTAATGGGTTCGGGGTGACCAGTTTTCCATGTGGAAAAAAAATCTAGTTAGATGCTTAATCAATACATGATACCAAAGTAAAATTTTAGATGGATTGGGGAGTAAAATGTAATAGAACAAAGATGAATATTTATATAAACTTAGAATGGGAAAGATTGCTGTAAATGTATCATCAAAGGCAGAAAGTAGAAAATAACAGATGGATGCATGTGACTAGAAATATTTCTAAAAATTAAGACTTTTATGTTAGAGTTTATCATAAACAAAATTAAAAAGACATTACATATTCAGTAAAAAACATAATGTTTATTAACAAAGGACATGAAAATGCAATTCATAAAAGAGTACCTCTAAATAATTAGCACACGTAAAATAATCTGGCTGATAATCAAAGAAGTTGGGGACAAAAATAAATGCCTAACTATAGGGCATTGGTGAAGTAAATTCTGGTATATCCAAGTCAATATTTATGTCATAATCATTAAAAATAATGTCATAGAAGTATATTTCCTGAGCTTTGGAATAATAGCTTTGGAAGTAAGTTTGTGAAAATTTGGTATGGTCTATATTATGTTTCTGTTTTTATGTAACAAAACATCAGATACAAAATTCTATCTACATACCTGTCTACCTACCTACCTATTTATCTACTCACCCAGCTATCTATCTATCTTTTTATCTATTTCCTGGAAAGAAGGTCATAATGTTAATAATTATTTTTAGATGCGGGAATATAGGAACCTCTCCTTTTTTGCAGTTTTCTGTTTAAAAATATTCTGCAGTGAATATGTATGTCTTTGCTAATTAGAAAGAAAAACAGTATTTTTAAGATTGTATAGACAAAGGGGCCTATCTAAGATACAGGGGCCAACTTGAAGGGATACCTCCTGGCCAAATATGGGACAATTTGAACATCCTAAAGAATAATGATGTTAAAGATTACTCAAAGGGGAGAGAAAGCTCCTTTTTACAAGACAATGCCACAAAGTAAATATAGAAGAAATTACATAATGAGAAAAAGCAATATTCCGCAGTTCAAGATGCAATACCTAGTTCAGGCAGTGGTCAGCAGTGAAGGTGAAGATCACTGGGCAAAAGGTTGGTAGGCAACAGGATCATTACCTGGGGCTCATAATTTCATGCCCACCCCTACCATCCGTCCTGCTATTACATAATATTACAAGGGAAACAATGTTCCTTTAGGGTGGAGAGATCTGGCTGACACCACCTTTTAAAAGCTACATGACGAAAATGAACATGACAGTACAAATTGTCATTATGTGGATACAGAAGTACACAAACATTACCTCTGTACTTTCCTTCTAAAAATGTGTAACCTGGTTTAACCTGGATCTAATTATGAGGAAATCACCAAAATAACATAGAATGTGGGGTGTACTTAAGCCAACTGATCTTGACTCTTCAAAATGGGAAACCAAAGAAGTCACGAGGGCAGTTCTAGATTAAAAGACACAGACATAATAACCAAATGCAGTACTTGAACCTTTGAAAGATATTATTGGGCCCATAATTTAAAATTTTTAAATTTAAAAATTCTATTAACATTAGCTATTATAAATTAGTGTTCATTTCTAAATGTGATGATGTTACTGTAGTTACATAGGAGAATGTTCTTATCCATAGGAGATACTTGACAAAGAATTTAGGAAGAAAGTGTCAGGATGTCTGCAACTTAATTTTCGAATGGTTCATCAAAAATTCGTATGTGAGAAAAAAACGAGGCAAAATGTTAACACCTGGGTGACTGTAGATGAAGGGTAAGCACTGTTTATTGAATTATTCTTTCAACTCATTTCTAAAGGTTTGAATGTCTTCTAAATATGAAGGTTTATGGGGAATAATTCAGGTGAAAATAAAAAGGAGAGAGAAAAGTGATGGAATAAGGGAGATGTAAGGGACTTGGCATCCCAGTACAATGTGTGGATCTTATTTGGCTGCTGCTTCAAACAAATCAGCCCTAGGGACACATTTAGGAGACAATCAGGGCAATCAGCACTGATGGGACATTTGGTGAAATGAAGTATGAAGCTAATGAAATGAGATTGGCTACGATAATTGTTGAACCTGGGTCATGGGTACTGGGGGAAAGATTTCTACTGTTGCATGCTGGAAAATTTCCATATGAAAGTTGGGCATCCAACTCAAAATTGCATAGTAACACTGGACTTTGTCAGTGAGTGAGTGACTAATAGATACCTAAATACGTTTCCATGGGTGTTTATGATTAAAGAAAGAATTACATGGAAGAGTGATGTTATGAAATCAAGATTAGTACCTGAGTTTCTCTCATAGTAGTGATTTTAAGTGAATTTGTCCATTTTTTCCTTTTCTTTTATCTTCATTCTCTTAATATCCCCAATGCATGTGGCTCCTGGCCACCATACAGAGAGCTAGAGCTGTCCTCATCACTTCTGAAGCTGATGGAATGGTATTTATTGCTTCTACCTAAGTTTGGGAATCTCAAGATTTGTCTATTTAATCATTTCTTTGTTTAGCGAGGAGAGCTTTCATTGTCCTGCAGGTTCTAGATGCTACTGTACTTGCCAGTGCTAATTTAACATTCAGATGAAGATAAAACAAGTTTCTGAAGGAATGATTATTCAGGAAGATCATACAAACCTACTCCTCGCAGCCTCCTCAGATCCCATGAGAGCTGTAAAGGTGAAAAACATTCCTATCTTTGTCTGACTGTTGGTGAGGACTAGATAGGCTATGGTCAGATATGTCCTAGGAAATGATGAGCAGGTGGCCTAGCCCCATGGTGGTCCTGAACAATTTAATTTTTACATTAGGGCAAAATTTTACAATCAAGGAGGGCAGTAGTTTCTTTGATGTGTGTGTGTGTGTGTGTGTGTGTGTATGTGTGTGTGTGTTTTGTTTTCTAGAAGGAAATAGGATTGAAATAAAATGTGAATTGGACATTCATGTCTTAAAGCTTTAAAAAAAATTTAAACTATTTTTGAGAGAGATCAAGAGTGTGAGTGGGGGAGGGGCAGAGAGAGAGGGAGAGAGAGAATCCCAAGCAGGCTCTGCACTGCCAGTGTGGAGCCTGACATGGGGCTCAAACTCATGAACTAGGACATCATGACATGAACCAAAATCAAGAGTTGGATGCCAAACTGAGTCACCCAGGCACCCCTTAAAGCTTTTTTAAAGGAAATATTAGAGAATGAGTATATTAACTCCCAATAGATAATTTGAATCATAAAGAGAACAAGAGTAGACAAGGCTATGTACAAAGAAAATACAACTCTGAAAACGGTAAAAAAAAAGTACAACAAAACTGATGAATGGCAGACTTAATAGAAAAACAAATGAAACCAGAGTTTGAAAGGATATCAAATCTGGAACCAAAAAGAAAAAGTAAATCTCAGAACCCATATACATAGTTGCTTAACTTAGTATACAAAGATAAGGAAAAAATACACTATTATTTAACCTCTGAATGCAGCTTTCATTATTGAGACTAGATAACATTGATGAAAATAATTTAAAAACTGTATAAAATGCTCACAAGTACAAAATATATGCACACATATAAATATAAAATACACGTTATTAGTGCTGCTTTTTTATTTTTTTCTAAGGTGTCGTTATAATAATTGTGTCTGAGGTTAAAGTTTGGATTTGAGATTTGGGCTTTTCAGTTTGAGTATCTTTAAAGTCAAATAAAAGACATGTATATGGAAACGAGGCCAATTTATTTCATCAAATCTCCTTTATACATTTCTTTTCTGTCACTTGCTTTCTATTAGGGCCACTTTTCTTTGCCACCTGTCCTGTTGTTTTCCTACCCTTGCACTGTGGGCCAGCGCAGTGACTCGCTTTAACCAGTACAATGTGGTGGAAGCCTAGAAGCTGGCACTCTTGCCCTCTGCAGTACTGCGGTTTGGGAAGAGGCCTGGATTAGCCTTCTTGAGGGTGCGAGACCACGTGGGCAAGAGTCTGTGGCAGCGAGCACCACCAGACTTGTGAATGAATGAGGCCTGCTTAGACCATTCAGCCCCTTGCTTGTCAGATGATTGTAGCTGCATGAATTGTCAGTCCCCAGCCAGACCAGCAGAACGGCTGCGCTAAGCCCAGCCCAAATTGCTGATCCATGAAATCAGTTTATTACCTTTCCATGCAATAGACTTCCTGGTATCAGAGGATAACTGTCATGAATTAGTTTTATCATCTGCTGCCAGTTTAAACACCTGCACATTCTTTTGATGATCTTTACTCATCTGATACGGTTTCCATGGTTTTCAGACCTTATATTTACCTGGTCACTTTTCTCCGGACATATTCCAGCTTGCCAAATTTCTCTTTAAATTGTGTAGCACTCAGAATGGAGAACTACTTCAAATATGATTTGCCACTTTTAATCCTTAGTGTCTTTGTTCTTGTTTTTCCCTAGAGCTCCTTTCTCACAACAAGCCCTAAAGCATTAGCGTCCTCCTCTTACCTCTCTTGATTTTTAATGTTTATTTATATTTGAGAGAAAGAGAGAGAGACAGACAGACACAGAGTGCAAGTGGGAGAGGGGCAGAGAGGGAGAGGGAGACACAGGAGCTGAAGCAGGCTCCAGGCTCTGAGCTCTCAGCACAGAGCCCCACATAGGGCTCGAACTCACAAACCGTGAGATCATGACCTGAGTGGAAGTCAGACACTTAACTGACTGAGCCACCCAGGCGTCTCTTATCTCGTGCTTTTAACCCCTTCCCCCAAGCGACAGCATTTTCTCATTTCTCAAGATCCAAGTCAAATATCATCTCCTTCATAATACTTTCCTGTCAGATCTTATTCCTGCCCCTGAGTTCTCCTGTACTTCATCTGTAGGTCAGCTGTGTCTGGCCCCTTGGGTAGGCTGTGAATTCCTTGAAAGCAGCTCTTTTACTTTATTTTTGTACCTTAACTTCACCCAGTACTTGGCATATATTAAATGCTCAATAAATGTTTAATGAGTTGGACAGTTATCTAATAATCTCTGGGTATTAAAATACGTTATAAATTCTTGTCTACATTTTTCCACAAGGCTATCAAGAGACCATCAGATTCCTTTTTAAATCAAAATGTAAGATTACGTCCATTGAACTTCCCTGTTTATCAATTCAGCCCATCAGCCAACTATGCTGCTTTATTTTTTTTATTTATTTATTTTTGAGAGAGGTGGGGGAGGGGCAGAGAGAGAATCCCAAGCAGACTGCATGCTGTCAGTGCAGATCCCCATGTGGGGCTCGTCATGACCTGAGCTGAAATCAAGAGTGGGACGCTCAACCGACTGAGCCACCCAGGAGCCCCATGCTGCTTTCTTTTTAAATGGGATCAAGCCTTCTGAAGAATTTTGAAAGAAATGTTTATTTACTGTTTCTGGAATGTGTTCACTCATTCTTGAAAATTGAGGCATTTGCTTTGTTTTTTTTTCTTCTCTTTCATTTATTGCAATACTAATTCACTTGCAGTAATTTCAAGATTACATATACACTCCAATGCATTTTATTACTCTCACATATAAACAGTTTGGGTTGGTAAATTTGATCTCCTGCATTATAATTATTGATAAAATAACAGTACTTTACACTTGTAAAAGTGCCTTACCATTTGCCAAAATGTTTTCCCATATCTTACCTCATTTGAGCCTTACTAGAAGTTCCTGTTTCATATGTAGTGATTATTATCTGTGGTTTTCAGTCAGGAAAACAGTTTAGAGAGAGAGGTCACATGACTGGATATTGAAGAGTCAAGAATTGAATCCACGCTTTTTAGAGCAACCAAGGACATTATTTATGATCTGGGCTCTGGTGCCTTATGCTCATTCTGTCCTTTCCTGATTAAAGATAACTCTTCTCATGGAAAAGAAACAAACACAGTTAAACAGCTCTGCTTTTCTCTTTGCATTTCCTGTTCTTGTATTCTCCCAATCTTTTTTCCTCCAACCTTTCTCCTTTTTATTCTTTTTACCCCCTTTTTATTCTGAGCGTATCCATTTTGTCATATATTTTGTTTGCCTATTAAATTTGTTTCCGTGCTGCAGGGAAAAAGGGAAGAAACCAACACTCATTGTGTCAGGTGCCACATTTGGCCTTTCCACATGTTATTAGCTCAGTGTCATAACCTAGCAAGATAGGTGAAATTATCCTTGATTTTTACAGATGAGGAGAGAGGAGGCTCAGAGATTTACCCAGTTACTACCTACCATTATACGCATCTTCCCCCACCCCCAAATTGTCTGAATAAGGATTTCAAGTGGAAACATCTTCTCTTTGATTTTGTGCAGAATTTAATATGCTTTTTTGTTTTTTTGTTTTAAAGGGGGCACTCCATGATGGTTTTCCTTTTTCCTGTGATATTTTCATATTTAGAGAAATGTGAGAAATTTAAGAAGGCATGGGGAATGCTGGGTCTACCTCTTTCCTTCTCCTGGTGTGTTTTTAATTTGGTTTAGGTCACTGTGAAAATGTAAATACATTACCTTAATATGAGTGGTGCACGCGCGCGCGCGCACACACACACACACACACACACACACACACACACACTTTTATCTACATAATACCTCAGCAAGAACTAGTTTCTCAGATGGATCCTTACAGAGAACAGAGTCCCAGGGAGATGGGACCCAGGACAGGGGAAAGCCTGTGGGGGAAGGGAGGGGCCACAGCACTGGGGCATGGCACTGGAGGGCAGGACTGTGGGGGGCATTGGTACATCAATGGCACAACGGCGGTGAGGACTAGTGTCCACAGTCCTCATGCCTTCTCCTTAACCTCCAGAGTTGTGTCTAGAGTCATCTTGGTGCAGAAGTGGTGACCACACTTCTGAGTTTTAGGAGTTGTGCTGCACACCCAACCGCCTCTAGGTTTTCTCCTGCCTCCTATGAATAACAAGCATGTCTTTCCTTAAATTGAATTTCAACAACACACAACCTGGTAGACTCATAATTATAAACCACTAAATGTTAGAGATGGAAGGATATAATTTCTATAATGACTGTGCCTAGTCATAAAGTAATCTCTTATTTCCCCACTTTCTAGACAATTGCAACACGACTTTCCCAGGGCTCTGATTTTCAGCACGGATGATTTTTTCTTCAGGGAAGACGGTGCCTATGAGTTCAATCCTGACTTCCTGGAGGAAGCGCATGAATGGAACCAGAAAAGAGGTGACAAATTCCTTTCCAAATTCCCGGGAAATCCTGTTGTGCACATAGAATAAGTTTTATGGAAGGAGTGTAATAAAAAGTTCTGCCATCCCCCACTCCCCCCAAACAGAATGCCAGAGCATAACCTTCCTAGATTCCAGGAAAAAGAATATTATTGATAATGGGTTCTGAAATAGGTGGCACTAAAGTTGTGTAATGAGGACATCCTGCAATAAAAATAACAAAATGTGGAGTACGCTCACCCTTCTGATTGTTGCATGTTGCTCACTGTTATATAACATTGTGTTGCAGCCAGAAAAGCAATGAGGAATGGCATATCCCCCATTATTATTGATAATACCAACCTCCACGCCTGGGAAATGAAGCCCTATGCAGTCATGGTAGGAAACAGCATCATTCTGATTTTTCAGTTCCGGAAATTTTGTGAGAAAATTGAACCATTTGTTCTTTACTCTTTTTCTGATCTGCCATGATCTCATCATTATTAATAGTAGTTCTCTCAGAGAACAGGTAATCAGGTTTTATTTTAGTGTTTCTGTGTTGTTCAATGGCTGAAACTTGCTGAGATGCTAATATCCCCTTAGGGTACATTTTTAAATACTCCTTGGTCCGAAGCCTTGATAGTTTTTCTGTCTTGATTTTCTGTCTTGCTTTCTGAAGGGGAGACATATATATACAGAGGCACCCTCTGAAACTTGCAAAGAAATATTGGGATAGGTGGTGCTTCTTAGCCGAGTTGTAGATTATATTAATAGAACACTCTGTCTTTGGCAAGCAGGGTTTTCAGTACTGTTTAGTGTTACTGCATGAGAGTTCTGGGGCGACACTTTTTTTTTTTTAAACAGATTTAGGATTAGCACCGTAACCCTATTAAGATACTAGAATACAAATATAAATATACAAATAAAGGTAACGACTCAGCTCCCTACTGTCAGAATAGAAAAGAACAGTAAGATGAATAAAACTATGTTTGTATTTTAAATTATGCTCTATTTTCAGACATATTTCACCTTTTCTGGTAATAAGTTCTCATTCCCTATTGGGCATATAGACAGGAGAAAAGATCCTGAAACACATAGGGCAAGAAGACGACAGCTGAGTAGTCTAATTTTATCACACATAATCCCCACTTGTCTAACTGTAAAATGAAGATCTCTGAGAAACTGGGCTCGTGGCATCTATTAATGGCTTCTTTTTAATCTGGGGGCAAAAGCGCTTACATATAGGTGTGCTTTTCTCTAACTGTACATCCATCGGGTTTACTTAGGCCTGGTCTATGGGACTTTGGGTGAATGTAGGAAGGCATGAACATCAACTTCGTAGTTACTTCAGTTCATGAGCCAAGAGTCCACTTGGGGGAAAAATGAACGGGGGACATGAATAGTCAAGTTAATTAAGGCACAACTCAAAACCAACAGTTAGTGGGAGAGTGGCTTAAGGAAAGACATCTTCTTATTTTTTATTATCTGGAATGTACAATGTTTTTAAGCCACCCACAGCTATTAATAAGACCCAGAAATTAGGTATTTTCCAGATAGGATATCTGAATCCTTTTCTAATTAGAAGGGTCTATTCTCAATCTCAAGAATGAAGAAGAAATCTTTTTACTTAGCTGTTTTCCTTCTGTATTTTATAACACAATAAAAAATAGTGACAATAGAGTTCACATTTTGAGATAAAAAAGAAGTAGGCAATTTATGAATGTAAAGACTATTTGGATGTTTATATGCAGACTGTACACCCGAGGAAAACGGGGCGCGGTGCTTTGGGCCAGACTGTAGTACATAGCGGGGAAAGCCCCTCTTGGCAGGAAGAGTTTGTAAAGAGTATTGGGAAATTACTTTTATTTCATAAGCTCTGTTCCTAGGGCACCCTCACTTTCCAACCGAGGTATGAGGAATGGGACAAGGCATTTGGCTGAGGAAAATTCAGTGATAATAATATAAGGGACTTTGAGGAGCCCCTGAATTCACTTCTCATATGTGTGGAAAGGATATTTAAAACTAGTTCATCTATCTATTTTCAAAAAGTCCCCAAAGAACCTTTATCATTTTCCTACATAGTAGACACAATTGACCAAAATTTATCATTGGGAACCATAATATAATCTGAGAGTGGCTAAGTATGGAAATGAACCAACTGTACTTGTTAAGATAAACTAAGGCCTGGATTACTGGTAAAACGAAAGGACTTTTAGAAAAGATTTGTAGTAAATGTTAAATGGCAGCATAAACATTCCCAAACATACATACCATGTCTTCAATGTTTTATGTACTTTTGAAAAATCAGGCACTTGAAAATAACTATGAAGTTATATTCCGAGAACCTGACACTCGCTGGAAATTCAACGTTCAAGAGTTAGCAAGGTACTTCTTTGTTTTTCTAGTTCCTCATTATGTATCCTGCTGTTTTCAGGTATTTCAGACCGAACAAAAGAATCTTTTCAGGCTGGAAATGGACATGGTAGTTTTCAGGCCAGAAATGGTAATTCTTGGAAATTGATAACTTTGGATTTATTAATGTGAAGACTTTAGTTTTGGGTTAGTTTTCTAATATATTGCTAAATGCTACACTTTGGCTTGGACTTGGTCCTTTTAAAGGACACATTTAACTTTCTGCTAAAATGCTTCTTCATTAATGAACGTTTGAAAGCACTTTTCTCTGCATGGGATTGCACATGTCAGTGGTGTTTCTGCATTGAGGTTAAATAAAAGATCTTTAGATGTTGAACAGTCTGTGGTTCATTTATAGCCTAGATGCTGCTTCTAATTTATAAAGCAATAAATGTCCAAATAATACTAACTTGTCGATTGAGTGCATGGGTTCTGATATTCACTGTCTGTGTTATTTGATAATGTCAATGACTTAAAGTAACCAGTGAGATCAGAATTTACTTTTTAGGAATAAGACTGATTTATCCTATAGTTATATGCAGATAGTGCTTCCAGAATGGGTCTGTGGCCCACCCCCATCAGGATTACCTGGGGTGGTTGTTAAAATCCTAGTTCATGGGCCCCATGCCATAGTGGGAGTCTCTGGTAATTGCATTTTGAACTGTATCCCCAGTTGATCCTGATGCCCGCTTGAATTTAAGGTTATTTTAATTAGCATCTAAAAGTATCTCAAACTGATATGAATTGATTATGGATATATGCATGATTAACAGGCAAATATATAATAAATAGATCTCTTGGTGTTCTTTTATACCTTAAAGCACGGAATTGAGATTTCCAAAAACAAAGCATTTCTGAAACTCTACGCTGTGAGCCTTAGAGCAGCACAAAAAAAACAGGAGTGGACCCTGAAAGATAACTCCTTAAGGAGATGTTATGCTTTAGTGAGAGTTAAATCCTGAGACTAGGGAGTGCATATTGATGTAACGACGCACGACTTATAAAATACACGTTAACTCCTTTTGATATACTGCCTTAAGTACGTTTGCATTTTTTCCATGTAGAAGGAACATTCATGGAGTCCCAAGAGAAAAAATACACCGAATGAAGGAACGGTATGAACACGATGTTACCTTTCACAGTGTGCTTCATGCGGAAAAGCCGAGCAGAATGAACAGAAGCCAGGACAGGAATAACCCATCACCTTCCGACGGGGCAGGGTACTGGAATGCCTGCTCAGAGTTTCCCAGCCGGAGGGCTCACGGTGGCTTCACCAACGAGAGCTCCTATAACAGAAGAGGAGGCTGTCACCATGGATATTAGAGGCCTACCGTACAGGCATTCACAATTTTCCTAAATCAGTTTTTACCGCAACTTTTGGTATTTATTCTTTGTTCGGTTTTAGCCAGAGCTCTAATTCCAGTGTAAATAGTCGGACCTGAAAGTTTTTCGGAAGAAGTCATTATATTCATTTTCAACAAGCATTTGTTAAAAGTGATCCTATATGCACGGTCAGAAGCTGGGAATTCTGATTTGATTGAACAAAGTCACTTTCTCTAGGGAAACAGTTAATTGGAAACGGAAACCTGAGAACGTACCCAGTCACATAAGTTCAGTATATAGAAGCTTCAGAACCACTTTTTCTGAAGTCATCTATTTTTCCAGGAAATTCATCTTCACCAGGAAAGTTGGAAAGGTGGGGAAGTGGGAGACAGGAAAAATGTTAGTGCCATTGCTACCTTGATAATCTATGTATCCAAACATGTGAGATATGTGGCTGTCATGATGATAGTGATTTTCCTTTAAAATGCATTTGCCAGATAGCATGTCTAAGGGAATATCATCCTTCAAAGTAGACACTTTGGGAAATTATTCCTTTATTCTCGTGATGTGTCATTGTTAAAAAGGTCTGTTGGACCCTTCTTAATAGCTATAAAAGCTACTGAGGAAAATCAGTGTCATTATTTAAAGTTACATCTTGTGTTTTAACTGCCACTTTATCGAATAGGATTAATCCTGACTAACTTTCTTGGCTGCTGTGCTAATAGTGTAAATTAAAGAAGCCTGACTTTATAAAATACCAGTTTTAACGAGGAAAAAATTAAGCAGTCTTTTAGGCATGTGTATAATCAGTTGGCTGCCCAAATGTATGGGAGTACAAGGAATTAAGCATCCCAAGATATAAATCATACAGGGATATGGAAAAGTCATGCTCATTGTAAGATGAGCGATCTTGGCATTTTATGTGGCATTATTTAAGACAATACAGTTTTACCACAACTCTGGGATGCCCCTCTTATACCAATACTGAATTTATGATTCCAAATCAAACTTCAACAGGTTAGAATCAGATTAATTTGGTGTGAGACCATGATAGATAAGATCATGTAGGATGTATGCTTTATTTCTTGCTGGCCAACAGCTGCTTTCTGATGTTCTGTGAAATATTATTTTAAATGTCCTATATAATGGTGCTTTTATGGTTATTAAAAATTATATATGGTATTGCTTTACATGAATTTGTCATTGAATCTAGACTTTGTTTCAACGATAAAAAAACTACCTAAATCCCATAGAATTCTACCATGTTAGAACCAGTTTTTCTATATCATAAACTTATTTACCATAAACTTCTTTAGTAACTAGGAGACAAAAGCAACCTTATATTTTACATGTTTATATAAATTATTTGATCTGTACACATTGGAAAGACTATTAGTTTAGCATTTCAATACCTGACACTAACTAAATCTTATGGCTTTTTATTCATGTTGTCTGAGTAACCACTATGACATGGCCCCAGGTTTAGATCTAGAGCTTTTTAAAGAGCTCAGGAGAGTAGTTTTCCTAATTTGTCTCTTTTTTCCCTAGATGACTCCTGAAATACTTGGTTTGGAAGCATAAAAATAATTGATTAAATGCCGCCAACTTTATCCCAGCTAGAAGTGATTTTTCCTATCAATCCCCAAGTTTCCTGATTTATATAATTTTTTTAACACTCAACTTTAACCTGTAGTTTTGTATTATTAATGTTTGCATTGTTCACAGAGCTGCCACAGTGCTTTCTGTCCGAGATCAGCTCTCGTTAAGTGATTGCTGAGTAACACAAATTGCTTTTACCATTTATCCTTTATCTTACAGTGTAATTCTTGACTTTGTAATCATTGTCACTTCTTAGGGGATAATATCCGCATATACTTAAGCTTCATATTTTGCTTATATAGCTTCCTATATTTTTTACAATGTATAAAAAAGGAGTGTGTGCATGAGATCTCTCTCTAATGTGTAGTCTAAATGGTAAGGAAGAATGGAAGAGGTACTAGCAGTTCAGGTTAAATTCTTCTAATTCTTTTTGTTCACCTGAGACTGAAGTTTTATTCCCTGTTCTAGAGCGGATCACTTGGAAAATGATTAGGATGGGAAGACCAAATTGTTTTATGAACAAAACTTATATCACATGTTAAAAACACTGGCAGAACACTTGAGTTAAAAAGAACTGCAGAATGGACTATTGTTATGTTAATTTTTAGAGGGGGGGGGAGAAAAATCATGGATCACAGTTATGAAAGAAAAAATGCTTTTTAAAAGATTTATTCTTGGCTTTGAAATGTGTTTATAATTAGATTTGAAAACATGATATTTTATATAAATTTAAGACATAGTAAAAGGCCTGATTTCAGAGCTTCTCCATCCTATTAGCGCCTGGTTAGAACTGTATTCTCTTTTTTCCATTAAGCATAAGAAAGTCACAAATGAGAATATCCTCTTATATTGAACTATTACTGTCTGCCTTGGTGGTTAGAGAAAACCAGGTTTAAAGGAGGTACTTGCCGAGTCCTGTGACAGGGCTAAAAATAAAGCAGGTAGAAACACTGCCAATTTGAAAGAACAATTTTCTCTTAAGTTGCAGATGATCATTTTGTTAAAAAAAACATTAACACTATGAAATCTGATTTAAAGTATTTGAATTTTTAATTAAAATAATTTCAGAGATGACACTAGAATCATAAAAAGGAATTACATTGAGAATATGTTTTTCTTGTAGTTATGCTGACTTGGGGTTGAAGAATGGGTCTTAGAATACACCACTGTTGTATCTTAGGCTTCCTGACGTTTGATCAGGATAGAACTGTAAGAGAATCAACACATTTGTTAGGGAAGACTGGGTCACAGTGAGCTATCTCCGAAAAACAAAGCAAAACAAAACCACCTAAAATAGGAACTAAACTAAAAGAAATTACAGGAGTCAAAATAACTGTACTTAGAAACCTAGTTTCATTTACTTAAGGACACAATTTAAAGAAAAAGATATGTTTACTTTGTAAAATAATACTTGATCAAATCCAGTGACCAAATCCAGTCATAAAGATTTAAAGGAGATTTTTTCCTTGATTAGTTAATAAATATACAGTCAACTTGAAGATCTATAACAAATAAAAGTACAGAGGCAGGCAAAGAGTATCCCTCTGATGGATGGGCATACAGGGAAATCAGAAACTATTTCTTTTCTCATTTTGCGAACACTGATGGGCAGTTTGAAACGGTATTTTTTACAAACTGGAGAGGCTGAGTCAGTAACTGATTTATTGTCATGTTTGCTTTTGTTGCCTTTGCAGTCTCATAGATGTCCTTTTTACTGTACTTGTGTCCTGCACATCAGTGTCCCATCCTTTGGTGCTGGCCTGGGGGTTCTCGCAGTCTCTGATCCCAGATACAGTAGAATGCCTTTTCAGCCTGACATAATCTTTTGAGCTCGTGGGAGCAGTCCTAGGGGAGTCACTGAGAAACATAAGTTGATTTTCTCCTGCCGAACCAGACAAAAGGGCTTGAGTGTTTATCAGTGCAAGTTCTTCGTCAGCTATTGAATCACTTTCCAAAAGGGAAGTGTCATTAAATTTAAGTGGAGTCATCTGAGGAGAATTCAACTCTTTTTTCTTTATAGGTGTTTCATATTTGGTGCCACAACTCCGTGGTGGCTGAAATGCCTTCTGTGCAGCTGGAGAAACAAATGTACAAATGGGACTAACAGGTGGAGGTAAAGGCAGTCTACTCAAAAAATCTAAGGCTTTTCTCTTCTTGCAGTTTTTCGGGTCATCCATCTCTTTCTCCCCTTTATAACAAGACTTTGAAGTCATTTGGGCTGATCCAGGTGTGGGAACAGACTTTGCTTTCGGCTTACAAAGTGATAAAGGACTCTGGTAATTCGTCTCACTATTGGGAGAAGACATCTAATAAAAAGACAAAAAGCAGCCTAGATAATGATGCACTAATATATAAAACATCATTAAATTAGCTTTTCATTAGAAATATTTAAGCACACAAATACCACACACATTCTCACGCCCATCATGACTCACAGGTCAGATGATTTCAAGAGACATTTATATTACTGTTCTCATTCCAGGAGGAAATAGTTTTGCATAAAGGATATAAAAATGACACGAAAAGAAAGAAGAATGAAGACTAATTGTACCAAAAGACAAAAAAGGAGGCAGAGGGATTTAACTTATGCTTTAATCTTTTTTTTTTATTAACAGCTTAAACAAAGATAAGCATTTTTAAACCATTTTAGAGCACAGACTGCCTGGGTTCTAATACCTACTTTTCTAGTTTTGTGACTTTAGGCAACTGTTCAGCCTCTCCAGGCCATAGTTTCCTCATTGGCAAAACAGAGATGATTTTCATCCCATGGGTTGTGGTGAAGATTAAATGAGTTAATATAGATACACTAAGCAACTGTTAGCTACTTGAGCTTTAGTCATCAGTCAGTATTACCGACCTTATAGCTTAATTTGCATATACGGTGATTTAAAGAGTTACACTGAGCTTAGAAACAGCCCTAATTGTATAGAACAGTCAGTTCTCCTAGCAAAAGGGCAAAGGCATAACACTATTTTCTATCACAGGTACTTGCAATGCTAAAAATGAAAGCACCTGTTTGTCAAATTTGCCTCCAGAGAAGGTTACATTCTGGCTTTGATAAAGAAGATACAATTTCCAGATAACCTATACTTACAGGAGCCACATAACAATAAACCATACTTTCTAGTCAAGTTTAATTACATTTTACCAAGTTTACCACATATACACCAGATACAGTATTGACTCTATATATAATATTTATAAAATTCCTTAAAGTAACTTACCAAAACCTTATTCCCTACGCCAGGGACTGTTTGCGCAGCGTGTGGTTCAGAAGCATAGTCTTTAGTCGGGACAGACAGCTTGGGGTTGTTGGCATTAAATAGATGCATAAGTTTGTTTTCTGCATCATTGCAAAACATATCAATATTCTAAGAAAATAAATTGGAAAAGCTGTTTTGTAAAATGAAAACACACATATTCATGTTTTCAGAAAACGTTATTACCTTTAAAACCAGAAAAGGTTCAGACCAGAAAAACAGACTGACGCACCTAAAATCTGATAGCAACTGTTCAACCATATACCCTGTAAAAATGCAAAGCCAGTATGTTGGAGGGAGAGAGGGAGTGTGTGTATATCAGGGAAGGAAAGAGATGGGAGAGATCTTCCCAACCAGCCAGTTTACTCAGCAAGGTATCACGTGGTACCGGATTAGGAGCTGGAGGGCTGGGGCTCACGTTCCGGCTCTATTTCCTACCTAATAGCTGTAAGTCATCTAACATCGATAGTGTATGGTCTGGGTCAGTAGTAAAATTAGAGAACTGCCTCATGTCTGTTCCAAGAACTAACGGAAACAATCTGTAGGTTAAACCACATAAAACTGTTGTTTCAGAAGTTACAGTTGGTCATATATCAGCAATTTTATATGATTTAACCTAGTTCATGAGAGTATTTTGTAAAACTTGAAAGTGCTATGTAAATGACAGTCAGTTGTCTCTGAACTATCCTTGAATAAAACCTAGGAGAAAACTTGGGATGGCTTTCCTCTGTATGGAAGCCAAATCATGAATATAATTCTCACTCCATCCCCAATTTAGAAACCAGATAAATGAGGGTGTTATTCTTCATTATACGTATTGAGTCTTTAGGTAAAATATTACACAAGCTTCCTTTATACAGCTAGCTACTCTAATACTTTTTTTTTTTTTGCTACTCTAATACTTTTAAAATATAATTTTATTTATATATATGTATTTTGAATAACACACATTTCAAAATTAAACTAGGAGGCTTCTCTTGAATATTCTTTACTAGTTAGTTAGCAATGTATAAAATCCAAAACTGTACTGGGAGGCAGCACTGCATAGTGGTTAATAGTTGGGGCTGTGCAGGGCGCCTGGGTGGCTCGGTCAGTTAAGCATCTAACTTCAGTTCTGGTCTTATCTTGTGGTTCGTGGGTTTTTGAGCCCCATGTCAGGCTCGTGCTGACAGCCCAGAGCCTGGAGCCTGCTAAGGATTCTGTGTCTCCCTCTCTCTTTCTCTGCCCCTCTTCCTCCCTCTCACAAATAAATAAATATTAAAAAAATATAGTTGGGGCTATGCACTCAAAGAGCTTAAGTATGAATCCTGCTTCTGACAACTTGGCTGTGTGACTTAACCTGTTTTTCCTCGATAAAATGGAAAAACAGTTCCCTACCTCATAGGATTACTGGAAGAATTGAATGTGACAGGCTACGAGCAAGGCCTGACATATAGTAAGCACTCTAAACTGTAGCTAATAATTATTACTTGCTATATATATATAAATGCAAGCATAAAATGTATACATTATCCAGGGAAAATAATTCTAATATTCTATTTGAGATTATTTCAAATCAAGGACAGTTATAAACTATAAAATACTAGATATGAAGTTTAAAACATAAATTTGGAATCTGCAGGTTATTAACTAACTATACTGCTATGAACCGTAGATAACTCAGTCTTGTTCCCCCCGTGGCCTGTAGCTTTGAACATCCTCCTCAGAGTTTGTCCTCACTCACCTCCCTTCAAATCACTTTCTCCCGGCTGTCATGCCCCCATCTCCTCGGGCTCAGAAGCAATTCATCTATGAGGAAACCTCACCTTACATTATTTCTCAACTATCCAATTTTCACAGAAGCCACAATTTCCTTGATAGTTGACCATCAAAATAAGAAAACACCAAAATGCGTGGTAATGCACAAAGTAATTTTACCTCAATAGTATTTTTCATTTTGTGGAATGTCTCTTGAAAATGGCCCTCCTTTGGACTGGCAGAAAACCTGGAAAAATCTCCGGCAAATAAAGTAGGAATTCCTGATTTAGATTCTGGTCGCCACTGGAGGTTGCTAGCAGCAATTAATGTGTGAGGTTTAATAATGTCTTCATTAAGATCAGTCCAGACCTTTATTGCCAATAAATTATGGCATTCATCTGACAAATAGACCAAAGGAGCAAAACCTAAGATGAAATAACAACAAAACAAAAAATCTCACTTCATTATATATGTGAGATAAATTTTTAAAAATGCAAGAAACTTCTAATATGCCCATTTGTTTTGGCATGCTAACGGTAAAAACAGATCAAAATAACTAAGTTTAGAGAAAGCTCAGAATTTCCAAAATAACCTGTTGCTTATGGTGCTAAAATTTCAGTGTGAATGTGACAACATATTCTGTTACTGAGGCCATGGGGAAGCAGGTATTCTCGTACATTGCTGGTGGGTATACAAATTTGTGTAACCCTCTAGAGAAACAATTGGTAGAACCTAGCAAAATGACACGCTTAACCTTTCCACCCAGCAACCCCACTTCTAGTACTCAATTCTGAAGATGTACTTCTAGTAACAGTGACATGTATATGAACAAGATTCATGAAAACACTCTGTACAAGGCTATTCACTGAACGAAGCACAGGAGAGTAGTAGGATAAGCAGTGGCACGTTCATACCATTTTGTACTATGTAGCTATATATACAAAAAAATGAGGAAGTGCTCTGTAAAAAAAAAAAGGGTCCAAAATCTTTGGAATGAAGCAAAAGCTGTTCTAACAGGGAAGTTTATAGCAATACAGGCCTACTTCAAGAAACAAGAAAAATCCCTAATAAACAACGTAACCTTACACCTAAAGGAAACAGAAAAAGAACAAACAAAATCCAAAGCTAGTAGAAGGAAAGAAATTATAAAGAGTAGAGCAGAAATAAATGACATTAAAAAAAAATGGCCACGCTTTTACAAAGCTACATCTTTGAAAAGATAAACAATATTGATAAACCAGACTAAAGCCAGACTCATCAAGAAAAAGAGACAGGACTCAAACAAAATCACAAATGAAGGAGGAGAAATAATAACTGACACCACAAAAATACAAAGATCATGTTATGAAAAAGTATATGCCAACAAACTGGACAATCTAGAAGAAATGCATACATTCTTAGAAACATGTAACCTCCCAAAACTGAATCAGGAAAAAACAGAAAATTTGAACAGATTGAATTACCAGCAGTGAAAATGAATCAATAATCAAAAAATTCCCAATAAACAAAAGCTCAGGATCAGATGGCTTCACAGGTGAACATTTAAAAAACAGTGAACACCTATTCTTCTCAAACTATTCCAAAACACAGAGGAGGAAGGAAGACTTCCAAATTCACTCTATGAGGACAGCATTAGCCTGATACCAAAACCAGATAGACACTTCGAAAAAAAACCAAACTACACACCAATATCCCTGATGAACACAGATGCAAAACTCCTCAACAAAACATTAGGACACTGAATTCAACAATACATTAAAAAAACCATTCACCACAATCAAGGGGGATTCATTCCCAAAATACGAAAGTGGTTCAATATTCGCAAATTAAAAAATCATATGATCATCTAAATAGAAGCAGAAAAAGGATATGAAAAAAGTACAACATCCATTTCATGATGAGAATCCTCAACAAAGCAGGGTTAGAGGAAACATATGAAAAAGCCACAGCCAACATCATACTCAGTGGTTAAAAACTGAGAGCTTTTCCTCTAAGATCAGGAACAAGACAAAGATGTCCACTCTCACCATTTTTATTCAACACAGTACTAGATTTCCTGGCTGCAGCAATCAGACAAAAAAGAACAGGGATCCAAATTGGTTAAGGAAGAAGTCAAACTTTCACTATTAGAAGATGACATGACACTATATAGAAAACCATAAGGACTCCGTCAAAAAAACTACTGTAAATGCATTCACTAAAGTTGCAGGATACAAAATTAACACAGAAATCTAGAGTGTTTCTATGCACTGATAATGAAGTAGCAGAAAGAGAAATTAAGAATATCCCATTTATAATTGCACTAAAAAGAATAGAATATCTAGGAATAAAAAGAAGAATGAGATAGCCTGTTATGAACTGATTGTTTAAGTGAAAAAAGAAAAGCATGCGTGCGCGCGCATACACGCACGCACACACACACACAAACACAAGGATTAAAGTTTGTTACCCTTCATGTAAGAAAGAAGTTGATAGAAGAAATTGTACATGTATCTGTCCATTTGTGAAGAACAAATACAGAAAGGATAAACCAGAAACTACAGACACAGGGCATGCGTAGAAAGAAAGGGAGGAACAGCACTGGGGTGGGAGGGATGAGAACGTGACGTCTCTCTCAGTATGTCTTTGTGCAGCTGATTCTAAGCACCACAGTATTTCACACACACTTCACCTATCCCACAAACAAACAAGCCCAGCCACAGAGGAGGAAACCTACAATACAATACACACACACACACTTCCTAGCTCTTTCCGTCTGAAAGGGCCTAGAAGCAATGGCGCCTCTGTAATAATGAGTACATCTAGCAATCAGATCTTGGCTGTAAACACCATGTTCTCAAAAAAAAAAAAAAAAAGAAAAAGAAAAGAAAAGGAAAGGAAAGAAAAGAAAAGGAAAGGAAAGGAAAGGAAAGAAAAAAAGAAAAGAAAAGAAAAGGGAAAAGAAAAAAGATCCAGGGTTTCTTTGAGAAGTAGTTGATTCATCTTGACTGGGGCAAGGAGCATACAAAATGAACCTGGAACATCTTGTAATGCTGAAAAGAGGTGTTCACAAAATTACAAAATTACCTGACAACGCTCCCAGTGGCCCAAACTGAAAAAGTCTAACAACAAAATGATGCAGGTATTGAATTTTAACCCACAGAATAAAATACATATTCATTCGTCCATACTGATATAAATCAAATAAGAAAGTAAATTTGGGGAAAGGGGGCAGCTCTTCCTTACAGTAGAATTACAATAAATGGAGAACAAAAGAAGAAAAAAGGAAATCATCATTAGGCAAACAGTACAATAAAAATTGTTGCAAACAAAATCAGCTGATAGATGCTAAAATTAATTGGTGAAAGTATGAGGTGAAATACGACTTGCATAGTCTCAAAGAATCTCCCTTAAGGTTAAGGGGGCAGACAGCAAGGTTGCTGCTCCCAGTAATAAGCAATATCAACATTGTTAAACCCTTGCTGGGGAGAACAGACACAACAGTTTCTGTGGTACTTTTGCCAAACATGTATAACCTTATTCCAATCGTGAGAAAACATCAGACAAACCCACGTTGGGGAAAATGCTACAAAATAATTGATCAGTCTATTCAAGAGAGTCAAGATTGGGAAAAACAAGAGAAGACTGGGGAACTGTTAGACACTAGAGAAGACTGGGAGAAATGATGATTCCATGAAAGCGGGATCCAGGAAAACAGCATAACAAACTTCCCATTCACTTGGGTCTACAGTGCAGGTAAGAATATTGTGCCGACGTTAACGTCCTGATTCTTAGTGGTGCCGTGATCACGCGGGATGCTGACATCAGGGGAAGCTGGGGCAGGGGTCCTTGTAAACTGTTTCCTAGGAAACTGACCTAAGAAGTGATGTCATTTAATTAATTCATTTGATACCACAGTTTCTGTAATATAGGAACACAACAGATTGAACACACAGAAGTCCCTACTTGAAGCCCAACTCTCAGATGGCTGGACTTGGTTTGATTTTGTTAATGGGGAAGTGTAAGAAAGAACACATAGGCATTAGAGCCTGAATGTACGCCTTAAAATCCTTTGTGTAGTTGTGACCTTGGGCAGGTTAGTTAACCTGAGCCCCAGTCTCCCCGTCTGTACAGAGGGATGATAACAGCAAATGAACAGCATGACCATGAGCACTTTATGAAGTCGTATATACCTGAAGTCTTCAACAGTTACCCACTCCTCCCCATCCCATTTTGTTAGAAGTGGGGACAGAAACTAGAACCGAGTCCCTGTCCTTGAAGAGATCACAGTATCATTGGTGGGGAGGAGATTCAGAAATGTGGACACAAGATCATGGGCCACGTGATGGGTGCTGAAACAACCAAGCACACTGGATGCCGCAGAAACTGAGGAGGGAAAATCTAACGCTGGCATAAGCACCCAGCTGGGGAGGCACATTATTCGGCTGGGCTGAGCGACGAATGAGAACAGTTCTGCAATTCCTTCAGACAGGAGGACAAAGGGCGTTGTTAGTAAGGTGAATGCAGTTTCTAAAGGTCAGAAGTGTTAAATGTTCCACATGTTGCATCAGGAACATGAAGTGGCATAGTGTAGCTGGGGCGTGCGGGCCGGTGCTCTAAGGCAGGGAGTTGAAGAGTTTCTCAAGCATCTGAGGGAGGGTGGGTTTCATTTTCTAAGGGACAGGAGCCACCGAAGATTTTAGGTCAGGACACATCATCATTAGATTTGAGCGTCAGATAACTAGTACTCCTGGTTTAAGGTGGCACTTTGAAACGTCTGAACAGAATTTTCTTCCTCTAACATTTAACATCAAACTAAATAAAAAAGAAAAGTTCACTCAAAACCAAAATGAGGAATATCCTGATGTAAAATTTAAAACTTGGTGATGAAAGCAATGAGACTGTGATCAGCCAGGCACAGAACAGCTCAGCTTCTAATCTCCTTCCCCGAACTGGTGAAATGACACAAAATGTGAGAATTCTAGTATCTGTAAATCTGAAGCAAAGCAAATGCAACGGGTATCTTACCTTTTTCCTCTTCCGATCAGAAATAATGAACACAGCTGCAGGGGAAAAGGAGATGACCAGGACTAACAGAAGTGAACATTCCAGGGTGTTGGTGGGTTGACCTGTGTCTCCCACTCAGGATGGTGAAGTCCTAACCCCCAGGACCTGTGAACGTGACCTTTATTTGGAAACAAGGTCTTTGTGGACGTAATCAAGGTACGATGAAGTCATTACGATGACGTCCTAATAGAGAGGGGACACCTGGACGCAGACACGCACACAGGGAGAAAGCCACGTGAATGAGGGCAGAGATTGCGGTGCTGCACCTATAAGCCACGAGAAACAGAGACCGCCAGCAAGCCACCAGACGCGAGGAGCAAGGCGCTCAACACATCTCCCTCACAGCCTCAGAAGGAACCAACCCTGCCGACACCTTATTTCGGACTTCTGGTCTCCGGAACTGAGACAGTAAATTTTGGTTGTTTATGCTCCCCCCAGTTTGTGGCACTTTGTTACAGCAGCAAAGCAAATGAATCACAGGGTATCTCACTAAAGTAGGAAAAATGATGTAGAACGGAGCTAGTATCTTCCAGGGATATGCAATACATAGTGGAAAGAAACTCAAGTACTCAGCCACTACTCAGTAACTAAGAGGGGAAAAAAATGGTCTTGGATACGGTAGAAAGTCAAGAACCACTGGGTCCTGGTAGGTCCCCACGCATCTTCCTCCCCGCGCACCTCACCTCCTCACCGCTTTCTGCCTCAGGGCCATGAGATGTGATCTCAGGTAAAGTCTCCACAAGCAGCCAGCCTCCTAGGTCCTGCCGTATTTCCTGTCTCCAGAAAGTTTCGGACACTACCTCCTTTTCCACCATCTCCTACCTCTCCCTGCCTCCTGGAACACCTTCACTGGACAGGTCCCCACTACCCTCAACCATTCCTGTAAGGGCTGTCTTCACGGGCTTGCTGTAACTGAAACCCGGCTCTCCTCCTGATGCCACAGGACATCAGGCTGGGGTAGCTGTCTCCCCTGCTCTTTGCTCACTGCTATTCCCCACCCTCTAAAAACATTCACCCCTGTTACTGGACCTTTCTCATCAGCGTACACGATCTCATCGGGATGCTACTAGCACTTCCATTGGAAAAAACAAACATTCTCTTCATCTCAATTCTCCTTCTTGTGAGTGTTCCATTTCCCTTCTTTGCTTGAAGCATGATCTTCTTACAGTGCCTGTATTCTCTGTGTGCGTGTGTCTCCTTCCACTCCCCTGCCCACCATACCACCAGAGTGGCTCCTCCCTGGCACTCAAGCCAACAGCCCCTTCCTGGCCCTCAGCTCCCTGTCTCAACCATCAAATACCATCCAACTGAATCACTCTCCTCTCTCTGGAATTCTTCCCTCTGGCCTTTCAGCGCAGCTCACTTCCGTAAGTATTCCTCCTACTTCTCCGGCTGCTCCCCCTGTTTCTCTTACTGGTTCCTTTACATCTCCCTGCTTCTAAGCATCAGAACGCCCGAGCCACGTCTCTAGCTACTCCCACACCCAGTGACCTCATCCAGCCTCATCCAGACCTTTAAACGGCACCTGTATGTTGATGGGGTCCTAGTTCGTATCTTCAGGCAGCCCATTTCCCCAGATTCCTGTATACCCAACTGTCAAGTAGAAATTCCTGTTTAGACTAAGCACCTAAGATGTAAATGACCAAACTGAGCTCCTCACCCTCCCCACACATCTGTTTTTCTTGTACTCTTTCCCTCTCAGTAAATGACAGCTCTCTTTTCCCATGTGCTCAACCAAACACCTTGGCACTGGACTCCCGGACTCCTCTCTTTACCTCACACTGTCCCTCTCCTTCAGAATACAATCAGAATCTCACCCATAGAAGTTAAACAACAATAACAACAATAAACAAGTAAAAAATCAAACTCATAGAAACAAAGATCAGATTTCCTGGTTGGGAAACAAACGTGCCCTCTATATTGGAGGCAGACGTGATCTTTGTCCTCCCAAGATTCTTTTTTGCTAGATAAGCATTTTTTTTATATTTATTTATTTTTGAGAGACAGAGTGAGACAGATTGTGAGTGGGGAGGGGCAGAGAGAAAAGGAGACACAGAATCTGAAGCAGGCTCCAGGCTCTGAGCAAGCGTTCAGCACAGAGCTCGATGTGGTGCTCGAACCCACAAACCGTGAGATGACCTGAGCTGAAGTTGGATACTTAACTGACTGAGCCACCCAGGCGCCCCGGATAAGCATTCTTGAAGTGAGAGTCTGAGACAATGGCTGCTACAAAATGTATAGAAACATCACAGAGAATAACCTTCCAACACAGGGAACTAACGGGACAAAGGGAAAATAGCTAGCAAGGTGGTACATTTTAATCCAACCATGCTGATAATCACATAAAGTTGATCAGATTAAACACACTAGTTAAAAGACTAGAGACCCTCAGATTGGATAAGCAAGATCCAACTGGGCTGTCTGCCAGAAAACTAATTTAAATATTAAGTTGTTGATAGGTTAAAAATACCGAGTGGGAAAAGATGTACCATACAAACAAGTACTGACCATACAAAAGTTGGAGTGGCCACACTAAACAAAGTTGGCTTTAGAACATTATTTGGGGGCACCTGGGTGGCTCAATCGGATAAGCGTCCGACTTCAGCTCAGGTCATGATCTCACGGTTCGAGCCCCACGTCGGGCTCTGTGCTGACAGCTCGGAGCCTGGAGTCTGCTTCAGATTCTGTGTCTCCCTCTCTCTCTCTGCCCCTCCCCCACTCATGCTCGGTTTCTGTCTCAATAATACACATTAAAAAAATTAAAAAAAAAAAAAGAACATTATTTGGGATAATGAGGGATACTGCAGAGAAGAGGGAGGTGGAGGCTTGAGTGCTCAGTAAACTGCAGAGACAGGTTAGAATTATTCATCCAGTAACCATTCAAATGCGACAAAACATTTCTAGCAATTTCTTTAAAATTAAATAGTATAGAATAGGATGTAGGCTCTTTCCCTGTACTAACATAAAATTGCTTTTCATTGAGAAATGAGGTTAACACAGGCCTTCTTTCAAATCACTAGTCACCGAATTTGCTGATTTGTAACTCCAATTAATCTTAAGGAAGACAGATTTTAAAATTCTTTAAAAAAAATTTTTTTTTTTACTTATTTATTTTTGAGAGAGAGAGAGAGCGTGAGCAGGGGAGGGTCAGAGAGAAAGGGAGATACAGAATCTGAAGCAGGCTCCAGGCTCTGAGCTAGCTGTCAGCACAGAGCCCGATGTGGGGCTTGAACCCACGAACCGTGAGATCATGACCTGAGCTGAAGTCAGACACTTAACCGACTGAGCCACCCAGGCGCCCCAAGGAAGACAGATTTTAAAAGACAACATATTCCAAAAGCATTCATAAAAAGCTATAATTAAAGATACACTGTGGATTACCTATTTTTTTCACAACAGAAACTACAAATCCTATTAAGTCCACCTCAGAACAAGGTGGCTGGAAGTCTGGATCCAATAGTTTGTCGAAGTAAAGGGGCTCCCTCGGCTGATAAACTTGGCATAGGAGTTCATCTGCAGCCTACAAGGAAAAAAAACCAGTGTATGTAGATTCTCTAAACTAATATGCATTTATCAAAATTAAAAAATTATAATGAAAAGTTTCTACCAGTAGTTGTTGATACCGAGTTTTCTTTGTTGCTGTTAGCTGTATGTTAGCTCTTCCAGATTTACTTTTAGATTGTGATGTTGCAAGATGATAGATTCTGTATCTTTTCCCCTCTGTTAACAAGGAATGTAAATCTGATGATGGACGCCAGATACTCAGTGTAACTAGGGAAAGAGAAAAAAGATGTAAGGGCAGAACTTATAATCATTAAAATTCTTATAAAACAAACATGATAACAACAAAGGTCCAAGAATTACATCATTATTTTGTGGGCATTGGTAGTCCATTTTTTGTTCCTCTGATATGTGTTGACTTTATACTTTAGCATTTGAAATCATTTCGTTACTAAATAGTACTTTAACTTAAAAACATTTACATACTGACCCGAATCTTTCTCTTTTTTCCCGTAGCTGACGATGCGCAGCTTCCACACGGCTGTAACATCCCTTGGTGACATTTGTTCTCCGTGCCCAGCAGACTCCATCGCCTTCCTGAATTCCAGCTGGATCTGTGCTTGCTTCTTATCATTCAACGTCTGTCTGTGATTATTCAAGGCTCTTATCTGCTCTTCACTGAGATAACCCTATGGTCATTTAATATATTAAGGCAAATTCTATTAGAATGAAAAGCAAACAAAACAAAAAACCTCACCCATTGTAAATGATCCTCTATTTATTTTTTAATGTTTATTTATTTTTGAGAGAGACAGAGGGGAGACAGAGAGAGACACAGAATCTGAAGCAGGCTCCAGGCTCCGAGCTGTCAGCACAGAGCTCGATGTGGGGCTTGAACTCATGGACCATGAGATCATGACCTGAAGTTGGATGCTTAACCGACTGAGCCATCTAGGTGCCCCATGAATCCCTTTAAATGGGATTGAAATACAACAGAATTGAGGTCACTTTAATATGACAATATAAAAATTGAGATTAATGTACTTAGCTTATCCCATAACAAATATTTTAAGGTGCCTTATCTAAGTTTCACCTATCTTATGACAAATTTCCCCAGGGCCAAAACAACCCCCTACTTATAAATGTACTGTAATAATCATAACTGTCATCGACATTACAAATGGCTGACATTTGAATGCTCCCTATATCTAAGGAATGGACCTGTGTGTGATAAATTAATTCATTTAATCCTTACAATAACCCTGTTATTGTTATTTAGGTGAGCACTAAATCGTCTGCGTGTTATAGATGATGAAACTGATGTACAGAGAGAATGAATCACTTGATAGGGAGAGGCAGTTCAAGAGCTCCCATTCTTAGCCCGCTGCAGTACAATTTTATTAACTCTCTGGAATAGCAGATAGGACTGAAAACAGACATGTGCTACAAGCACTTCTCTCTGCCTCCACACTTCTCTCCCAGTCCTTCTAGCAAACTGCTGTCTGCATCTCTTGGGACTCTCACTCGGTATAACAAAAACGAATGAACAAAAAATAAAATCAAGTGAAACAGGAAATAGAATCCCAACACAGAGCATACTAGCTGTGGCCTCATGCATGTTAATATCCATACTGGGAAGTGAAACTACAGAATCTCTGTGCCCTGAAAAGGTCTTTCTAAATATGAAGACAATGTTTAGTTTAAACACGATTAAAAACAAACTGTGATTTCCAAAGCCTCCCAACATTCAACACTGTCACTGAAAACAAATCCTTTTGAAAAGGTCTCTTAGAAATGGATGGCTAACTTTCCCTCCAACAATTGCATGGACAACTTTATCTATGTGACAGCTCCAGAATCATATACTCTTAGGACCTAGTGCTCAGCCACTCACAGATTTTCCCTTAACACCAGTGGAGGGGGCCACGAGATAAATCACTCATCCTGCTGCAGAGTGGCAAGACCAGGTCTACAACTTAGGCTTCCAACTCTCATTCTGCCTCCTTATTTCCTCCTTATAAATAAATTCCATAAAAGGAAACCAGACTAATAAATATTTATTAAATTTTGTGATGAAATTAAAACTACCTTTATGATGACTCAGAGCACAGCTTCAATGTATGTAGTAATACAAGAGATAGAGGGAAAGCATTTTTCAGGAAAGCATAATAAAGCCTTAACTTAGAGACTTGCAGCAAGTGTATATACTCAGGGGATTTAAACCTGGACTCACTCCTCACAGGGTGAATCTGAGTTGTAACGTTTGTTAATATGAAGGAATTCTATTCAGAATAGCACTACTCACTCTCCTAATGGAGTGCTATTTATTTTGTAGTCCTACTAGTTAAGAAAGTTAAGGCTATAAATAGATTTATTGCCATCAAATAAACGAGATTAATAAACAACAGGTTTTTTAAAATTCCCTCTCCTCCCTATCTAGCCAACTAATCCTAGAATTTGCATTAGCTAGATACCCAGGTGTCTAAAAATTTAGGAGGTAGCTCATCTTAATATATGTTCTAATAATAGTAACTACCATTGATTTGGAACTTTATAACAGTACATTTTTGCATATATTATCTAATTTGATCCCAAAACAACTTATTTCATGCCCATTTTATAGTTATTTTATGCCCAGTTGGCTAATAAATGGCATAGCCGTGATTCTAACACAGTTTAGTGCTTCTGATACTTTTCCACCAATATATTCTTAAGGTAGAGGATTATGAGATAAACTCTAGGTAGGATCTGGGAAGGAGGTGAGAATATGGAAACTAAGACACTGCTTTGAAGATACTTGTTTTATCTGAAGAGTAAACAAGTTTTACCTGTATTTTAAACCATGTTTATTTAACATATAAAATTATTTAAGGGGCGCCTGGGTGGTTCAGTCGGTTAAGCGTCCGACTTTGGCTCAGGTCATGACCTCACAGTTTTTGAGTTAGAGCCCCGCATCAGGCTCTGTGTGACAGCTTGGAGCCTGGAGCCTCCTTCGGATTCTGTGTCTCCCTCTCTCTGCCCCTCCCCTGCTTCTCAAAAATAAATAGACTTAAAAAAATTATTTAATCCTTTTCTCCTCCATTTGGTATAAACTTGAAATGCACTGGTTTGGCACATCACTGAGGACCCCGGAAATGCACACGTCCTCTTTGAGAAACACACCAATTCAACACAGCACCTCCTGTAATGGCCAGAAGACTGACAGCAGCTTCCTGCCTTAAAGGATTAAGGTTAGGACTTGCTGTGTGCCCTCCTACTCTCTCACCTCAAGGGAAGTCGGGTCTGGTGCATTCCTCACCGCTTCGTAAAGCTCTGCACCGTCCTGCAGAGCACAGACCTGCTGTCTTGTGAGTGCACGTACTGGTGTACATCGTTTTGTTATATTTTCTAGGAATAAAGCATCACTAATTAGCTAACCCACAGATTTTTAATACCACTGAACACTGGAGAAATGAGCAAAAAGTACCCAAAGAAGGGAGACTAAAAAGCAAAACAGTTTGTCTGCTACACATTTTCTAGGAAAATTTGAAACTAGTGTACTCAGGCATGGTTTAAAAAATTGTCACACAGAGAGTTAGAGTAAAATTTGTAAATTAAGTAAATGATTTCATGATTCATTTAATCATGAAAACAGCATGAGCTGGTCAATCAAATATTAAGAGTTCAATTTTCCTGCAGATTTATATAGAACATGAAGTGGAGAATCATAAAAAATACAGAACATAAAATTTTCAGCAATAAAAATAAATTTCATGTCCTTTATATAAAAAAACACTATGATATTTTTATTAAAATTGATGCCACACGGAAAACAAGACCTAGCTCCAGATGTAATAACATGAGAACCAACAACCGCAGCAGCAAAAATGTGAAAGTTATACAAAGTAGATAAGGACACTGAGGAAAGAAAATGATAAACAGCTTAGGGAAAATCACTGTTTTTTCAGTGTTTATCTTTCTTGTTTATTGAATATATTTGACATAGAACAATGTGTAAATTTAAAGCATATGTGTTGTTTTGATATATTTATACACTTAATAGGGTTGCCATTGTATCGATATTTATCGCAGCACAGTAGTACAATGTCATCTATGTTTATCATACTGTGCGTTGGATCACTAGAGCTTGTTTACTGCTCATTGTAAGTTTTATCCTTAAACACCATCAATTTTATCCTCCTGCCCCGTCATTCCCTGGTAACCACCATTATTACTATATTTTTATATAAGTTTGACTTTGTTATATTCCACATATAAGTGATACCATACAGTACTTGTCTGGGGGAAAACAATTTGGCAGTTTTCTCCCTTGCTGCTATTTTTTCTATAATACCAAAAAAGGGCACTATAAATATTTTAGTACTGAAATTAAGAGGAAGTTTGCTTAAGAATTCTGAAAAGTGAGGGGCATCTGGGTGGCTCAGTCAGTTAAACTTCTGACTTTGGCTCAGGTCATGATCTCACGGTTTGTAGGTTTGATCCCCGCATTGGGCTCTGTGCTGGCAGCTCAGAGCCTGGAGCCTGCTTCAGATTCTGTGTCTCCCTCTTTCTCTACCCCTCCCCTGCTCGTGCTCTGTCTCTCCGTTTCTCAAAAATATATAAATGTTAAAAAACAAAAAACACAAGACTTCTGAAGAGTGCTGTAGATATGTAATGCTTTATTGCCTAAGACAATTACAAATATCTAAAAGTTCAGTGTGTTGGATAAAGAGGTGATAATTTGCAGTCAGTTCAATGTTTATCTGTATATCCACGTAATACTTTTATTTTTATTTTTTAAGTTTATTTATTTATTATTTGAGAGAGTGTGCATGCACACAAGCATGCAGAGGAGGGGCAGAGAGAGAGTGAGAGAGAGAGAATCCCAAGCAAGCTCCATGCTGTCAGTGCAGAGCCTCTCATGGGGCTTGAAGCCACAAACTGTGAGATCAAGACGTGAGTCGAAACCAAGAGTTGGACGCTTAACCAACTGAGCCACCCAGGTGTCCCCATGTAATATTTTTTTTAAAAATTTAAAAATTCAGATACAGAATTAGGAAAAAGAAGTCTATTACTCAAAGTAAAGACAATTCACTCAATTACAGAAGTTAAATCAGAGAAGTCTCTAAAACGTCTAATTAAAACAGCACAAAATAAAACCTGTCCTCCTATTTAAAAGAACTTATAATATACAACTCATTTTACCGTCATGCTTTTCAAATTCCGCTTGAATTTTACTGAATAAGACTTCTAGTTTCTTCTGTTGGGCCTCTGCATATTTTGTCGCCTCCCTTTCTTCCTCTCTTTCATTGCGAAATATGCATAATCCAGATGGAGTCTTCTCCATCCACTGTGATGATGTATGAAACAAAAGTACATGGTAGGAAGGGATCATTCGAATTAACTGTCCCCAAAGAAATACACAGTAAACATCAAAAATGTATCATACCTGTATGGGGTACGTTCTTTGAATAACCACATCAACACAACCAACGTTTCCTCCATCACTAAAAAGTGATGACAAGGGGAGAGGAAAAGGTCTTGGATCAGGAGAGAATCCAAGTGTGGCATACCAGCAAGCAGGCCGAGTACTGTTCGCAGAAATCTGGACAAATTAATGGACAGATCAACTTCTAAGTTTACATTCAATTCTATTTCAGATTTTTTAACATTTTCATTAATTCTTCCTTTTAAACATATTCACTTTTAAAAGCCCCATGAAGAAAAGAAAGTAGAAAAATTATACAAAAGTGAAAACTTTCAAAATATAGTCTCTCAAAAAATTGTTTATGATGTTATAGTCTTAATGTAAATATTACCATTAGAAAATAAAAGAGACTTCAAATTAAACATGATGGATTAAAATGTACTTATTTATCTAGGTTCCCTCAAAAACCCTAAAAGGACAAAGAGAACTGGAGATAGGAGGACAATGGATGAGACACTGGCAAAATTTTGGAATCTAAAAGCTTACTGGACAACTGGTGGTAAATAACAAAGTAGCCCAAGAATGTTTACAGTTAATAAAAATAGCAAACATTCATAAAGCACTTATCATGGTGCTTGGATGGTGTTAAGTATCTTACATTTATTAACAGTTAATCCTTACAACAATCCTTATTCTCATTCCATACTCCTGCTTCATTCTTATTCCCATTTACAGATGACAAACCTGAAGTATAACCTGCCCAACATTACTCAGCTGGCAACCTTGTATGGAGCCAACGTGGAAGAAAATAATTTAGGGAAATCACTCAGAATTTGGAGGCAACAGGTACCTCTGGAGGAAGAAGTGTGAACTGCAGCTGAAAATAGAAGGAATGGTTGAGATTTTGTATAAAGATAATTAAGACCTCAGATTTCATTTCCTATCCCGAGTAGCCAGGTGACTGTCCCTCCCTCACAGCAAGAAGAACCCAGGACAATTTACTTTCTCGACAGGCTACACCATACATATCCTGGGCTCTGGAACACAAGGCAGAGGCAGCTGGATTCAGGATGATGATTTTAAAAGACATCAGCACCAAAGTACCTTACTGTAAAATTTCCGTATACTGCAGACAAATGATCTTCAAACAGATCTTCTTAGAAACAGATAATATAGTGAAGGACTGGGAATAAGAATAGTGTAGAATTGAGCAGAAGCTATGCCAGAAACAAGAAGATAATAGAGAAAATTTCTTCATATTTCTGAAGAAGTTATTTCCATTTCAAATTCTATATTCAGCCACCTTACAGTAAAGATCAAAGAAAAAGCTATACGCTCCCTCTCTCAAGAAGCCTGTGGGGGTTGATTATGTGCCCTCAGAGCCAGAGAATAAATCCATACAGATATGAAATCCAGAAAACAGGGCTTCCAGTACAGAAAGAGGTGAAAATAATTTCTAGGATGGTTAACAGGTCAGCATACATAGGAAATAACCACTTCAGAATGGAGGAGTGTAGAGAGGTCCCAGAGAGCTCCAAGAAAAGGAAATGGAATTGATAAAGGTATTTTAACAGACTGAGATGGTTTTTAATTTTATCTCTTGAGTGGACATGAGTTGGTGATAAGGACACAAAATTAAAAATATACGACAGTTAACTCCAGGAAAGCAGTAAGTTGTAAAGAAAATGTAATTAGTATATTATATGCTGGGTTGCAAAAATATTTTTCAGTCATTACAATGTAAACAGTGAATAGAGACTTCACTCCACAACTTACACAGCAGGAAGCTAATGTTGATGTCTAAATGGAAGGGGAAAAGATGACATTGCAATATAAGCAAAAGAACGTGTCAAAAGGATTCAAAGTGGTTGTCTTTGGGGAACACTGAACGGAGGTTAGGCAGGGTGGCATCAACGACTGCTTTGTGGAGAGGGGATGGTCATAAGCCTTATGTTATATGAGTTTTGAAACTATGCACATGCACTGATTTGATATAAACAAAAGGCTGAAAGCCACTGCAATGCTGATATTCTAAACAACAAACAAAAGCCTGTTTCAGCTTGATTTCTAAAAGCAATACAATGTGGAGTTAATGACAAAGTATCTCTTTACCTTAAAAATGTTTAAGGCATTTATAAAATGACTTCCAGAATACAACAGAAGTAAACTGTTGATAAGACTACCTCATAAGTGATTCTGACTATGCAGTATTAGTAATTTCTTATGTCAGTATTGTAGACTATTTAATATGACAAAGTCCTATTATGTAGGTTTAAGTTTACATAGAGATGAAAGGTACATTTTATTTTTTTTTTAAGTTTATTTACTTATTTTGAGAGAGAGTGAGAGTGAGTACATGTGGGGGAGGGGCAGAGAGAGAGAGGGAGAGCAAGAATCCCAAACAGGCCCCAAGTTATCAGCACAGAGCCCAACGCAGGGCTCAAAGCCACAAACTGTGAGATCATGACTTGAGCTGAAACCAAGAGTTGGATGCTTAACGGACTGAGCCACCCAGGTACCTCAGAAAGGTACATTTTAGTATTATATATTTAAGAATCACTGAAACCGAATTCTCGAATCACACTGGAATGTAGGTCTAATGGAGTAATCAGGGTGAGCCAGAGCAGGACTATGAGAACAAGTGGCACCAAGGGCTGTAGGTACCCACAGCACAAAATCAAATCTGGTACAAATTTGCTCCTGCATTATTTTAGATAAATATCTCTGGGTTTCCCCAAAATGGCACAAAAAAATGTAACAGTCTGAGAAATTTGCCACCTATATTATCAGTACATTTTCAAGAAATGGCGCATCATTAATAGGCATAAGTTTAAAATTTTAAATGTAAAACCTCCCTAGAATTTAGCCGAATCAGTTACTGATTTTTACCAAGAGTGTGAATGAATTTAATTTACCTTTAACATAAGAGATTCTGGGGCTTCGAGCGGTGTGCAGGCATCGGGAGAGCCCACCAGTTCTGCTCCATGAATAATGATCTTATGACCCACGGTCAGTCTACCCTTCTTTACGAGAGCTGAGAGGGGAGGATCTAACTGGGCCTTAATGGCATACCATCCATCTGTAAGCTCGACAATGCCCACATTTTTGGTACCCGCACTACTAGTTTTACTGCTGGAAGTTTCAGATAGATCTGTGCTTGATGAGATTATTTCAGAAACACAGAGAACAAGTGTTTTTGCAGCAGTGTCATCCCTTTCCATGATCTTTTTTATAGCTGATCTTTTGCTTCTATCAATTTCCATATCGTATCTAAAAAGAAAAAGAAAAATGCTTATTTTAGGAATTCTGAGTCTAGCTTTTTATTTTTAAAAAGTCACCAAGTAATTGACAATAGAAATTAAATACCTTTAACTGAAGAACTACTGAGACAGAAGAGAATTTAAAATTTGATAGCTAGTAATATAGTTTTATACTGTTAAAATATGAATATTAAAATTCCTCAAATGCAAAAATGCTTTATTAGCAATCCCCAAATAATGGATCAAATTAGTAATTCATATTCTTCTCATAAGCCAAGAGTTTAAGAGGGGTGTGGAGGAAGAGGGAAGGGAGGTGCATGAATGTGTGACTTCTCCTAAGTGGGCTGGAGCATGACGAGAGAACTACTGTGTACAACTGAGCAGCGGTGTGGGATGGCCACAGTCACTGACAAATGATCGTGTACCTCTGTGACACAGAGGGCACAGACTGCACAGAACTCCGAACCTTACCACGGTACGTGATTACATAGTATAATGCATTGAACTTGCCTGTATTTTAGTTGAAGAAGCACCCTTTCTGGGCTCAGGCATCTATTAGCAAATTCCTTAGGAAAGGCAAATTCCATAGCTGCCAGTTTCCATATAATCCATCTATAGTGATTATAGACCCAAGTTCTAGAAATAAGATTTGGATCCACACCTGGGGTGTCACACAGAGCCCTGAACAAATAAAAGTAAAACAGTATGAAAAAAAAAAAACCATGATACTGAATTCAATAACCATGACTATTCTTTACACAAACACTAACACTGCACTGTACAAAATAATTCAATAAAAGTTTTTGAGTTAGTGTATAATAAGTAATACAGTTTAGAAAATGATTTAACATGTATCAAAATATACTAAGAAAGTCACTTAGCATATTAGTCAGTACAATTCTTTCTACTGGAAGTGAGATTCATAATTGAAAATAATTCTATTTTAGATTATTTTTCTTCAAAGAGATTGTTTTTAGAAATCATCTAAGAACATCCTTCTCTAGTCCAGGTGCTTTAAAGATCTTCCTCTCTCTGCTCAAATCTCTAACCTCTCTTCCTTTTTCATTCTCCTAGGGAAAGAGTACTAGGGAAACAAGTAATCAAGAAAACTTCCAGAAGTTTCCACCCACACACCAGCATCTGGACCCTTACACTTCACTCTCTCCTGCCATTTGTATACTAGCTCCCACCTTTTCTTGCCTAGTCAAGGACGCTGATCCAGGAAATGCCTCCTCTCTCTCCTTGAGGGGGAGATTTCTTTCTTTTCTACTGAACAATTTCCATCAGTTAAAAAAAGTTTTTTTTTTTTTTTTTACCTCAAATAAACACAACAGAACTAACACCATTTGCTCCTCTTTCCTTCTCCAGATACTGCCTCTTTCAATTTAGTGAATTATTTTCATTAAGACTAATAGTGACCTCTACATAGATAAATCCATGGTCAATTCTCAGTCCTCATCTTCCTTTACTTATTAGCAGTAACTAATACCTGGTCATTCTTTTTTCCTTGAAGCTCTCTGTCCTCACTTGGCTTGCAACACACCACACTCTGGCATTTATTTCTAACTTTCGGGTTGCTTTTTCTCAGACTTTCTTTTATGGCTCTAAAGTTCCATCTATATGCTAACAACTATGCAATTGATTTCTTTTGCTCATACTTCACCTAGAAACTCCAGACTTGCCTATCCAATTACCTACTCAACATCTCCACTTAGATGTCTACTAATATCCCATACTTCAAATGTCCCAATTGGACACCCCATTTCTCTTCCATCTTTGGTCTTCTCAATTCTCAGTATACTGCACCCTTCCAGCTGCCAGCACTAAAATCTTTGGAGCTATTCTTCCTCTCTCTTTCTCTCACATTCCTCATCCAATCCGTGAGCAAATCCTGATGGTGCTGCCTTGAAAATATACCTGGAATCCCAACTGCTTTTCACCAACTCCACTGATACCTCCTTCGCCCAAGCAGCCATGTCTCACCTGGATCACCTCAATAGTTTCCTAAGTAGTCTCTCTGCTTCCATCATTGTCCCTCCCTACAATCTAATCCCCACAAGCAGCCAGACTCATTCTTTCAAAATTAAGGCAGATCATGTCACCCCTCTGCTTAAACATTCTTACAATTTAGAGTTAAAGCCAAGGTTTTTACAAAGGTTTATAAGGCCCCATCTCTCTATTTCATCTGTTACGACTCCTCTTCTGCCCATTCTACTCCAGCTACACTCACTTTCCTCCTGTTCCTCAAATAAGCGTATCCTGCTTACAGCCAATGATATTTTCCTCACATGGTCTTATGCTCACTCCCTTGACCTCCTTCAGGACACTGACTAAATGTCAGGGACTCAGTGAAGCCTCTTGACTACTTAGCCTATTTTATTTTTATTTTTTTTAAACAGTTTCTATTTTATTCTTAGAGAGAGCAAGAGAATGCACAAATGGGGGAGGGTGGCAGAGAATGAGAGACAGAGACAGAGAAGACAGAGAGAATCTTAGGCAATCTCCACATACAGTGCAGAGCCTGACATGGGGCTCAGTCCCATGACCCTGGGATCATGACCTGAGCCATAATCACAAGTCAGACACCCAACTAACTGAGCCACCCATGCACCCCTTTCCTAAAATTACTCCTTTCCTCACCTGATTCTCCCTATGCCCTTTCCAGCTTTATCTTCATCTTTATTCATCACCTTCTAATACACTATACAATTTACTTATTTCTTTTTAAAATTTTCTCTCCCCACCCCAGATCCCTCTGTTATAATGCATGACTTATTAGGGCAGAGATTTTGTTTTCTTTTGTTATTCCGACTACCCAGAAGAGTTATCTGGTACATAATAGGTCCTCAATATATATTTGTTGAATGATCAAAAAAGACCACTTGAGCTTCAACAGTCATGTTATGAACCATGCTCATCTGATTACAAGGTAATTACTCTTAACTTCTATACTATGTAGCCTCCTTAATACAAGAAAATAATATAACTGTTTATTATACTTTTCCAACTAGAATCAATAACAGATATTTATGGGTGATAAATGCAAGATGCAAATAACATTCCTGTCTTAAAATACTCAAAAAACATAACAAAAGTTTCAGGAAAAAATGTTTTAACACTTTCCTCAAACTATGTATTTTGGAAAGATATACAGAGATTAAGAAAAATAAGAACATTAGAGAAAGGATTTTCATCTCTTGCCATTGGCATGGTAATGAATCCCTGATAGCAAAAATTTTAAATCATCTTTGTATAAACATTAGAAACATAATAAGTTATATAATTTTTAAATTGTTGATGTTTTAGGGCAGTAAATTTACTAGTTATTTGGTATTACTGATACTTGAGTATTTCTGCTTAACTTATAGTATTTAAATATATTTTGTATTTTTGAAATACACAATGAAAAAGAATATGATGTAAGTGTGTTGTGTGTGTGTGTGTGTGTCTATGCTAAGCTCATTCAAACTTAACTATTCTTATCAGTTTTTATTTTATAAACACATATGAAAAATGCCCCAATTTAAGAAAAACAATTCATTAAATCCTAAGGACAAACCATAATTCACTTTTCAAAGATTACAAGGGAAGGTCAGTTGAACCACAATGTATTTAAAATAATTCATTGTATAAAACTTTGACTTCCAGCCAACTTGTTAAGTTTGAGAGGGGTAAGTGAAAAAAAGAGGGATGGAGGAATACAGAAAAGTTAACAAAATCTCTTTTTGCATAGAGTACCTATAAAATTCTTCTTTTCCAGCCTTTCCATCATCGGAGGGTATGAGCCATCCACCATCAGCCAATTGTATTCCCTCTGCAGCCCACTGGATTTCCTTCCCAAAATAATCCTGAGTGTGAAACTGAAAAGACTCTGCATTTTTGCTGTTGATTTTTACGCAATGTTTGGAAACGCCATACATATATAACTGCACAAGATAAATGATAGCAACATTTGATAATGAATGAAAAACAAAAAAAACATGCTTCACAGAATAAAAAACAAATAAACCAAAACTTAATTTGCCAAAATTTTTCATTTACATATTAAAATATTCACCATCAAAATACTGAGCTTAGTTACTAGGAGCTAAACATTTTAATGTAAGATAAGTGACGCCTACATTCAAGAGTCTTTCATTCCCCCTGTGTATATGCCTCCTGCTACAGCTGCCGCAGGAAGTCATTCTGGGTATAAAAAAGTAATTTAATATTTTATAAAGCCTCTTAAGTTAAAAAATTCAGAAGGGAAAAGACAGTGAAAACTTTAAGTATTTTGGGGCATCTGACCTCAGGAGGTCAGATATGTATCCAGGCCTGGCCTCCGTTCACCCAGCATGCCTCACCCCAAAGTATCTCTTCCTTTGCTCAGACTTGACTCTGGAGTCGCACTCCTTGCTTTGGAACTGTGACTAGTGGAAGAGAATTTCCAGATGAGTGACTTGGGGGGCACCTCTTGAACCCTCGCTGTGCTTAGGCCCTCTCCTCTGCAAATGATGGACAACATAACAATGCCTCTCTTTTTGACACTTAGGAAGATTAAGGGAGATGTAACCAACGCAGGCCCCGTGCTTAGGAGAGTGGCTAGCACATAAAAATTACTCAATGTTACTTATTAATATTATCAATATTATATTCACCTTTCCATTGCCTAAAAACCAAGTAGATAGCACTGGCTTAATAAGAATTCTCTTTTAAAAATGTCAATAGCTTGGGGCGCCTGGGTGGCTCAGTCAGTTAAGTGTCCAACTTCAACTCAGGTCATGATCTCACGATTCGTGAGTTCAAGCCCTGTGTCGGGCTCTGTGCTGACAACTTAGACCCTGGAGCCTGCTTCAGATTCTGTGGCTCTGTTTCTTTCTGCCCCTTCCCTGCTTGCGCTCAGTCTCTCTCTCTCAAAAATAAACATTAAAAAAAAATTTTTTTTAAATGTGGAGCTCTTAATGGATTCAATGCTATGGGTTATTCACACTTTACATTTGAAGAGGGTAGAGAAACAGCAATTTCGGGGCACAGATTACTTTGGTGGAATAAGGCAGCAGAGAAGGAGGCTGCTGCTGGAGGCTGATTAGGAAACAAAATGATTTCATTTATCTGTTCCCGCATTCATTTGCTCTTTCTTTGAACAAAACAGTTTAGAGATACTAGTTAATAAAATGAAATTATACCAGACTATAAGAGTTAGCAGCATTGCAGACAAAAGCGTACCTGTTTATATGAACATGCAGAGGGAACTCGGCCTTCTACAGCTGCTCTCAGAGAGATTCTAGGCACAGTGGAGGTTTTTGCAAGATACAGGCTACCTGGCTGTGGGAAAATATGCTGCCTTTGCTTCTCTTTAATTCGCATATCCTGTATATCTCTGGCATTCTGAAGACGTGCAATTAAATCTATTCAAGAATAAATTAGCAAAAAATAAGCTTAAATATGCAATTTAAGAAGCACAACCTTTGTTTTATAAAATCATATGCATCAATCTGCTCTAATTTTAAATCTTCAGGGATAAGCAAAGTTTCATCTTATAAACAATAGATCTAGTATTTTTATTTCAAATTTGGAAGAAAATTAGCAGCCTTTTAAATATATGTTTTCCAGCAATAGCAGTCTTAGGTTGTGTGTCTAATGGCTTTTTTAATAAGAAAGTCCACAATAGTTACCTTTGAAAGAAAGTATTAGAATACTTTGAATCTAATCTTTGGCCTTCGGAAAAATCTAAAGCATTAAAAAGGTCCTGAAATTATTATAATCATCACAAAAGGGGTCAGATTCTCCAGGCATTATTTAAATGTGAGAAGAAATATCTAAGTGGAAGGCAAAAATATATCAACACAAATTTTCACACAATACCTAAAGGTTCCTTTTCACACTTAGTGAGTATCATAGTTGCTGCTTGACTGGAGTTATTTTTGTTAAGTTGATGAATTTCACTGTTAATACCATTTTTACTATCACCAGAACCATGTTCATCTATGTTTTTTGGTTTTTGTTTGTTTTCTTCCACATTAGTAGTATTCTTGCTAATGTGCTGTTCATCTTGGTGAAAACGTGATTTAGTTTTAAAAGGTGGGACAAAGACTTTCATTGGTTTCCGTGGAGTAATCAAATGTCTCCTTTCTCCATTTCTCATGGCAGGAACTGTACAAAATGGCTGTCCTGAAACGGATACATTGCTTGAAGATTTTTCTAAAGCCAGGTGTTCAGAAAAATGAGATTTAGACAAAAATTCTTGACCAGGTGCAGTGAAATTTGGATTCTGTATTTCTTGCCGTTTCTTAGTTGTGCTACAATGAGGAAGAAGTATTTGATTATTTGCCAATAAATGTACACATATGTAAAGGTTTTAGAATATATATGTATTAGTATTATTATTATTTTTTTTTGTAAACCTCAACTGCCATATGGCAATCCTAATCTGGCAACTGTGTTGCATTTCATCATGGTTGCCATCCAAAACAATACCACACTTTTCAAGTCTGTAACTATTTTTTCACACAATGACTTCCAGCTTTTGACTTTACCACTTACTTCACATAACAGAAAAGTCTGTCAAACATGGTTCCTCTGTCTCCAGTTCTAGCACTGTTGTCCTTACTTATTACCTCCTTTACCAGAGAAATACCTGTCCGTCCTTCTCAGGGCTAGCACCTTCACCCGTACTCTTGACCCCATGTGATAACTCAGTCTCCTCAGGAGTCCCAGCCTTTCAATTATTATTCTACTTCCTTTCTGTCTCTTTCTACCACCTGTTTATACTGTTTTTTAGTGGTCCTTTCATTTAGCCAGCAAGCTTTGTGCATTCTTGAAATGTTTTTTTTCTCAGACTTATCTCCCCTTCAAGCTAATACTCCTTGTGACTTTTATGGCCAACTTTCCTAAACAGATAATCTAAACTAGCTATTTTTACTTCCTCAACTTCTACTCATTGAACTCTCATTTCTCCCACTCTTCTACAGAAATTGTCCTCAACAAAGTTGCTAATGACCTTCCACGTGCCTAAAATACATATGTACATACATACACATAGTTTCACATGTACACTCATTCTACATGACCTTTGACAGCTGACTTTTTTCCTTCTTAAAATTCTCACCACTAACATCTACATCACCACTGTCCCTCTGTTTCATTTTTTCCCCCTCTGACTCTTAAAAAAACCCTGTCTCTAAAGTCGGAATTTTTCCCTAGACATTTTCCCTGGGTGACTGAAATCATTTTCATTGCTTAAATTATCATCTAACAATAAAAATACTAATCTGTATCTTCATGCTCAACTTTCCCCCTTAGGTGTTATTCCTACACTTTGAACTTCATATAGCACCACATATCTCTACCTTGATGTTCCACATTTACCTCAAATTAACATGTCCAAGACTAACTTTATAATCTTCCCTAGCATACATGTTCTTTTTAATATTTGTTATCTTGTTGAAAACCACATACTTCCTTTTACCCAACCCTGAACCCCTGGAGATTAAAGTTACCCTGGAACTCATTTAGTTATTCAGTCATCTAGCCATCAAATATTTAATGACTTCCTGCTATGTGTGCTAGGCACTGTTTTGGCTGGAGGATATAGTGGGAACAAAACAAAATCATACAGTTTACATTCTAGTGGAGGGAAACAAACAAATATGTTAATTGGTATTAAATGCTACAGAGAAAATTAAAAGCACACTAAAGGGACAGGAAGTGTCCAGCAAAATAAGTAATTTCTAAAAAAGTTGGTAAGAAAGACATTATTGATAAGGTGACATTCGTACAGAGCCCTGAAGGAAGTGAGAAAGAAAGCCAGGTAGGTGTTTGGGAGAGGAGCTACAGGACTGCAGGCATGGTGGACATCACATGCCAGGCTACGCCTAAGTATGCCTGGAGCAGAATGAGCATGGAAAGTCAGCAGGTGGGATTGGAAATAAAGCAAGAAGTCCAGATCACAGACAATCTGGACACCCTGGTAGGGTTGCCCGACTGACTGTACTCATGGGCTAGTTTTTGAGTAAAGAAATGACACACTCTATCCTATGGTATGAGTGTATTTTGAAAGCAGAGTTGTTAGACTTTTACTTTCATAGGAAAGCAGATTAGGGTAAGCTTTGAAGCTGTTAAGTTTGAGATGTCTATTAGTCACCCAAATGAAAACGTTAAGGAGGTAACCAGATGAATGCATAAGTTTTTCAGGGAAGAAATCTGGGCTAACGATATTAATTTCAGAGCCATCAGTAAATAGAGGCTATATAAAGTCATGACAATGGATGAGACAGTTATGAAGGAGGAAGGTCAGGAAGAGAAGCCATCTGCAACTGAACCATGAGGGAATTTAACATTTAGTGATTTAAGGGAAGAACAACAAAAGGGAAAGAATGGCCAGCAGGAAAAGGAGAAGTAAGAGAGAGGTCCCGGTAGTTAAAGTGTTAAGAAGGTAGAGTGATTAACTATGCAAATGGTAGGTTAACACGAGTGCAGAGAGTGCACAAGATTCAACAATTGCTGGGCAATCTTGATAAGGAGTAGTTCATAGTGATCGGAGAGTGGGGAGGGTTCAGGAGCGGAGGGGAAGAGATGAGGTAGAGAACATGAGTGGAGACCATTCTAATGAGTTGTGCTTTAAGGAAATGGACTGGTAGGATTAGAGGAATCAAGAACAGTGTTTCTTGTTAAGACAGAGACTTACAGCAATTATCTGACTGATGGGACTAAGCCAGTAGAGAGGAAGACAGGTATCAATGCAGGAGAGAGAGGGGCAATTGCTGGACCAATTTCCCTCAAGAGATGATTGAGAGATCTCGTGCAGAAGAATAAACAAACTTCTGCTCCAAAACTTATTTTCATTTATCTTGTATTCCCTTGTTTTAAAATATTAAGAATCCTGTGAAAATGAGGCATTTGGTTTGTAGGTCATGACTGACATGTCTACTTGAATATAAGTGGAGATACTCTGACATTCCCAGTTGGCCACTATCTGGCCAAATCTTTTTTTTTCCCCCCTATGTTTGTTTGTTAGTTTAGACAGTGTGTGTCTGCGGGGGGCTGGGGGTGGGGTGGGGAGGGGCATTGGGAGAGAGAATCTTAAGCAGGCTCCAGGCTCAGCATGAACCCAATGTGGGGCTTAATCCTATGACCTGAGCTGAAATCAAGAGTTGGCGGCTCAACCAACTGAGCCATCCAGGTGCCCCTGGCCAAATCTTGAATCTTAATCTCCTACTCATTTAAACTCTCTAGTCTAGTACTTGTGTTAAATTTTCCTTACTAATCTCCTGGCGACAGTTTCACTTTGGTCTCTTTCTAAAACACAAATCTGGTTATGCTGCTCTTCTTAGAAACTTCCACAGGTGGTCACCTACCCAGGTTGTGACTTGTCAGAAATGACACAGGAGGCTTCCTATTTACAGGTCCTAACCTCCCTACTTCTTGTTTTGTTTCCCCCCAGCCCCCACTGCACCCCAGCCTGCTGAATCCTGAGAGGAAAGCCACATAGCTTCTTTCTCTTCCTAGAGTGTGGAGCACCCTCCTCGCCCGAGCATTCTTTACATTCCGTCTGGAGAACTGTTCTTGTTAAGCTTCTGTCCCATAATTAGGTGCCAATTTTTCTAGGCTGTCATGTCACTTTGTTACACTTACTTTAGTACTTTTATCACAGAAATTCTTTGGCTCCAGGACTAGCAATCTGAGGTAGACTTATTTATCTTTATATCTATCTGCAGAGTACAAATCAGATACTTAGGTAAATGAGGTCCTTAGGCATGCTTGCTAAATGCATAAAACTATTTTATCATGTGTGAAAATTAAGGTAATATGCAGATAAATAAGCATTTATTTTTAATATTACAACCTTCTTTTGAAAATGGAAACAAACAAATCACCTGGGTTTCTACTTTCAAAACATGTATATTAGTAGCCTACTGGAAAATATAGTCCAGAAATGCAGATCAATGATTTTTTTCAACAATGCCACAGATATTTATGAAAAGGTAACATTAAAAACAATTTAAACCATAGCTTTGGGCTAAATAATTTACCAGCTAGAAAAGGTTTTATAACTGCTTTCTATAATTTTAGATGCTTCTAGGATATTCACATCCATTATATCTAAGTGACATTTCTGTAACTGCTTCTTTTTGAAGAGCCACTTGGAAGATGAAGATTTAGCTCTTTGTCAACACCACTTCCGCTTCACTAAATACCCTTTCTATCTCATCTCCCCGTCTTCCCAAGTTATGCATTTGACTGTCAACATTTAATTGTGTACACTCTCTGGGGACTTAACCCCCAGTCTTCTGTTAGAGTGGACAACATCCAGTAGTCTAGCTTCATGGAGTGGAAAGGGCGATGTATTTTCAACCCATACCCTTGTTCTGGCTTCTTCCTTCTTCACCACCAACTCTGAAGATCCACTAATTCCTCAGCATTGGAGGCTTCTTTGGTGTAAAACAGTTGGTTCTTTTTCTCCCTACTACAACCTTTTTAATCTGTCTTCTTCCATATCCTTGGAAAAACAGCCACTGCAGTCTCCTCCCCTGTTCTATCTTTGGTGTCTGCAAGTTCCCTCACTGTGGTTTTGGTAAAATTCTGGAAGGCAATGGAAGTATCTGAGTATGCTCAATCCACCATCTTTACCAAGAAGTTTCTTACTGCATTAAGACTTCAGGTTCTACTTCAGTTTTATCCTGTAAGCAAACTCTCCCAGGACTCTATTCTTGTTCCAAAATGGGCTAGCTGCCAGTCTGGGCTTAGCGACACAGCTATCTTTCTGGGATCTCCCCTAAAAGCACTGTCTATCTGGGTGATGTCCTCTGCCTCTTTCCTATGCTAAATTCCTGTTTCTTAAATCTTACATCCTTCTCCTTAGTGGTTATGGGTGGGTTTTGTGAGCTTCCCAAGAAAAGTACATGGGAGATAAGCCTTTTGGTACTCTGCATCTGAAAAATGTCTACCTCACACTTATTTGATATTTTGGTCAGTGACAGGATTCTAGGCTGGAGATCATTTTCTCTCATAATTTTTAAGGCACTGCTCTGTAGTATACATTATAGAATCCATAATCTTCGAGCTTCCATTGTTAATGATGAGAGGACTTATACCATTAGGACCCTTGAAACTTTGTTTGAAACCTGATTTCTTTGCCATCCCTCCTAGAAAATTTAAGGTTTCCCTTTCCCTGCAGCATTCTAAAATGTCACAAGGATGTGCCTTAATGTGAGTCAGTTTTTATTCATGTGATCGATCACTCAGAGGGCTCTTTTAATCAAAGAAACTCGTGTCCTTCAGTACTGATAAAGTATCTTATTTCTTTGCAAACTTCTCTTCATTTCCCATTTATTTCTTTTTTCCCAAACTCAAAATTTTCAGAGGTTAAGCCCGTAGGATTTTTCCAATTATCTTTTCTTTTTTCATCTTTTTCTTTTTGTTCTATATTCTTGGAGCTTTCATACTTTTATCTTCTATTACTTCTATTGTTCTCTATCCTGGGAATATTAGTATATATTTTTTGAAATTTTATTCACATCCAAGCATGGTCTATTTCCTCTAAGTTCTTTTCTTTTTTGTTTGTTTTTGCACTATGGAAACTATCACAGAGGCTTTCTTCCAATACTAGTGATCCTTGATTTTCTGATCTTATTTAAGAGTGAGGTATGGGGCGCCTGGGTGATTCGGTTGATTAAGTGCCACCTGACTCTTGATTTCCACTCAGGTCATGATCTCACAGTTCATGGGATTGAGCCACGAGTCGGGCTCTGTGTGGACAGTGGGAATGGATTCTCTCTCTCTCCTTCTCCCTCTCTGCCCCTCCCCTGCTCTCAAAACAAACAAACAAACAAACAAACAGTGAGGTGTGTGCTGGAGGGACTTGTTAATTGTTGGCATCACTGTCTGGTGCTCTGGCTACGCAGTTTCACTTGAGTACCTGCATTTGTCAGTATTTCTAGTCTTTTCTATTGGGCTAGTTATGTTCCCCAGAAAAAAAAAATCTCCCAGTCTTCTGCCTAGAGGCCTGGCTGCCAGTATTTGGGAAAGAGGTTGGTGAGTCTCACTACTTGAGAAGATTTTTTACTTAATCTCTGTTTTCAGTACCCTCCCTTCAACTGTGCCTGCTGTGTCTCCCCCCTCCCAATTCAGAATCCCTCCAATTCATCTTCTCCAGACAATCTCCTTCCAGGTCTTCTAGCACAAAAGGGATAACTGGCTGCCTGCAGTGGGGAAGAGGGATATAAGTATTCCTTAAACAGATTTTCAAGTAATCTTCCTATTTTCTACCTCACCTTCAGAAGTACATGTTGCTGCCAATTTGACTCTTTGTGGTTGTTTTTTTTTTAGGGGAAATTGGGTGCCTTCTCTGCTTGCTCTAATGCCAAGTTTTGCTTTCTATGGTGTTCTAAGTCATTCATGCTTTTTGGCTTCCAAAATTTGTTTTTTCTCTGATTATTGTCCTTGCAGATTTATACATTAAAAAAATTCTCTTAGTAATTTGAGTAGGGTTTTGAAAGGGAGGAGAGATAAAATAATATTTTTAGAAGTATCTATTTAAAAAAACATACTTTTACTATTTAAAAAAATGAACAGGTCTTACCTAAAGGGTCCACAGGTAACTGGCTCTAAAGAAATATGATGCATAAACAAGCTTCTGTCTTTTATGATGCCTAGAAAAATATTTTACATTATGTATTAATGAAAATCTAAATGAAATTTTATTTCCTGTCCCTATTTATTACACATAATTATAAATATTTACATAAAAATCTAATACTATAGACTTGATATATTTGACAAATTGATAATGACTATATACCAAATAACTCAGCATAAACATATCAAGAAAATCAGTATAAATTTAGTCAGCTGTTAATCATAACTCAAATATGTTAGTTAACTGCCAGGAATCAAATTTAAAATTTAGTCTTATGAAGGTTTCCAAGCCACACTTTTAGATATTGTTCCCAGTATGCAGCTTGTACTTCTTCAACCTTCAAATAGTTCATTAGTACAGGATTGGCTGCCTAAACTAGAAGACATTGATACAGCCACATGATCAAATACTATGCAACCATAAAAAAGAATGAGAAAGATCCTGTGTAGTCATTAAGGGTTTACTGTGGGATTCACTGCATGTGTTTCAGAACTAAGCCTCTACAGTCCAACATAGTTATCCCTTACTACTTGAATTCTTCCTTTCCAAACTCAGGAACCAAATATATAGCGAGCAACAGTTACGTTTTATTTTTTTAAGTATTCCATGGTAAGAATTTCAGATTTTAGTCTAAATGAGATAAGAAACCACGCAGAGTTTTAAGCAATCAAGGGACATGATCTGACTTTTGTTACCAGGATGATTCTGGCTGCTATGCTGAGACAGCCTGGAGGAGGGGCAGAGGCAGACACAGAGAAAGGAGTTACAAGCTTACTGTGGCTTAGATGAAGGTGGTAGGGGTAGAGGTGAGAAGAAATGATCAGATTTCTGTTATTTTTCAAAGGTAGAACATATAGGACTTGTTGATGGGCAGGAGGTGAATGAAGTATAAGGAAACAAAAGAGTAAAGGAGGACATCAAGGTTTTGATGTATCAATTGGCAGGATGGCAGTGAGAAAGGAATGAACAGAAACAGCAGGTTTGGGACAGGGATGGAATCAGGAGTTCACTGCCTGTAATGACTTACAGATGCTTATCAGCAATGTAAAGTATCAAGGGCAAATGCATAAGTAAGTCTGGAGCTCCATGATGGGCTAAGCTTACAGATAACAATGTTGGTAGTCACTGAAACTAAAGTTTAGGCAGAGAAGAGCTCTAAGGACAGAGCCCTGGGGCACTCCTAATGTTTGAAGGAAGGAAAGAATAAGGAAGAACCAGCAAAGACAACAGAGAAGAAGTGGCTATGCAGGAGGAGAACCAAGAGCATGTGGTGGTCTCAGAAGAGTAACCAACTGTCAAATGTGGCCGAAAGATGGAGTCAAATGAGGACACAGAATGCCTGTTGGAATTGCCAACATGGAGATCACCATGTGACTTAGGAAAGAGTGAGTTTGGTGGAATGGTGAAGGTCAAAAGCTTAACTGGATTCCCAGAACCTAAGCCTTAAATTATTATACTAAGAGATTACTAAATTTTTATAGTTTTTAATTTAAAAAATCATTATAGAGAACCTCCACATAATTGGTGTTATAAAGGAAAAGCTCACAGAACAAAGCAAGACATAATTTTAACAAATCACACTGCAAAGTCTTGTCCAATTATTTATATACCCAAAAAAGCTGAGAAAAGTTAACTTAAAAATATTGTGTGTAGTACCTACAGAGAGGGAAAAGATATGAACACAAAGCAAATTTTACCATCTGGAGTGCTTTTCGAAGCTTTTAAGGATTTTTCTTGATTTTTTATTATCCTGTCAAATTCATTTAACAAATTTCTTTTGATTGGGGGTTCTCCTAAAAAGAAATTTCCATACATGTTTTTAAAGCAAATAATAGCAATTTTACCTTTCAAAAGCCTATACAGTTCAATTATTAAAACTAAAGTCCTGGCTCTTACAATCTAGTAAGCAAAAAATACATAATAATTATAATTTAAATAGTGACCATTCTACTTTGAAAGAGACAATTCACTTTTCAATATCAATCTAATCTCTTTCTTTCTTTCATTCTTTTTAACCATTTAAAGTACCACTATCTAATAGCTAGGGTCTAGGAATAAAATGATGTTACCAGATACCAGTGATAAGCTGCTTTTTAATGGAACAGACTGGCACTAAATGTAATTGTAAGTTTCCTGGAAATAAGAAACAGAATTTCTTCAAGTAAAACTTTTTTTCTGCATTAAACTTGAGAAGGAATTTATTATGCAGGTCCTTGAATTAGAGTGAGTAGGAGAAAATACTTTTTAAAATTACCAAAATTACATTAAAATATTAGTAATACTTATTTAAAAATTCTACAAAGGCTGAGAGTAAAATTAAACCATAATTCAAATTATGCATGTCCATGTCATACTGGGATAATAGGTGATAATAGGTATGCTGGTTTTTGATGCTTTATTAAAGGTAATGAATTTGTAGAATTTAATAGGAAGTAAAAATGTCCATGCAAAGCTTTATCAAGTGTTAGATTATGAAGTGATTTAATTGTTTAACAAGTAACCAGAAGCTGATTAAACCGTATATTCAAATATAACAGAAGTGAGGGAAATTCAATAGTGATGATGTTGAGAACATTTATTACAAGTCTGAGTTTTTTTGTTTTTTTCTTCCCTAAGCAGGCTAACCCACTTGTGAGTACACATGAACAAAATGGGTTCCTATAAATAAAGCCATTATTTTCCATAAAAGAACTGTGAATCTTTCAAGCATCTGCACTTCAAACTTTTCACCAGAGCACAGCAACAGTTTAAGGTAAGTATCATAAACTTTCCACTTTTCCCATAACATAAACTTGGTATGGAATGTGGCCTGGATAACAATTAAGAAACTGTATCAACCAGGGTAACTGAGGGCATTGAGCTGAAGACACTGGCTTCAGTGTCTTTCTCTATAGTAAGAAGAGACTGGGCAAGACCTGTGATAACAAAATTCAACTCAATCCTATGAGTCCATAGTTTTTAAAAAGGAGTTAGTTATTTAATATTTAAGACATCCACTTAAAAGCTGGAGTTAGTTTTGGCATTTACTTTAATGGTATTTGATCAACAGATTCAATGATTTTAAGATTATTCCTAGTCAATTAACATAATTGAACTAAGTTGTTCCATATACATTTAAAAGTTAGAATATAGTCCAAATGGCATTAAGACTAGAATGCTATCTGCCAAAAATGACTGACTTTAGAACATTCCTAGATTAAAAAAAGGAGGTAAACCAGCACCTATAATTGAAACCAATTTTTAAGTTCACAGGAGCCAGAGTTGGAGCCTCTGTGATCTTCCTCTCTATATTCATATTTATATGAAAACAGTAAGTTGTATTATGCAGGCTGTTATAAGAAGTTTCAGATTTTCTAGGAAAAGAAACTTTTAACAGTGGCTTCTCAATTATAACTGTATTAATAATCTCTAAAAATACATTAAAATAACCTCAAGCTATGTTTTTTGGTACAGGCTCAGAGATATCAAAGGTGAAATCACATTCTGCTAAACCATCCACAAAGGTCTGTAAAAATACAGCTAATACCTGGATTGCTGTAAGCCAGCATACCAGAATTATTAGAGACTTGATTTTTAAGTGATTGGCAACCTAAAAGGAAAAAATAGACACTTACCAATTGATACAAGTACATCTCCTCTTCTTTTCCCTTTTCTTGAATTTAACAGAAGCATCTCCTCAGTGTGTTGGCATGTAGAAGGAAAGTGTCTGGCGTGACTTAGCAGTTCGGCATCTGTCAGCTCACCATCTTCCATAAAAGCTTTGGCAATCTCTACTGTTTCTGTTTCAAAATAGTTTTCTTGATCCTTGGAGTCAGTAGAATGAATTTCTATATCTGTTTTCACAGGAAGATGAGGAAAAGCTTCAGTTTTCCCAATTTCCATTTTTATATTTTTAGGTAAAGCTTGTTCTTTTTCCAAAAGATGAATGTTCTCAACAAGCGATGCTTTGTTTCCTGGTATCAACTGCCATTTGTCTTGCTTAAACCGAGAGGGATATGGAGAAGCTTTCACAGAGTGATTTTCTGAAGAACCATGTTCAATGTTAGAGTTACTTGATAATTTAAATTCTTCATTGTAGACCTTTTCCAATTTGGAGTTTACAGAGTGTTCTGGGGTTCTCTTATCAATACAAGAGGGAGGAGGCATTTTTGATACATCTTGTCTAGATGTAGGTGAACACTGAAGGCTACATTCAGTTCTGATCACATCAAATTCTTCTAACATTCCCTTAACTTTGTATAAGGCGCTTTCAGAAACTGGAACTTGTTTCCCACTTGCTGTACTGAATCCAGAGAAAGCAGATGATGGTAAATTTTGGGGGATATGTATCATAGTATTTTCTCCTTTTGTGAACTTGTCTGAGTTTTCCTCATTATGTTTAGATGATACTTTGGGAAACAGCTGCTTGACACTATCTTCTACCTTAGAAGACACCTGTCTTGCCTTTTGTAATGCAGCATCTGATACTTGTACAGATTTTCCACTTGCTGTTCTAAAAATCCCACAAGCACTTGTACAAGAGACGGACTGGGGACGCTTCCCGGTACTAAGTTTACATATGTCAGAAGTTTTCAAATTGATCTGACAAGGTGCTATTTCAGAACCTTTCTCAAATCGAGATATACTTTGGCTAAGTTGTAGAGCTTGTTCACTTTGAGTCTCAGCAAAATCTTTACATGAGGGCAAACTACATTCTGCACCATCCAGGGAGGTAGGACAAATAAGATCCTCCGAATCATCTAGTGCCTTATGATAACCTGCCACAATTTTCCCTTGGTAAGTGCCTGATTTACTCTTGGTGTTTTGCTTAATAGCCATACCACAGTTTTCTGTAAATCCCTCTGTCACATTTGTCTCGTGTGCAACTAAGACTCTTTCACTACTTGCTGTAGCGTATGCAGGCACAGCATTATGTGAATCAGAATTCAATTTCCGAATTGAATCAAAATTATTTGAATCAGAAACGGTCACTTTAAGGGCTGTATTTTCATTTTTGCATGAGAAATTAGTCACAAGTTTCTGACCGCAAATATCTTCATTTATGCTTTGTGGGTCTGTGTCTGCTTCTCTTACAGTGGACATTATTTCAGAAACACTGGTATTTTCTCTAACATTCCTTGCTAATGGCTCAATACCAGAATTATCAACTTTATTTTCTGAAAGATATTCTGATTTATTATACACCGTTTTCTCTGGTTGATCATCCAATTCTCCTTCTCTAAGCCATTTTTTTACTTCAAGTATGGAAGCCTGACTCACAGAAATTTTTCTACCATGTCCTGTGTAAAATGCAAAAGCTGAATTTTCAGTGGCTGAATAAGTGGATTGATTTGTACAAGTTGTAGGCTTTTTTGCTGTTTCTTTTTCTGTATTTTCATGTACTTTAACTTTCAGAGAGGCACGATTTGATATTTTAAGATTTTCAGTTTGTTTGTATAAATTATCACTTAAGAGCCTGGGTACCAACACAATCTTGTTAGAAACAAGGTTTTTCTCTAGAGAGTTCTGCATTTCTTCATCCTTTGAAGCAGCTGGTATTTCAATTGTCTTACATGCTAATTCCAGCCCACCTTTACACTCCTCTCTGCCCTTAGACATCTTTGCTCCTCGATGGCTAAAATTAGTAATCTCGATTTTATCTTGCTCTCTCTCATCAAAAAGATTTTTCACTTTGTCCAAAGATTCCTTTGCAATTTCTATTTTTTTCCCGCTAGCTGTATGAAAACCCAAAATGAAAGGTCCTTGGATTTTTGGGATTTCATATTCTGGTCTTGGTTGGAGGGTCACTGATTTATTTTCAGTACCAATGAGGTCACTTTCTTTCATTATTTTGTCTTTTCTTTCAATATTTTCCATTTCCTCATGACATGAAATGTCTATTTTGTTGATATCTACACCAGAAAGTAATTCAGAATTCAAGAAATCTGAAAAGTTATTCAATTCTTCTCCTGTACATTTTTGATCAAGGAAATGTGTAACTTTATTTAATGATGCTCTAGAGACCCGTATATTTTTCCCACTCGCAGTCTGAAAGGATACATCAAAAATGTCAAAATCTTTTCTATTTTGCCCCATTGTATTAGCAGTTAAATGTTCTTTGTTTGATGTGTTAACATGAAATGTTTCTTCAGCTTTCACAACTTCCAAACAGGTTAAATCTGACAAGCCTTCTTTAATTTGAGTGTTGTCCTCCTTTATAAACTGGCTGGATAATTTCAGATCTATGTTGTGCTGATCAATACATGGCAAGCCAGTTTCTTTATGAATATAAACTGTATCGGTTTTACTTGAATCACTGCCATCAGATTCTCCGAAGTTGTAAGTATTTCCACTGGCATCAGTGTATTTGTTAGCTTCGTTTTCTGTGTTTCTCTTGTAACCTTCAGTATTTTCGGAAACAAAAATGCCAGTAGTCATTTCAATATTATTTTGTAGTAATAGGCAGCATTTATTATTTTTCTCATTTAACTTTTTCTCTTTGTTATAATTTTCTTTCGTAAACACTGAAACAGAATCATTACATTTACTTGAAGAGAAACTTCTTGTATCTACTTCTAGAGAAGTTTCCTCGCTAATATTCTCAATGTCACTGAACAGCTTCTTAGCTTTTTGCAGCGCTTCATTACAAACATTTAGTTTTGTGCCACGAGCAGAATAAAAGCCTCTAAACTCTGCTTCATTTTTACCTGTTAAATGGCCAGAAGCATTTTTGTTACAGCTGGTTTTTGACAAGCAAGCAAACTTCTGCTTACCTCCAACTATACCTTCAAATTTCTTGCTACTATCTCCCTGACCGGGAGTTGGGGCATTAACTGTGAGATGAAGATCATCATCTTTCCGTTCCTCCGGAATGGTATTCGAGATAGTCAGGTGTTTTTCAGGCATTTCACATGGATTTTTCTGTGTCATGTGTCTTGGTTTTCTAAACTGTGTAAATTCAAACTGACTTCCCGATTCTTCCAAGATGGTAGAAAGTTCTGTAATTTCTGCCTTTTGGCTAGGTGTTAAATTATGATTTGAATCAAAATCTCGCTTTAAAGATAAAGTTGGAGGAGTTGTGTGACCACCTTCACTATCAGAAACATATGCGCTCCTCTGCACACACCCAGATACAATATTAATTGACTGTGGTTCAAGTGCATGAGGTTTGGTCCGTTTCTCTTGACTTTCTAATGAAGTATTTACAATTTCAATACAAGCTAAGTTAGTAGGATAATGTTCTTCAATATCTTTGAAGAACATTTTGCTTTTCTTAATATTGTGTTCAGAGAGTTTTATCTCTTTATTAGAAGCTGTTCTGAAGCCATTTCCAAAATTGTGATTTAAAACTGGATCTGATAGTCTTGCAGAATTATCCATGTAATCATTATTTCCATTTGATTTCATATCTGAACCCAAGGTGATGTCTGATTTTGAATCTTGATCTAGAGTCATTCTGAGTTGCTGCTTTATGCTATTTCTGTTCTTTTCTGTAAGATCATCTATGTTTGATGAATCAAAATCTTTTGTAATTGACACTTTGACTGCTTGTCTGTCATCCCTATCTGTACACGCTACCAGGGTAGAGTTCTCGAGAACAGGTTCTTTCACACAACACAGGTCTGCATCATAAAGTTCCTTAATACTTCCTACAACAGGAACATTCCTTTCCTTAATTATTTGAAAGACAAAATCATTATCATCTGGGAAAAGTTCTTCAGAGTTTGGATTGATAATTATTTTTGAAACTAAAGTAGTTTCTTTTTGGTCTTTTTGGATTAGTGTGAGATGGGCATTCTGCTTGAATGGTACCTTCATAGAAGGTGACGCTTCTGTTGCATATTTTTCAGTTGACAACAGCTTAGCTTTTTTAGAATTTTCATTTAAATCACGTATTTCTTGATTCTTTTCCATGGTTTTGGTTAATTCAAAACCAGCTGCATGATTCTTACATTTCAGTGTCTCTGACACTTTATATGATTCTCTTCCTCTAGCAAGCATGACTGGGTTTGATGGAGGATCAGGAGTTAACTGGCCGGTATTATCTGGGTCACATGAAAAGCTTTCCAGAGACTGAAAGTGAATACCACTATCCTCCACTTCTGAAGGTGGCACAGAAGGGTGACCTACTGCAGGCAAGATCTCTTCTTTTCTATCTGAAACTCTTTGGCTTTTTGTATCATCCTCACAGTGTTTTTCCGGCAAGGATGACAGACAATCCGTTTCTGTGGTTATAAATGACTGCAGTTTTCCCTTCTTAATTTTTGCTTCTTTATAATCAAGATTCTGAGATACTATTTTATTATTAGGAGTACTGCTTCCAATATTGGAAACTTTTCTCAGAATTGTCCCAAAAGAGTTGGTTAAAGACAAAGTTGATTCTTTGGAATCAGTCTGTAAACAGCTTTTTTTGATAGAAGAATGAAATAAACCTAAGCATAAAGACACAAAGTGACAAAATAAAATTAAAGTACCATCAATCACATTTACAAAATTATTCCACTAAGTAAAATGGTAGCATCTATGCTAAGAATTACATGAAAAGCAAAAGTGAATGTCAGGCTTAAAACAAAGAATTCTAAATTGTCTCTGTTTGAAGTTATTATATTTTCAACTAAAGACAAATAGAACTTAGTATTCTTTTCTACCATGTATCAATTCCATTAAAATTAGTATGTAGTTCAAGAAAACAGCCACCATAAGAAAAATTCAAAATAATTTTATTGGAAAACAAAATTGGAAAAAAATCCATTGTTAACATGGTGTAATAGGAGATAAAAAAAGCAAGGCAAAGGAAAGGAATTACAAAAATAATCACTTCCTTTAGTTAATTCAGACTTTGATACTGAAAAAAAAAATCAGCTTTTAAAAATAGGTTCTACAGATGAAGGGCCTACCAGATGACCTAATCTCAATTATAAAGGCAAATGAATTAAACTGCTCTGAGATTTCTTTTTTTTTTTTAATCAACTCTCTGAATTCCCTATTAGCAAGTCAAAAATATTAATCTCATTTAATCAATGACCACTACTATTAGCTGTTTCACTGATTTTAATTCTGGTATATATAGTATCAAATATTCTTCCCTGGAAATTAACCCAAATCTCAAACAGTTCCTTTACACCCTAGTTTATTCTACCTACTAAAATTTTCTCAAAGGAAGATAAAATTGCCTTTTTAATATATAATTCAGCTACTAACAAAGGTATCATTGCTCAAATAAAAATGGAGTTTCACTGTGGATACTTATGACACCCAGGGATATTAATAACTCTAAGTAATCTCTAAATATTTAGGAAAACTATGTAACAACAATAATAACTACTCTTATTTTAGAAATGACATTAAACTTAGCTAGTTACATTAAACTTAGCTAGTTGTTCTATTTTTTACATGATTTAGAGACTATCCATAGTAAATAGCACAACATATTTACAGAACTTTCAAATTTGCATATAATAAAATCAAAGCAGGAATGAAGTAGTCAAGTTCTTGATGCTTCTGAATCAAATGCTCTGTCTCAAGAGGGATATTGTATGCAGTATATACTATGCAAACTGATCCAACAAGTCTGAATAAAATGATTTTGAACACTGGTAATCAAAGGCGTAAACAATAATGTATGTAGACATTGCCTGATACTGAATACCAGATATAGCGATTTTAAAAAACCAAAAAAAACTACAGAAGGAAAAGGAAAACCAAAAAAGAAACTACAGAAGGAAAGCAGGTAGTATATAAGATTAGAGAAAGAGACTCATATTCAAATAAAAGAACTTGTCACCAGCCACAAAACTACATGCACTATTTTCTCTCTCTCTTTCACTCACACACACACACACACACATACACACACACACGTACCTGAATCAGCATTTGTAAATGTCAGTGGTCCTTCCAAAGCGTTTGCTTCAAATTGGGCTGAAGAGTTCATCAGTCCCGATTCCTGGTCTTTCTGTGTTTTTAGTCCTTGATAAGAAGTTTCATCATTTATAACATAAATGAACTTTCTTGTTTTCTTTTTCAAAGTGGATATTAAACCTGAACTCTTCAAAGCTACAGGAGTATGCTTGATACTGGCTGGCCAGTTTCCATTATCAACTGTACTTAAAGAATCCTCTTTCTGTGAGCAAAAAGAATGTTTTTCTAATCCACTTTCAGAGGCTTCAGGTTCTTCTTTAAAGTTTGGATCAGTTAGATTATTTGAGAACACTGCACTGAACGTCTCTTCAGGTGATTCTCTTATCCTGAATATAGACTTTCTGATATGCTGAAGTGGAGAAGCTATTAGAGAAGTTTCAGATGTTGCTTGCTTTACCGAAAGAATGGAATCTTCATGAGATTCAAGACGTTGCCCTTCATCTATCTTATTTACCACTATTTCCTCATTTAATATCTTCTCTGTACACTTTGGTACACCTGAAATCTGTGGCAAAGAATCTTCGAAAGTAATAAAGTTGGTACATTCTTTCTTTGTGGTTATGAGGTCTTTTTCTGAATTATTTTGGTCACAAGAAGAAATATGCAGTAGAGGTGATTTCTCCATCTGGGTTCCATTTAGACCTGAGAGGGTTAGGTGAGACCATTCAGAGGCTGAAGAGAGTACAACTTCCTTGGAGATTTTGTTACTACCATTCCCAAAGGGCTTCTCACTTGTTACATTTGAATCTAATGGATCCCTGACATTTGCTTTCATTTCAGATACAAATGAATGTTTGTTTTCTTTCATTTGTTTTTTGGCTTCTTCACATTCGTTGGTTGTTTCATTGAAAATATTTTTCCTAGTCTTGCTGGTTTTTATTTTTTGTAGATTTCTTGTTTTATATTTAGGAACACATAATGAAAAACTATCTTCTTCGGAAACATCTGCAACTCTTTCATGTACTTCATCTTCTAAGACATTTGGTGTTGACTTTCCAAAATGGTCTTTGCAGCTATTTACTTTATCCAATGAATTCCCTAACATTTCCCCCAGTTCTGTTAAAATTTAAAACAGAAGCATATTAATAACATTTTGTAATACAGCCATATAATTTATACTATTCTTGCAACCTTTCTCATATACTATACAACATGTGATATTTAAAGGGTTATCCTGAGTGCTATCGTTTTTAGGGAGGGGAGGAGGATATCACCCTTCCTCTGTTCTTCTGAGAAAGGCTGATTCCAATGTCCCCAAAGCCTTCTGTTCATACTCCAGGTTCCTAATAACCTTTTTTTTTTTTTTTTTACCAGCTCTACATGATTAAAACTCACGCAATCTTACTATATATTTGCAATTTAACATTCTAAAATTTATCAAACCAGATGTTCCAAATTAATTTTGTGGCCCTACAATGAGAGTAAAATCTGATTTTATACACACACACACACACACACACAGTCATCCAATCATACACATTTATACAGATACACACACAAAGAAAAATGCAATATTCCAATGATCTGATTAGGTAACTTTTAGCATCTGCAACCCTAATTACTTTCTAATGAGTAATAAGGACTTCACATTTTGTTAATTTTCAGTCTTATTTTTATCTCTGTGAGTTTTGAGTTATAGTGTCACAATAGGATCTTGAATGTTATTATCTTACCAAGATTAAACATTTTCATTTAAATCACATTAGCTTCTACTCACAGGACCTTCATTAATTAAGAAGGAAAAGCAATGTATTTTATTTTTAAGAAAGGAGGAGCAATACTTCAATGCTGTCAGTTAAAACAGTAGTTCAATTAAACAGAAGGACTTACCTTGACTTTTAGCTTCTCTTTGACTTTTGTTTTCATTGTCTGGCCCAGAAGGGGTAAACCTATCATTTTTCTTCAGACTTTCATCATGGTTAGAAAAACAGCTTTTAAAGATCTGCAAAAGTTATATTTTAAAGTCACTAGTATAAAATTTCTCACTATGCATATATTCAACTTAGAGACACCATTACTTCATAGGAAGTCAAGAAAATCACATATAGGATCAGGCTTAGAGACTTTCTCAAAGGCTTAGATAAATCATAAAGAATAAAAAATGCAAGATAAATAATCTTTCAAGGCATTCTAAAATTATAAGCAACTGCAACAGCATAATCAATTTTTCATGTTTACTTACAGCAGTAGTGTCATTAGGAAATACAGTTGCAGATGTTTCCTCCTCTCTGACTGTAAAAAAAAAATTCAATTTATCTATACTGTATTATACACCAGACATTAAAGTTAATGTGAAAATACAGTATTTTTTGGTCATCAAGAGAGATATACACCATCAAGAGAGACATACACCACTGGAATAAATGATGCATTTGAAACAAAATGAATTGACTCAAGTATGGTAATTAGGTCAATCAATATAGTGAATAAGCTACATTCAATTCCTTAGTACCACACATAAGGTGATAAGAGACTGTGGTTTGATGACCCTGACTTTAAGGTGATACTATCCATAAAGACTAAGAAAATCAGATGGAGCTATGGGGTCATGACTTAAAAGATAAAGCTTGCAGACTTTAGCATTTATTTAGATAATAATACACTCCAAAGGCATATTATATGTTAAATATTTATTACTTTTCAACATGCTTTTACCTCTGTTATTTCATCTGAGCAACAAAAAAGTTAAATCCTAGACAAAGAGAGAATCAAAATGGAATGTATTTTTGCTAGAATAAGAATTTAAAAAATCTGGGTTTGCATATAGATGGACTCCTACAGACTACTACTCCTAGAACACCACTTAATGTGCTTGTCATCCCAATCTACACTAAATAGAATAAAATTATTCTCAACTACTAACACACTTATCAAAGATAGTATTATCTAATTACTAATTATCTCTTTCTATTTTTTTTTGTCAGAAGCATTAGAGATGACACTGTATCAACATTATCTGCCATCTTACATGATACACATTTGCTAGTAGTACCTATGAGTACAGTAGAACTAAGGGTTGGTGGTGTGGCTAAAGAACTTGACCAAGACATATCAGGATCCACCTCAGCTCCTAGACTTTCAGATATACGTTTTGGTGTCTGACCCTGGAAATAAGAAAAACAGTTTATTTATTTCACACAAATGCACTGATGATTAAAAGTTTTTTTTTTCATTTATTATTTACTGAATGCCTACATGAGACCATAGATACATATTTGTAAATCTTAGGCCAAAGGCAGGACACTGTTGTCAAACTTTCACTTCTACACAAGAAAAATAAGCTAGGCGGAATATTTACCTTCATAAGCTTCGGTGTATGAAATAAGCTTCCACAAGCCACTGGGGGGTAAAACAAGGGGAAAATTACTAAGTTTTATTTTTATTAAAATTTAAGAGTACTTTAGAGATAAAAAAAAAAAAACCTCGTTTTTAATCATACCTGACTTTTCTCTTTGTGGTGTTACATGTGTACTTCGTAGAACAGGACTAAAATGAAAAAAAAAAAAACCAACAAACCCCCCAGATTATTCAAAGATAACAGAAATGGCAAGAAGAAACAAAATATTAATCTTATTGAAAAAAAGACTCAGTCATATCAATTATTAGAATTACACTACTTTGTAATATTTTGTTACTTTTTAAAGAGTAAATATCATGAAAAATTAAGTAACCACTAAATTATGTTTAAAATCTCCACAAAAAGTAATGTATAAAGCATTTGCAAATTTTACCTGCTAGGAACTGCACATCTTGAATTTAAAAATTATGTACTTATGTAAAGTTAATCTATAAAATCATCATATTCCCTCAAAGTACACAAATTAGTTTAAGTTGCTAGAGCAAGGGCATTGCTTTTCATCATTAATATTTTTGTAACTTAAAAATGTCATAGAATATAGACAAAAAACAGTAACAACATTATAAGAAAAACAAGGTCAATGTTTCTAATGTAAAAATTATTGAGTTAAAAAATTCAAACTAAAAGGAGATTATTTAAAAATAGAAGATCCTCTTTCAGGCTTTTAGCCAAAACATTAGCGTGAAAATTAGATGTATTCTTGAAAACAAACAGCATTTGTAGGAAAATGTTTCATTTAAGTATTTTAATAGAACAGCTTTATCATACCTTTCACTAAGACAAGAATTTAGAGGTGGGCTGGTAACATCATTTGTTTGATCCATTTTCGACTTCATTGTGCAACAACTTTTATGTTTACTATTGGTAATATCCTTTCCTGAAACAGTACAATAATTCAGTTGAGTATGTATATGCTCTGGATTGTGAACTTTCACTCTCTCGAAGTATTTAAAAACAAAAAGTCTAATCTATACTGGGAAGGCGAACGTATGGAGAGTTCAGTTGAATTGGTTTCTCAGGTTGTTGATTCCTTCCAAAAGGGGAGGTCTCAAAGGATGTGTGGCCCCGTTCAACAAGTATGTAATATATGCAAGACACTTGGGGAAATGCAATTGCTTTAACTTCAAGGAATTCATGATACAGCAGGAGAAATTTTTTCAAATTCCACACAAGTGGGACACTGAATAGAATGTTTTATGCCCTATTATTAAGTCACACGCACTATGGTATGTATTATGGAGGAGAAGAGTAAAGAAAAAGACATTCACTAAAAACCTACGAATGTACCAATTTGATCATATCAGTCTTCTGCTGAAAACCTTTCAAGATCTGGTTCTCAAGAGCAAGCTCAAACTCCAAAACAAAACTCTCTAGTAACAAGGACTTTCATGATCTGACTTAATTTCTATGACACTCTTTCACACTCTACTTTTCAGCCATACCCAACCACTTGCATATCCTCCAAGAATGCTGTCACTTCAGGCCTTTGTACAAACTGGTTTTCTCTCTTTTTATTTCTTTTGACCTGAACATCCTCTTTCAGGCTTCCATTTTACAACTACCTCCTCTGGAAAAATCTAGTGGTCCCTAACATGAGATTAAGTGATTGCTGCTGTTGTATGTTCCTTGCAGAGTTTATCATACCCCATTCCAGCTTCCCCTCCTAGAAATGTGAGCTCCTTGATGTACGGATCTTATTTATCACTGTCTCCTTAGCAACTACAATCAATGCCTAATGTTACAGTCACACCACAATTCCTGGCTGGATGAATTAGCAATGATTAGAAAAAACTTCCGCTGTTGTTTAATACATCTATTTCTCAGCAATAAGGCCCAGTCAGGATTTCTAAAGCTGTAAGTGGCTCTATCAAATCCAATTTGCAGTTTGTCAATATTCCTATTTTCTGTATCACAAAATGGCACTCAAGGCACTTATTACTACTCTTAAAAACTGCTTTAAAAATAGTTGCTTTAATTGATCCTGTAATCTCCAACTTAGAAAAGTTTGGGGGAAAACTAGTTTATTAGTGGTAATAAAATAAGGCAAAGACCAAAGAGAACTAGCTGCAGCAGCACACACAAAGCACTGCATTATATTACTCATTTCTCAAGTAACAGGAAATGGGTATAATCACTACTAAGCCAAATATACGTGTGAGGTAAACTCCACTTCAACAAAATATCCAGACTTCTCTAACGAGACTTTTAGTTAAAGACAGTAAAAAGTAGCTAAACGTATTTTTAAAATTTCACCTTTTCCCAGTTCACTTTAACAAAGATCTTAATCAGGGGAAACAACAACAACAACACACACTTAAATAAACCAAACAATGAGCTGAGCTACTACTACACACTTATTTAATGGCTAAAGCCCAAAACAAAGACAATACCAAATGTTGATGAGGATGTAGAACAAGAAAAACTCTCACTCGCTGCTGATGGAAATGCAAAATGGTGCGGCCACTTTGGGATTCAGTTTGAAGTTTCTTATGTAACTAAACATACTCCTACCATATGATCCAGCAGTCATGCCCCTTGGTATTTTCCCAAATGAGCTGAAAACTTAGGTAGGTCCACACAAAAACCTGCACATGATATAGTAGCTTTACTCATAACTGCCCAAACTTGAAAGCAACCAAGATGTTCTTCAACAGGTGAATGGATAAACAAACTGGTACAGCCATATGATACAGCACTATTCAGTGATAAAAAGAAATGAGCTAAGAAACCATGAAAAGATGTAGAAGAACCTTATGTTGCTAAGTAAAAGAAGCCAGTTTGAAAAGGCTACATATCATATGATTCCCACTATGTGACAGTCTGCAAAAGACTGCAGACTGTAAACAAAGATCAGGGGTTTGGGGTGGAGGTGGGGTGAGCAGGTGGAACACAAGGGGTTGTTAGGGCAGTGAAACTCTTCTGTAGGATACTGTAATGGTGGATACATGACGTTATACATTTGTCAAAAACCACAGACCTGTACAAAGAATGAATCCTAATGTAAACAAAGGGCTTCAGTTGATAATAAAGTATCAATATTGGCTTAGCAATGAAAAACCCAAATGTAAAAAATAAAAAGTAAAAAAATGAACCAGGTAAAAATAAGTCATATACAAATAAATGTTTGCCAAGTAATCTGAGAATCTTCTAAAAAGGCTGAATAATGGTGAGGTAAACTCATATGATTTTCTGCAAAAAGATGGACTGTGGAGAAGCAGAAATCGCACATTTCCTCATTAAACTTTAGGAATAATTCTCTTTTAAAAAAACAACAGATGTTAGAACTAAACAAGTAGGTTAAAAAACAACTTAAGTCTTACATTTTAATACTGAATTTAAAGTAAACAAAAACAAAAGGTATCAAGAAACTACAGTCAGAATTATTTATACACTATAACCTTAAAAAATTTGATTCCTCTGCAGCGAGTCCAGAGTGGCCTTGTTAATTTATTCCTGTCCCTCCCTAATTATAGACAGACCAATTCCAACAGGTTAAATTAGAGAATAAACCTGTGATTTTAGGTATGTCTCTCCAGATTCAGTAGATTCAGCATAAACTGGTTTACAGAGCTTTTCCTGAGCACATTAAACATTAAAATAGTGCTGCTCCCTTTACTATGCCCACAACACAGCACTTCCGCAGGGGATCCTATTTTAGCATATACCACACCATACATTTATTTACATATTTCGTCTTACACAAGACTGAGTTCCTAGAAGTCAAAAGCATCTTCTTCATGTTTGTATCCTTAATGCCTAACAAAGTGCCATGCACAAAGTAAGTATGGGATATTGGTTGAATGAATCTCTTTTCTGTGTTCTGCATTTCATCTGCTAAATATTCCTTAAGGCTCTATCCTAAGCCTCATCATCATCAATTTCTTCACCACATGTGATGACCTTATCACTTTGTTGATTCCTAGAACCTTCTCTCCTGTCTGTATGCTCTCTTAAGTTTTAATCAGGACACCACCTTAACATCACTGTCTCAAATTACAGTCCAAAACTCAACCTATGTTTTTTTCATCCTTTCAAGCCTTTTCCTTCTTAAACCTGTTTTTCCTGCAGTGCTTATGTCTATGAATGTCATCATTATGTTCTTACTAATGCTCTGAACCTGTGATTTGGTCCTTTCTTTGAAATCTCCAGGTCTAGAAGACTGTGGGGTTTTACATTTTCTATCTTCCGCATCCACTTTCACTACCCTTACTTACTCTAATTCCCATTGTTGGCCCACTACCACCTGGACCAGTGCATGTCTCCTCACTGGTCTCCCTGCCTCCAGTCTTCCGTTTCCAGGAGAATCACCCCATTAGTTTAAAATGCACACTTATAGGCTCTATTCCTAGTGATGCTAATTTAGTAGATTCAAAGTAGGGCCTGAAATCTTCCTTTTCATTCAGGACTTCAGGAGATTCTCACAATCTAGGCATCACATTCTGAAAAACAAATCTCCAAAGATTGGGGCCAGTTATTAGGCTTTCTAAAGCAAAACAAATACTCATTTATTCTACAAATATTTACTGTATACTCACTTTGTATGCCACTTGGTATCCAATAACATACAAGAAAAATCTTTGCCCATTACTTATATTCCCTTTGTATGTGCATTTTCTAGTACCATGAATTCCTCTTTCATAGTATTTATTCCACTGTAATTGCTTATTTTAAGTCTCCTCCACTAGAAGCTAAATGAGTGTGACAGGGAAAACTTCCCAAAAGCAGATAGATAAATCAAGACCTGAATGATGAGCTTGTTAGTTGGATAAAAAGGTAGGAAGAAGTAACTAACTTCTGGGCAGAGGTAACAACGTATACAGAGCCACAGAGCAAGGTGGGTTTCAAAAAGAAATTCAGTAGGAACGAATGGTAAATTGCAAAGGGTGGGAGGTGGATTATGGCAGCAGGAGGCAAGAGTTAATGAGAGACTAGATTAAAAAAGAACCTTGTAAATCATGTTAAGGAGTGAAGATTTTAACACGAAGGCAAAGGGAGGTAATCAAAGATTTGAAGCAGGAAGTAGCATGATCAAATTTACATGTGATTTTTCTGAACAACCGATCAAATAAATTCAATTGTTTTAGTCTGGCATTCAATACCTGGCTCTAGGTGCTCTTTCAGAGCCTTAGGTTTATTGATCCCTTTTAGACATGCAACACTCCAAACAATCTGAATTACATGACATTCTCTTAACAAACTACATCATCTTTCTCATGTTTTCTCCTCCACCTAGTACATTCATTATTACTCTGTCATCTTCAAATTTCTGAATCTCATCTATCCTTCAAGGTTTAATTCAAAGAAATCACTCAATTTCTCCCAAACCTATTTACGCTCTTTCTTCCCAACTTTCATTGTACTTTTTGTACTTTGATTTTGACATGTACCACACTCAATCTTAGACCGCTCTTTTTATCTGTCTATTGTTAATTCCTCTTACTTGACAGTAATACTCCAGAGAAAGGGAAAATATATCATTTAAATAGGTAATAAACATTTGAATGACTGAATATATAATCTTATTACATGATTGACTGGAATATCTGGCATGTATGCCAGGGAAACTGTTACCAAATCAAAAGACATGTATAGAAAATTGATAAAAATACACTTCTCTGTCTTCTGTGATAACCTGCAGTAATAATTTAGTCACATCAAAACAAGTCCCACTTTTGGGTTTTTGTTTTTTTTTTGGTAGAGGAAAGATATACTTTAACAAACTAGGCAGGATATATTAAATCAAAGGAGGGAAGAAAAGAAACACTTATTAAGTGCATTATTTTATTTAATCCAAACTTATGAGGCATTATTTTCATCATCTCCATTTTTCAGGTGAGGAAAGTCAGGCCGAAGAGGTTGATCTGACCAATATGACACAATTACCAATAGAACTGGGAGTTTTAACATAGGTTTGTCTCAATTCCTGGTTCGTGTTTTTTCCTGGTCTACTGGACCACATTACTTACCTGAGTCTACTCTGTATTTATCGAATTCTTTTAAAGGAGATTGCTGGTATACTGGCAGAATTAGACCTTGCTCTTTGAATATTACTGGAGTTGAAGCCAACTGATGATAAGGTTTCCTCTGCGGTGTTTTAAAGAGGTTTGGTTCATAACTGATTTTATATCCAGATTCTTCTGTGGGTTCAGAATTATAGGGTGGAGCTTCTAAAGAAAGTTCTTCAAACCAATTAAGGCTTATTGGCCCTAAATCTGTAAGAAAAATAAAAATTCCGTCTTGGTTTTAATCAATGACAGGCAGGTTCATGAGCTAGTGAGGTTCATAACAAAGAAAAGGATGTGTGAGATTTTGACTGTAGATTGCTTTTGTTAAAGCATATTAAGTAAATAAGTCATTAATCTGTTCTCCTTCCAATCTAACGGTCTCACAAGAGTTTACAAATGTTACAAGGTGATTGCTCCTACCTATATTAGTCAGCTTTTCTAAAGGTTTCTTTCTCTTATATTCATGATTCAGAAACAAGTCATTCATGGTAAGAATGCATTCCACAGATACAATTTAACTACAAAGACAACATAAAGGGATGTGATAAATCTGTAAGTATGGGAACATGTAGACTCACAAATCACATGGAATAAAAAGACTCCCTGTTAAAGAGAAATGATAAAATTTCTACTATGATCTATCCACCCTTAAAGTAGTGATTATCACCCTTAATAGTGGTCTCTGGACTCATGAGGGTCGGGGGCGAGGAGGGGAAGGTCCCTAAAACAAATTCAAGAGCTCCATTAGGTCAAAACTATTTTCATAATAATACGAAGGCATTTTTTCTGTTTTTCACAATGTTGACATTTGCACCCCTAGTGCGTAAAACTGATGACATCTTTGCATGAGTCAAGGCAGTAGCAATAATTGGTGCTAGTCACTGTATCCATCATCAAGCACTTGCCAAAAACAAAACCAAAAAACCAGTCCAACTTAAAATATTAATGAAGCAGTAAAAATTAGTTTTATAAAGCTCCACCCTTGAGCACAGCTTTTTAATATTCTCTGTGACAAAATGGTAAGTATGCATAAAGCATGTCTGCATATTAAGTACAATAGTTGTCTAAAAAAAGCACAAGTGATGAGTTATGATCTGAATTAGTACTTTTTTCATGGAAAGCCATTTTTAGTAGAAAGAACAACGAACAAATAAGTCATTTTGAATCAGGTGATTTGGTGAACATTATTAAAAAATGAAGTGAGGCCACTGTAGAATAAAGTTTGTTGCCAGTGATAAAATGAGAGCTTTTAGATGGGAATTCGAATTTTGTTAAAGTATATTAAGTCTCTGTAAACCTATCTTCTTAATCTTAGATTTTTCTGATGAGATTAGTGAATTAATACACGTGATTTTTTTAGTTTGATACAATGTGTCAATATACCGAATATCTGTAATCCACAACACTGACACTTTACAAATTATCAATGCCCAATGTTACAACATGGATAAAAGATTTATTCAAAGTGCAAGAAAAACTAATGGAATTAAATGTAACAAGCATAGGAAAAGCTGATGATATGGTTTCCAATTCCATACTGTAACTCTTAAACTACCACTTGTCAATTTTTGGTGTTATTATCAAAGAAAAATATCCACAATTAACTGAAGACTATTAAAATACTTTTTCAACTACATTGTTGTGTGAGGCTGGCTTTTATGTACTTCTACCAAAACAACATACTGCAACAGATTAAATGTAGAAACAGGTATGAGAATCCAGCCATCTTCTATTAAGCCAGATATTAAAGTACAACATTGTAGGGGCACCTGGATGGCTCAGTCCGTTAAGGATCAGACTTCTTCTAAGGTCATGATCTCATGGCTTGTGGGTTTGAGCCCTGCCTTCAGCTCAGAGCCTGGAGCCTGCTTCGGATTCTGTCTCCCTTGCTCTCTGCCCCTCTCCCACTTGCTTGCTTGCGCACGCGCGCTCTCTCTCTCTCTCTCTCTCTCAAATATAAACAAACATTAAAGAAAATTGGAAAACAGTGCCACCCTTCTTTTTTGGGGGGGGATATGGTTATTTTTCTAAAAAAAATATTATTTGTGTTAACATGCAATGGGTTTATTTTTAAGTGACCTGATAAACATTTTTTTAAATTCTTAGTTTTAGTTTCTATATGGTAGCCTGCATAAACAAAAGCTCTTTGAGGTCCTCAATCATTTTTAAGAGTTTAAGGAGTATTGAGACTAAAAAGTTTAAAAGTAACATTACCAACGCTTCTGATTTGCTAGAAGGTCTGTGCTTTAAAAGCAATTCCTCCTACTGCTAATTTTAAGAGGCCGTCTCCTGTTTATCCCCAGGGTTCTACACTTATCATTTGGCTACCTGTAAATGGACCATTTTCTTAACTGGATGTATGACTCCATAAGGAATGGTTTATAGTGTAAACAAAAACGTGAAGTACTGGATTCTTTTCAGCAAGCATTTACATATTTACATATTTTTCTGAAAACACTGTCTCAAGGTAAATGATCAATGCATATAAAATTTGTCAATACCTGCTTTATTGCACCGCATCTTAAAAATGTCCAAAAAAGTTGGTCTCTCTTTGCATCCAAGCGGCATTTTTATCTACAATATTACTCCAGTGCTTGGCAAGTAACTCTGCAAAAGACAACACCAAAATACACTTCACAGGGACGCAGTCCTTGTTAACTGATTCTAAGGTACAATCAGAAGCAGGTAAACTTGCCTAAAGTTACATGGTTTATTTACCAGGGTCCTATCTTTTGGGACGATAATCGAACTCACTGCGATTGACGGGAGCATTCCGTGTTTGTGTTGTCCAATACAGTCGCCACTAGCCACATTAAGCATTTGAAACGTGGGAAGCGCGATTCAAGAACAGAATTTTAAATGTTTACTTTTCACTAACTAGTCACGTGAGGCTAAGGATGCAGTCAGTGAGGGGTCCTATTAGAGATCAATATCTTTTGACAACTTCAAATCAGTAAATCTTCGTAATACGGCAATTGCCTGAGGATTTAAGCAGGATAGATACAGCGTACCAGAAGCTGTAAAACATTTTTCGAAATGACAATATTCCGTTAAAGTAACTTCATCGTATTTCCAATTAAGGAAATTTCAGACTGGGACACCTGGGGCAGCTAAGGGGCAAACCCTGGGCGGCTGGCGGGGCCCAAGGTTGGGAAGTGGGAGTCCCAAGGAAGGGCCAGGGCTCCAGAATGTTCGGCGGAGGAGCCGAACCTTCGGCCCTTTCTCGCAGTCGGTGCGAGGTTGGCCGCGGCTCCCACCCCGGGAACGAGAGGCGTTCCCTCGCCGCCTTGGCGGCGGCCCGGCCCGTCAGTCTCCACCCAGCCAACACTAACCGCCTCCGCCGGTGGAGCTCTTTTTGGCCGGAGAAGGCTGACAAACACGGCGCCGACACCTCGACCAGAAATCTGACCCGCAGGCTCCTGTCCGCGGCGACCCACGGTTCTGACAACAACCAAGGCGCGGAGTCCCAGCAACTCCGCCTCTACCAACCCTGTTTCAGACGCTCGCGCCAAAAGCCCGCTCCCCGGGCACGTCACGCGGTGACGCCATGACGCGCACGCAACGTGCGCGCCACCCGGAAGTCAGGCCCTGGAGCTTCCGTGTGGCGAAAGCTAAGTGCTTGCTCGACTGCCGAACGGCCGGTCTGGAACCGCATAAAGCGGGAGCTGGGGTGCCTGTTGTCTTCTCCCTGAGCCTTCAGAGCCCCAGGCCGTGCTGCTGGGGGCGGCCGCGCACAATGTGCACTCCGCGACTCCTCCTCTTTCCCTCTGCTGCGCCTCACTTTGGGTGGCCGCTAGGGGGCACGGCCTGGGGTCTTTGAAAAACCTTTGTTCTCCCCTAAGAACTGGCGTCCCCGAAAGTGGCTGACCTTGGAAACCCCCAGAGTGGTCCGTGGCTGTGTGGCTAACTGCCTTCCCGGCTGCGTGCTCTCCATAGAGTGGAAAGGGCTGACATTTGAAGCCAGAGGACTCTAGTTCTAGTCCCCATGTTGCTCTTAGGTGGCAGGTTTCCAAGACCTCTAAGCCTTGAAAAATTGTGTAAACCACCTTAACTCTCTCCTGCCTGCATTCCCATCTACAAGGCTTCCGTAATATTATTTACATCCTTACAGCGGCCAATCACTCTGTTTTGTGCCTGTCTTCTCCCCAAGTAGCCTTGGAAGACTGGAATCTGTCCTCATCATTCACAGGGTCTGTGACCTGTGTAGCAGGAGGCTTAATTACTGCTTGTTGTATAACCTAGATTTCAACTGGATTCTGGTATGAGAGCTGCTTATAGACCTTGCTGCTGTCACGAGGCTCTTGAGCAGTAAACAGCGAAACAAACCTTGGATCAGACAAAGGGTGGGTTCTTCGTGGTTACTTAAGTGTCATTTTAGTATGATCCTATTCTTTTGTTCTAGCAGGAAGCCTTACCAATACAGATAGCAAAGCTTATGATCACCCAGTTCTCAATAGCGAAGGAACACACCTGTGATCCTTATCCAGTTATAGTTACCCACTTACTGAACGCTCATGAGTTACTCTGCTTTGTGCTATATAGGTAATATCACATTTAATCTTATAATAATCTTATAATAATCCTATAAATTGGTTAGTATTGTCACACGGGGAAACCAAATCACCTTGTTAAGTAGCTTGCGGGGTAGCAAGGCCCAGGTTTCAGTTCAAGTGCCTTTGATTTCAGATACTTAATATCCTTAATATGGATTAAGTTTCCATTTACCCCCTAAATCAGAACAATTTGCTTTTTTCACCTTTTTGGGAGAATGGTCCTCACTAGGAATGAATTAATAAGAGCTGTTGGCATGCAGTACAACCTTCTAAAGTACATTTTTCTCATACCACATACACCCTCCCCTCTGCCCCCAATAACTTTATTCTCCTTGCTTCTGTGGTACCAGGGTCTTCACATTCATTAGCTCTGCTGTGATATACTTACTTCCACATACTCTTCTAGTTTGCTACTCAAATAACTTAGTACTTCTATTTGATTTACTATGTGCTTTAAAACAGGATCTCTAAAATAGTCACTATAGGATACTTGAGTGACTTGCTAATAAAAGCATGTGTGTGAATAAGAAATCTAAATGAAAAACAGCTTTGAAAAAAGATTCAGGAAGAGTGAGTTGAAGAGATAGGAAGGGCAATTAGGTCAGGTGGAAATTAGACCTCTGTAGATGGGTAGATCTCCTGTCCTTTAATTAGGGTAATAGGCAGCAGCTCCCATCAGAATCTGAAATAAATTGAGAAGCTTGGAATGGACCTAAACTAACTTGATCAGGAAAAAGAAGGGTGGGTGAAGGCCAAACAAGGAGACTGCCCTGGGCTCTGCGCTGTGCCTGCCTGCTGGGTGAGCAGATGGAACGTTTTGTCCGTGTTCCCTATGACTTGTACCAGGGCTATGGGAATACAATGCCTTTGGGCCAGCCAGGACTCTATGAACACAGACAGCCTGACTGGAGGCGGAACACTGGTCCCCCCACTTTCCTGGCCAGGACTGGGTGGGTGGTGCCCGCAAATGCCTCTGACTACTGTACGGACCCTTCCAAGAGGGCGCGACTTAAGGCCATTCTCTCCCAGATGAACCCTAGCCTGCGGTTTTGCAAGGCCAACACCAGGGAGGTGGGTGTGCAGGTGAGCCCACAGGTGGACAAGTCCGTGCAGTGCTCCCTGGGTTCTCACACCTTGCACAGCCGCTCCCCTTGGGACAGCACAGGCCACAAGGTACCCCTGCTGGCCTGGGGAATCTATTCGCCAGCGCCAGTGATAGGTCGCAGGAACTTGATCAAGCTGCGGAATGAGGGGGAAGACCAGGAGAGGAAGGCACTTTTGGGTCCTGCGGAGGCCAGCCAACAGCAGCAGCAGTCACCACCAATGCCAAGGTCTGACGAGGACAAACAGGAGGAGCTTTGCCAGCATGAGTTGGGGGAGGAAGATCAAGCAGACACAGGGAGTCGGCGGAGCAGATCTGCTCAGAAAACCCAACTTCCAGGTGAACTTTCTCCTCCCTGTCCCCAGTTCTCTGCTAGCCTCATGCTGTCTTTCCTCTTTTCCATTTCTGGGGCAACAGAGAAAAATTTTTCACTTTCTCCTTACACTTGATGAAGGAGAGGGGGTTCTGATACCATGTGTTTTAAATGGCCTATACGTTTTGTAACTTTTTGGTAAAATAGGGTGCTAACTTTAAGCATGTGAAAACCAGGAGTTTGGCAGCCACTGCTATTGGGAATGAGGAGATAAAATGGGGTTTCAGGCCTGTCAAATATGTGAACAGATTTTCTTTTGGGAGAGATTGTGCTGATGGAATTGTTGAAAGAACATTAGAAAAGTTTGAGAGACAGGAGCAATAAGAATCCCAGAGTAATCCCTGAGAGATGAAATGCTAAATTAGCATAGTAGCGTTGAGGATAGCTATGAATGAGGTTAAGGAAGCTTTTTGTTCTTTTTTCTTTTTTTCTTTTTGTTGTTTATTCATTTAATTTGAGAGAGAGAGCATGTAAGCGGGAGAGGGGCAGCGGGAGAGAGAATCCCTCACAAACTGTGAGATCATGACCTGAGCCGAAATCAAGAGTTGGATGCTTTACTGACTGAGCCACCCAGGCACCCAGGCTTTTTGTTTTTTATACAAAACCACAAGGAAAGAGGATCTGACTTTCCCCCCAAAGATTGCAAAAGACTCTTCACCTTTATCTGCAGTTTTTGGAACCAAAATATGGCTATTTTCACTGTAAAGGTTGTAAGACCAGATGGGAGAGTGCTTATGTATGGTGCATTTCTGGAACTAATAAGGTAAGTAAAAGTGAGTGGGGCATGGGAGGAGGAGGGGGCAGACATAGATGATAAACAGAGGGAGAGTGTTTCCTAATGGAGCATGACCATAATGCTGTCTCATTCATTTGGCACCGTTAATGCCAGGGACTTTATAGGTACTTAGTTAATATTTGAACTGAACTGAATTGGACTGTCCACATGAACACTTGAGGCTCTCAAAACTGATGTTAAATTTGGCTTGGTAGTTCTGTGGAACAAAATTTCAGGTAATTTAGGTGAATTCTTGTGTATGGTGGAACTGTTGATAACCATTTTTTAGTTGGCATATTTTGAACCTGTTTTTAGATCTTAGTTCTAGGACATTTCCACAGTTTTTCCACAAGGTGGAGCAATAAGAGAAATAATTCAATGTCCAGGTTAGCCTTGGCGAGACTTCTTTAGGCTAAGCAGTTTTTCCCCCTTAATTTGAATTAATGGTCAGTGTATTAAGATTGGGAAAGACTTTATGATCTGCATTTCCAGTTCCCCTGATTAGACTCTGGTCACTATAGACTATGAAAACAGTAGTCTGGGGCTCAGTGGTTTCTATCTCCTTTCACTGGGCATGTGCACTTCATTTTGCAACAGTCTACATCTGGTCTATTTCATTAACTTCAACAAGCATTTGAGTTGGAGTCCTCTGTGCTTTCACATTTCAGGTGCTGCTTTTCTGGCTAAAGGCCTGTAGAAGGAGCGGGTAAGGAGGCATGCTAAAACCTCAACGAAAACTTGACTTTTCATATTAGCCATTTACTAGACCCTGGAAGCAAATAGATTTTTAAACTATACTAAAATTACTTTCCTCTCTTGCCAGAAGAAAAACAATGGGTTTAATTAACATACTCCAAGACGCTAGGATAAAAGGAACGAGACCTAGAACTCCTTCTTAAGAAATTTATTCTCCTAGGAGATAAGATGCAATGTGATGATAGATACAGTGGCATCTGTGGCCTGGAAGTGGTGCAGAAGTAACACAGGAGGTGGGTGATTACCCGTGCAGGAGGGAGGGCATCATGATGTCCAGGCGGGCTTTTAGAGGATAACTGGGAGGAGTTCACCAACTGAAGTGGGGAGAAAATGTGCACGAGAATGCAGAGTTGAGAAACAATATGTATGGGTGGGTAACTATTTGAAGTTCAAGTGGGGAAATAATGAGAATTTAAATGAAAAAGTAAAGGCTAATAGACTAAGACAGAAGGCAAAGGTCAAGGCTTCAGCCCATGCAATGAGTAAAATTATAATAGCTACTTCTCACTGAAGATTTTAACTATGGTACTTTGTGTACATTATTGGTTTGTTGTCAGACTTACAGAAAAAGCATGTGGTAGTATCTCGATTTTACAGGTGAGGAAAATGAGGTTCAAAGTGTGAGAAAAAGGGACTGATAGCACCACTTAAGGATAGAGGTTGGGTGAAAGCAGGGCACAGAGTGGGAAATAGATTACTTAAATTAAGAACTGGGAGCCTGAGTTCTTTTGTGTGTGTGTGTGTGTGTGTGTATACGTATATATGTATATACATACATATATACACATATATACACACATAATCTTTTGTGTGTGTGTATACATATACACATATATATGTATACACACACACAACCCTTATTTCTCTTTAGGTTTATTTCAAACAACTGTGTTCCAAATGCCAAAAGAGTGTTAACCCTTATCGAGTAGAAGCAATCCAATATCAGGTAAGCATGTAGAGCACTTTGAGTCTATAATGTTGCTATTCTTAAATAGGAAGCTTCTGTGGCAAAATGTTAGAATTTGATAGAATTGGGTATTTGCATAGGAGTGTTAAGTTCTCTATACCTTGACTTTTTATAACATAGAAAAAAGATAAATTCTGGAATTTGGGGGGTGTAGGAGAGGAAACATATTGACTCTTCTATGTTGCTAATTTTTAAAATTTTTCTTATTTTTATTTACTTTAAATTTTTATTTTTAATTTTTTAAGTTGCTTTATATGGTATTTTATATATGGGCCATGTGTGTGGTTTATCAAATATCCTTTGTGTAGTTTGGATGTAGTAGTTTTTTTTCTAAGATTTAATTTTAATTCCAGTTAATACAGTGTCATTTTAGTTTCAGGTGTACAATATAGTGTTTCAACAATCCCATATGGATGTAGTAACTTAATAGGGAACCTGTATTAAGCTTTCACTATGTGCCAAACTTTGGGCTAAGTGCTTTACATGCATTATCTCCTGTAATCTAAGCTTGGAGTTAGGTGTTATACCCATGTTACAGACCAGAAGGCTAAAGTTCCTTAAGAAAATAACTTGTCAAAATTTAAGTAGTTAATATTAGAACTGTGATCATATTTTATGGTGTCCTCAGGGACTAGGAAGTCACATAATTAGATCTTCTCCAAAACACCTTGCTGGAGACCTCTTTTTAAGCTTTTCAGAAAAGTGTGATATAGTTGGTTTTCATAACCGAAACTTTCTTAAGATCTCAATCCTTCACTTAGTTAAAAATATTCTTTTTTGTCCTACTTAGAAATATTTAAAAACCAGTCTAATAGTTTATGAATGATTTACCTGTAGATTTTCTAGTTGGACATTCTCATTTAATCTGTTTATGTTTAACATAATTTACATTTAAAAATTATTACTTATATTCCTCTTGTGTTAAATTGAAGTGACTTTTTAAAAATAAAAAAATTAATTCCCCATCTCTATCTTGGTAGTTATTCATGGTTTATTATTCTTCTGGCAGTTACCTTAGACACTGCAACATGATTCTTTGACCTATTAAAGTCTGCATAAATCATTATTACCTCTCCTTGACAATACAATGAACTTAGAACACTCTAACTCCTTATCATCTCATCCTAACTTAGATACTAGTGTTGTAGATTTTAATTTTAAACTTCATAAGACATTATTTTATATAGTCATTCATTTAGCTTTAGCTATGTATATTTTCTCTCTGCTGCTCTTTGTTCCTTTTTGTATCTGGGACCACTTTCCTTTTACCTGAAGAATATGTCTTAATATTTATTGTGTCACAGGTCTGAAGGTGACACATCCTCTTTTGCCTGGATGATGTTTTAAAGGATAACTTTGCTGGGTATAGAATTTTTAGGTTGGCAGTAGTTTTCTTTCTGCCCTTTAAGGGCCTGACCTTTATTGTTTTTGAAGTTGGCAATTAGCATTACTGCAGCTCTTTTGTAGTAATATCTCTCACTCTTTCTCCCCTTCCTAAATCTACTTGCTTTTAAGATCTTTCTCTCTGTTTTGTTTTTCAGTAGTTTTACAATTATATGCCTACTTGTGGTTTCTTTGTATTTATCATGCTTGGGATTGAAGCATTTCTTGAATCTGTAGCTTGAAGATTTTTATCTCTTGGAAAATTATCAACTATAATCTCTTAAAATATTACTTATGCCCCCATTATGTCTCTTTTCCAGTTACTCATATTAGACCTTTTACCATATCCCTTATGCCTTTTATGTTCTTTTCTGTATTTCCTATGCTTTTGTCTTTCCTTGCTTCAGTTTGGATATCATCTAATAAATATAAAAAAATTTAAAAAAATTATTTTACAAAACCTGAGGTTCATGCTCTTTATCTCCCATTTAGAAATGAAAACTTAAAGGGTAAATAGCTTCTCAAAGTTACAAGATAAAGGGTGAAAGGACTTTGTCAGATAGGTCTATTTCACATTTGAAGCAACCAGTGGAATAGGGCTATAAGATATGCCCTGAATAAGATCTATTAAAATGCTAAGAAACTTACACTAAAGGAAACCTATTTCACTTACGTCCCTCATAATCACTTGTATCTTAGCACACACTTTTAAATAAAGGGGCCATAACATTACATTCTCAATACTCCTCTCTGTTTACAGATTTCAATTACTCAGTCAATACTATGTGATGATCACATTTAAACAGAATTAGCTGAAGGTTTTGCCAAAATGTTGATGCTTCAAGATTCCATAAGAGAAAAAAAGCATCAACCAATGGATATTTCACCCCCTAATGCCCATCTCTCACTCTATCTTCCATTTCTCTAATTCTTTCTTCAGCTATTTCCAATCTGTTATTAAATCCATCTGTTGAATTTAAGTTATTCTATTTTCAGTGCTAAAATTTTTGTCTTTAAAAAATGACTTCCAGTTCTCTATTGAAAATATTAGTCTTTATTTCTTTGAACATATTAAGCATAATCTTAAAATCCATATTTGATAACTCCATTAACTTAATGCCCTATGGTTCTGTTGCTATCCTTGCATTTTCTGTGGTTTTCAAATTTGTTGTTCTGTCTTCTCATATACCTCCTACAGTTATTTTTGACTGAGTGTTGCCTATTGAATATGAAGAATTATAGTGATAATTTGAGGCATAGGATAGTATCTTCCTTCACAGAAGATTTGTTTGCTTCCAGTGGGAAGATAGGCATATTAACAGTTTTAGATTGCTATTTGCTAATCAGGGTTGAGCTGTTTTGAAACTGGGCTTCAGCATCTGTAAAAGCTGGTCAATTTTTGGTTAATCTTTGTTCTTAGGTTGTAGCCTTTCAGGATCCCAAGATAAAATCTGAACTGTTTACCAGGTCTTTTCCATTTTGGCATATTTAAGATGATCACTCAGCTACATCAACTTGTCAGACTTCCTTTCAGCTTTCCACTGTCTTTAACCTCTTCCAGAATTGGCAGACCTTTAGGGAGGAAATAGTCCCAAATGTCAGGCTCCCATTCACTTCTGGGTTTCTTTCTCTAATGCTTTGATAATTCTCTAGTGCTTCAAATAATTATTTTTAAAAGTTATTTCTTTAGCTGAGGTTTTCTGGTTCTCCTAAGCAGGTGGCTTGGTCAAAACTACCTAGTTTACCATTTCCAGAAACAGAAACCTACCTTTAGAGTAAATCCTTATAAATAAATAAATAAATAAATAAATGTCTTTTCTTCCACAGTAAGAGTATTGTGAGGGTTAAATGAATTTATATCAAGTGCCTAGAATAGTGCATGCAGCAAACACCATGTGAGTATTAGCTACTAGAATTTTCTTATAAGGATGCATATTTGTCACTGGAAGAGTAGAAGTTATAAATGTAGTACAACATTTCATAAATAATAATTTAGACTTTCATTGGCAAAATGAAAATGCCTATTTCCACAACATAAATTGTAAAGCTTGACTTATTTATTTATTTATTTATTTTGCTATGGTCCTATGCAGAAAATAGAGCAGTAATGATCAATTTTAAAGATTAACAGGGTTGAGAGGATGGACAAGGGCAATACACAGGTCTCCATGAGTGTGATTTTTTATTTATCAGGAGACAGAATGGGATAATGGTTAAGAACACTGTCTAGTAAAGATGAGGCATTTCTGGAGCAAGAAGAGAATTAGCTTCCTCTAGAACACCCTTCCTCCTAGTTGTGACAACCAAAAGCATCTCCAGACTTTGCCAGATGTCTGCTGGTGGGTACAGTACAGCTGGTTGAGACACTGCTCTAGTGTTTTCAAAGATTCCAGCCTAAATACTCAAATCGCTTAATACTGACTCACTGCCCCTCACCCCTACCTGGCTACAGATATAAAAACCTATTAGTGAAGACATTCTATAAACTCCAACTTCTAAAACCTTTTCCTGACATTAGATCATCTTGGTTGGCTTAGCAGTATTGTCTCAAATGTCATCTTTGCTCTTTGATCGTGACACATGCACGGCATTTAATGGGATATGAGTGGTTCTGTACAACTTGGTCTAGGACTTCTCCTAGGATTCAAAGGAGGAGGAAGATAGCAGGGATAGGGATGGTGGGGAGAGGTATTTTGACTTGATTAATTAAATCAGTGTTTCAAATATATTTAGTGTTCAAACTGGTCCTTGTTTTCTAAAGACCTGTTCAAAGTCTCATTCCTGTACTCAAAAGAAAAGATGCATTGATCTAAGGAAGCCGCATTGACAGGAACTGTGTGGTCGCTGCAAAGACGAGAGCTTCTCCTGTGGCAATACTTACAGCTTTAAATACATCATGTGACAGGCAGTATGACTTGCACAGGACACCCGAACTTTCCTTGTAACTTACGGTACTGTTCCTTTTTTGCAACTTAGCTCTGACCTGGTATTGGAAAATGGACTAGGCTTTTGTATTTTTTGTAGGTTAACAATTGTACAATGTGAATAGAATAAAATAAATGCATGTAAAATAGACTATGAAGTCACATTAATTGGTGATCCCGGGGTAAAAACATCTATATAGCATTGGGAAATTGTAGATACTGTCACTTATATGAAGGGAACAATGAAGGGGAACATTAGTCATTTGACTAACTTTTATCAGCTGGTTGTTCTAAGCACTGGGAATATAGAGATGATCAGGGGACAAGGTCCTGGCTTTCAGTTATACATAATAATTATAGCAAATGCTTAAACAGTATTATGTGCTATGGATTGTAACTCATCATAGCAGCCATATTAAGTAGAAACTATTATACCCCCTTTTAAGAGCTGAGGAGAGGGAGCCACAGAGAGATCAAGTGTAGAGCCAGGATTTGAAACCACATGGACTCGGACTTGCTCTAGAGCTTGCACTACTGCATTTATATACATATATATTTTTTCTCAGATTCAGATGTGGTAAGTGCTATGAAGGGAACAGTGCTATGACAGAGTGAGCTTTTAGGTAGGGTGGTTGGGATGAAGCAGCATGAGAATGGAAACCTGCCGGATAAGGGAATTTAGAGAAAAGAAGATGGTTTTGATCCAAGGGAAAAGAAAGAGCAAAGGCTCTGATCTGAGAAGGTGGGCCACATTTTGGCACATTTTGACATTAGCCTTAGGAGCCTCTAAGGCTAATGTGGGACAGAAGCTGGAGAAGACAGGGCTCTGGTTACAAAAAGTTCTTTCCGCCATCATCAAGCATATGGCAGCGCATGTAGGAGTTTCAACAAGACATGACATCAGATTCTTACTTAAAAGCACTTTTTTAAATGTTTGTTATTTTGAGAGAGAGAGAGAGAGAGAGAGAGAGAGAGACCAAGACCAAGTGTGAGCAGGGGAGGGGCAGAGAGAGAGAGGGAGACACAGAACTTGAGGCAGGCCCCAGGCTCTGAGCCTGTCAGCACGGAGCCCAAAGTGGGGCTCAAACCCACAAGTTGTGAGATCATGACCTGAGCAGAAATCAGACACCCAACTGACTGAGACGCTCAGGCACCCCAGATTCTTAAAATAACTCACTCTGTTGGGGGAAGACCAGGTAGAGTGGAAGGTGGGAGAACAGTTAGGAGACTAATGAATGCACAGGCAAAATGATGGCTCAGACAAGGGTGGTGGCCATGGAGATGGAGAGTAGTACATCAATTCAAGATAATGTTGGAATTCTAAAGGACTGGAAGTGGAGGATGCAGAAATAAATGACATTTATTTTTCTACTTTTTTTAACGTTTGAGAGAGCAGGAGCAGGGGAGGGGCAGAGAAAGAGGAAGAAAGAGAATCCCAAGAGGCTTCTCCTTGTCAGCGCAGAGCCCTACACGGGTTCAAACTCCCAAGCCATGAGATCCTGGCCTGAGCTGAAACCAAGAGTTGGGTGTTCCTCCCAGAGCCACCCAGGCACCCTGAAATAAAGGATTTTTAGATTTCTACTTTGAGCTGTGGGGCAGATGGAATTGAGATGTATACATTTCGGTAATAGGACTCCACAGCATGCTCCTAATTTCAAATCCTGGGTGTGGCAGATGCATATTATGGGCAAATTACGTGAATACCTTAAAGCTGTGGCAAGTTCAGTTTCAGACCACCACAGTAACGTATTTCAATAAAGTGAGTCAAATGAATTTTTTGGTTTTTAGTGCATATAAAAGTTACGTTTACATATGCTGTGATTTATACTGTAGTCTATTAAGTGTGTGATAGCATTACTAAAAAATGTACATGCCTTAATTCAAAACTACTTTATTGCTGAAAAGTGCTAAACATCTGAGCTTTTAGCGAGTTGTAATTTTTGCTGGTGGAGGGTAATGGCTTGATGTTGATGGCTGCTGACTGATCAAGGTCGTGCTTGCCTGCTGACTGATTAGGGTGGTTGGGGTGGCTGTGGTAATTTTCCTTTTTAATCTTAATCTTGTTTTTCTTTTATAGTTTATTGTCAAGTTGATCTCCATATAACACCCAGTGTTCATCCCAACAAGTGCCCTCCTCCATGCCCATCATCCCCTTCCCCTCTCCCCACCCCCATCAGCCCTCAGTTTGTTCTTAGTATTCAAGAGTCTCTCATGGTTTGCCTCCCTCCCACTCCCCAACTATTTTTCCCCCTTCCCCTTCCCCATGGTCCTCTGTTAATTTTCTCTTGTTCCACATATGAGTGAAAATATATGGTATCTGTCCTACTCTGCCTGACTTATTTCACTTAGCATGACACCCTCGAGGTCCATCCACTTTGCTACGAATGGCCAGATTTCATTCTTTCTCATTGCCATGTAGTATTCCATTGTATAGATAAACCACATCTTCCTAATCCATTCATCAGTTGATGGACATTTAGGCTCTTTCCATGATTTGGCTATTGTTGAAAGTGCCGCTACGAACATTGGGGTACATGAGCCCCTATGCATCAGCACTCCTGTATCCCTTGGGTAAATCCCTAGCAGTGCTATTGCTGGGTCATAGGGGAGTTTTAT